>OY735230.1:6834818-7029818 GCA_963457665.1 Thysanoteuthis rhombus
GTAGGCTGAGACATAAAATTAGGGATAAGTCTGATTGTACATGATAAAATTTCTATTCGTATGTTTGTTACTGTAGCACAGCAAAAACGGCGAATCGAAACAAAATCTTTGTTAGGAAATTCAAACCGTATTGCACTTAAAAAGCAAAGCAATATCCAGTCCAATTGAACCACAAGTTTGAGTAATTCATTTAGTTATTAAATTGTTGTTGGAAAAAAAGAAAGAAAGAAAAGCACGTAAAAGCCTGGGGTATTTCAAACGATTCTAGTGATGTTAAAAAATATCAGCGCACAATTAAAAACAATTCAACGATTAAATTTAATAGCATCTATGACGGGACGTATTCTCCAATGGGGAGATAATCATTTATTTTAAAAAGAGGAGTTACCTCCATTTCATTCAAGTGTTCCGGGACATTACCGAAACTTATTCCTCTAACCCAACTCGTGTGCTCGCTGGAATCAATGAATGATAATATTATCCGTATTTTACAGAAAGAGAAATGAGGGTGAGAAAGAAAATGTGGAATTTATGCCTGTTTCTTTTAAACAACTACAACAACAACAAAAAAAACTCATCCAATTTTTACACAGATTTATTGTCCTCATCTTGGTTGTTTGCATGTTCACAACATTTCGGCCATTGTACCCACCAATCTTCCTTAGGGGTTTGTCATATTTGGTAATGCTCTCAGGATCTTGTATTCAGTGCCCAATTCGACCCACAGGCCGACACTATTCTCATTCAACTATCTATGTCCAAGGGGCAGCTTGTGTTAAACTATCTTGAAGATAATACAGGCCTCCCCCATTATAACGCAGTTCGTTATAGTGCAGTTCCGATAATGCAGGTGGATCGTGGACCCAAAAATATTGATATAGTTCCAAGATGGCTATATTTTATCACGTTTTGGTCGTTATGAGTTCAACTTTCTTGAACCCCAACACCTTTAGTCTGAACAAATCTATGTCTAATGATAATTCCTCGGCTACAAAAATAAATCGGAGAGGAACCTTCAAATTTTGTTTGTTTTAAAATTTTATTTCTCACAAAAATACACATTATTTCATAGTCATTTTTTTTATAACAATAACATGATGAATAAGTCCGTAGCTTGATAATAAAAATAGCATTTATAGTACACAACAAGTATTTATTTTTTCACATAATCACCTTTCTTGTCAATACACCTAATCCAGTGGTAAATATCAATTACATACATCAAACATCACACAAGGGAGATTTCAGATCAAAATTCAGTGAATAACTGTGCCAGTCTAAAGACTAACTGATTTACCAAATATATATATAGATAGAGAGAGAGAGATAGATAGATAGATATAGACAGATAGATAGATATATCTAAGATAATATCTAATTAATGTAATTAAGTGAAGAATATCAGCAGAACAGACATGATTTGGTAAATCATAAAACATAATTATCCACGTACAACAATAAGTCCACACTCTAATGATGAAAAAAAGCATTTATTTCACACAAATATTTATTTTTCAACATAATCTCTTTCCTTGTCAATGCGCTCAATTCAGTGATGAACATTGATCGTATATAATACAATAATAAATCTCGGATCAAAATTCAGCAAATCAAATGTCAGGCTACGGACTTATCAATGAATCCTCATACATACGTCCCTATGCTGATTACCAAGTACACTCTTAAATGCGGGAGGATCCTTTTTGTCTTGTAAGGTTTCATTCAGTTCACAACTCACTAAATCAGAGCTTTTCCCAACTTTTACAATGGTGACACATTTAAGAATAAAAATTTTTTGTCAACAAAATACTTGAGTTTTATTAGTCAAGCCAAACATATAATATCATCCCAGCAGTTCAAAAGACACAAAGAAAGTATTTTTTGAAAGATATACAAAATCATACTCAAATTCGTGAAACATTGGATTGTCAGCAACACACTAAAGTGATGCAGAAAAGTTTGGAAAGCTCTGGACTAATGGTGATAAGTATTTTGAATTTATAAATTAACTAGATTTGATGTTAGGTAGTACATAGCATTTTCTTTGGAAAGAGAAAAATAAATGAAATTAAAAATTTGAAAAAAAAAAAAAAAAAAAATTCAACCAGTGTCTTAGAGGTATTTGTCAGGTTTAATTCTGGACAGGGCCAAATGCAGGGAGTGGGGGGGGGAGATTGTGCTACACCAAACATCGAAAATATAAAATAATCAATATATGTCTGTGGAAAAAGAAAAAAAATATATATGAAAATTTAAAAAAAAAGGTAGAGACATTAAGAAAAAGATTTCAGTAGATCTCAATTTTTTTGCACCAGGGTAGTAAATGCAAAGAGAAATGATCGCTGAAAAGAACTCATTAATCAGAGAAGATGTATCTATACATGTCTTATATAGGTTTTTCCCAAGTTCCTACATGAGGCAACCCCTGTCATTCATCAATGTTTACTGAGACCTGTTCTTCAAATTTTGAATTCAAGTAAAAAGATCAAATTGATATAATGAAATTTGCCAATGTCTGTCAGTTATCTTATCAATCCTTGGCTCAATAGAAGGGAGGCAGATTTCACAGTTGAACAGAGATTCGTATTGGCACTGTCTGTTACAAGCGTATCAAACCATGGCTCTATAGAAGGGAATGATTTCTGTATTTTGTTTTTGAATACATGATAATCAAGAATTCAAATTTACAGAGATAAAAGGTTGTGAAATGTAATGGTAATTTGTTAACTCAAAATTTCTAACTTAACTTTTCCAAATGTTAACTTCAGTTATTTCTATCAGATCACTCATATGGTTAACTTACAGCTTTTCACCAAAATCTTTTATCAATATTGAAAAGGTTTTCAACCCACTTGTATGGGGAGGCAATTTTAAATTGCCCAACCGGTGATTGGGGGAAACTTTATGTGTAATAGTTCACCTACTGCATTTTTAATTTCATTATACAATAACAGATCTCATTAAATGTTGGAAGGGGTTGATTCTCAAGGAGCCTAGGCCCCTGGTGGGATCACCTAGGAAATAATCAGCAGAGTAAATAGAGAGTTTGTCTCAAGAAAAATTATTTTTCCCAAATTAAGCAAAAATTTGACAAAATACAGTAAAAAACATTAATTGCTATCCAAAATCTGGGTTTAACATAAAAGTTGAGAAATGCTATTCTACAACCCTAATGAGGTAGAAAAATGTTTGCTGCAATGAATTTACTTATTACTTATGAAAATGAATCATATAACTGGTTCATAAATATGAAAAAAAATTATGTCCATATGGTTTTTTGGTTTTAAGCTATGCTTCTAGGAATAATTCAAAGACTTCAAGAATGGAATGAGTCCTTAATTCATCAGTCCTGCTTTGGTACATACAAGCTTTAGTATCCTCAAAGAATACATTTTTTGGTACTAGGGAAATTCGGTCATGGAGAATTTGGTCTCACAATATTATGGAAATACCTAAAAAAATAAGAAAAAAGAGAAATTCAAAGGATAAGAATTAATGGAAGACCATTAAGTAAATATTGAAATTAAAAAGGTGGGAATTAATAAAAGACCATTATCATACCAAATTTTACTAAAAATAGTAACTGGAAAATGAGAAAAATTTAGTCTCAGAAAGTTTGGTCTTATGTTATTTGAAATAAACCGAATGTCCCAAAACAAATTTTCCCGACCACCTATTCCTTAAAGCTCCCATGATTAAAATTTCTGTCATGTATATATATTTGTGGAGAAGTTACTTATCTGTGTGTTCTATGACATGAAGGAATGTATAGAGTAGAGTTTACAGTCAGCCCCAAATCCAAAGCATTTATTTTTGTACCAATTATTTGTTTCTTGTCATACATATATATATATAAGAGCCGTGTCAGTCAAACTTATAGAATCAGTAGTAGCCAAGCCTGTGGTTACCAGGCAGCACTACCAAACATTGGCAGCTTGGATGAGTGGTTCTCCTGAAAGTTAGACGAAGAGGAAATATCTTGTTGAGGACCATGATTCTGAGTTATGGAGGATTTCTTATTGTCATTATTGACAAAGGATCCACCCTCACTTGGTTTGTGCATAGTCCAGATGCAAGTCTGACCAACTCCGGTCATCCCAGTCATGCTGTACCCTTTGGCCTCAAGTTTGTTCAGAACAATTCGGGGAGGGTCAGGTGTTCGATATTCCAAACTGCAATACAAAATTGAAAAATGTGTATATATAAATAAATGGATAAAAAGTCTAGAATACTTTAAACACTAATTACATAAAAAAACTTTTCCAAAAATTTATCTTATTTCAGTCAATTATTTCCAAATATCTGTAAATAAAATTTATGTAATTTTTTCCTTTGGGTTTTGGGTTTTACGCAGAATTTGATATCATGGTACTCTGTGAGAATTTTTCTTATTTGGATAATCAGTTCTTTACCATGTAACTGTATCGGGGATTTAAAAACAGAACATTTATAATAACATGGCTCCCCTGCAGTGTTGATAAAACATTTAAGTTATGATTTTGATACGTAAATTCATTTTATTTTGGGGGGCTGTGTCGTAATACATCGAGTGTTCATCTATGTGAATATTAGATCCGTTATGTTGGTCCTAATCTTGTAATGCACGCAAACCAATGTCAAGGATACTAATTACAAAGGACAAATTTTCGGAAAGCACTGTGTCTAACTGAGCTTTGACTTTCACAGCGTTTTTACTGAAATTGTCACCAGAATTTTCCTCCTATGAATTCCCTTATTATATTTTATTTACATGGGAGAGAGCGTGAAAATTTGATATTTATCAAAAGATCAGTGATAAATGACATTGTTTTGTTGACACAAACACCGAAATACACACACACTCACACGGATGATTGGAATCTATAGGAATCATCAAAATTTATTAAATCAAGGAAATCCTTGTTTTGATTGAATTGAATTAAATTTTGATTAAGATAAAAACATCTTTTAAAAAAACAAAAAAAAACAAAACAAAACAAAAAGAAACAATAAAAATCATACACGGCATCAAGCAAATATTTGAGCCCCTGATCAAATTTAATTTTAGGGCTGAGATTATAGATTTGATCCAAGAAGGGATTTAAGAAAAAGAAACATGATGAAAAGCAAGAATGAATGATCAAAATCAAGTCTTGAATTAATGAGATGTTGTACTGCTTTTATAGACAATGAAGAGGCTCCATGTTGACTTATGTAAACAAATGTATGGAAATGATTTTCATTGGACATTAGTTTGAAATTAATTGAAAGTCCACAAAAGGATCTGTAGAAAACAAAGGCAGGAAATTGTGACACAAAGACACAACATATATAGACCCATAGCATACATACATTCATACACACATATCATTCGTATATGTAGAGACGGAAAATATCAAAACACACACACATATATGAAGAAAATTCCTGTCTTAGGATAGAATATTTGCAAGAACAGCAAGAACACAATATACAAACTTTTGTTCGGCAATCAAATATCTTTTTCCCAACTTTGATGTTAACACAATGTTTTGACTGATTCATTCTCTGACCTTCTTCATTTGTGATGTGTAATATCCATAAAGAAAGAGTGTCTTTTTATAAGTCTCTTTCTCGCTGACGCAAAGGGAAAAAATGATATCAAACAGAAGATTTTAATTATAACCAATACCAAACAGATGGTTTAAATGTTGACCAATACCAAACAGATGATTTAAATATTGACCAATACCAAACAGATGATTTAAATATTGACCAATACCAAACAGATGATTTAAATATTGACCAATACCAAACAGATGATTTAAATATTGACCAATACCAAACAGATGATTTAAATATTGACCAATACCAAACAGATGATTTAGATATTGATCAATACCAAACAGATGATTTAAATATTGACCAATACCAAACAGATGATTTAAATGTTGACCAATACCAAACAGATGGTTTAAATGTTGACCAATACCAAACAGATGATTTAAATATTGACCAATACCAAACAGATGATTTAAATGTTAACCAAAAAGCTTGTAAATAAGTCATTCTAGTTGAGCAAAGCATGCAGCACAGTTTGTTCCATATCTATAATAACTCAAGAAAGAGACCGATAAAAGAGACTCTTTCATTACCGATATCACATATTACACTTGAAGAAAGCCGTAGGAAGAATCATTCGAAATGTAGTTTTCTTAACATATGAGTTGGGATGAAGAGATCAAAATCTCCGAATGAATGTTGGTAAATTAATGACTCTTCTCAGAGTTATAGACAAGAACAAAATAATTCTACCGAACTGAATACCAAACTTACTAGTTGTTACCAAGTTGTTTGCAAAGACTGGCTCCAAGATATTCCATTAGTTCGATATCATTCCATTCGTCACCAACAATTGTTGGACCATTCTCCTATAAAATGCAAACCATATAAAAACAGGTCTGGTTAGTCACTCAATATAAAATGTCATCTGATCAACATCTTTTGGCAGCATCAAAAAACTGAATAAAAGGTTAATCAATTACCATTACTTCTCTTGTCTCTTCTTTGGCATTGATCACTAGAAAAAAAAAAAGGGTAAATGCTGCCAGACATGAACTAAGTGACCAATTTAGCATAAACTTACATTGTAAATCGAATCCTGCCTCACCCTATTGAAAACCTATTCTGGGGGATAATATTTTACAAGGGATTTTTTTTTCAACCTCTGAATTGACAAAATCAGAAAGTACCAAAAAAAAAAAAAAAATAGTGAGGAGAGAAAAAAAAACCCCAATCCATTGAGCTCTCTTTTGATAAAATCACCATCGATATGTATTGTTGATCAGGCGTCACTTGAAGTCCCTTTTTCAAACTGCTACAAATATTAGACATGCATAGATATTTCAATTAACCTAATTTACAGTCCTTTCCAGTTGTTGACACAATCACATAAACTTTATCTGGGGAAGACTTTGGAATACAATTCTTAAAAGCTGCAAACTAAATCAGACACCCAGAGATAAGTAACCTACAACGTCTGACATAGTTCCACGTGGCACATGGTTGATGCAATTCACGATTCTGGCCTTGACTTGTAAAAGCAGAAAATTGCAGTTGACGACTTCAACAGGCACTAACCAAAAGTAGACCTTTATTAAACTCAGCTAAGGCAGGCATAAGGATACAATCATTGAGCACCCAGAATCAAACTTACTCGCAATGGTTTGAGAGGCTAGTTTCAGATATTTTCTAAGCTTAACTTAGTCTGGCACAAGGACATGAACATCTGTGACAACATGCGTAAATAGCCAGATGCAGGTGAAGTATTTTTGGCAAGCATTTTAGGAGCCTTTGCAATTTTGATATGAGTGTATGTGTGAATGTCAGAGTGGTAAAATTTGATCAGCTTGCAAAACATTTATGTCCATAGCACTGAGCCTTGGATAAAACATGCAAATTTGCAATGTAAGTATTGGTGATAATCAACTTTCAAGTGGCTGGGAAACCTGCTTAGATATATTATCAAGTCACTAGAAACCTAGCTTATATATGTTACATAATTAGAATTGATAGCTGAAAAGAATCAAGTTGTCATAAATTGGAGCGTTTAGACTAGCGTCTCAGAGTCAGAATATTTGTTATACCAAGACGCACAAAAGTCAGAATATAACAGAGATGGGGAGAAAGGAAAGTTAAGGAATGGTTGTCAGTGAGATGGATAGGAAGAAAGACTAATAGTTCTGCTGCTAAACAGAAGAGAGAGAGAAGTGAAAGACAGAGAGACATGGGAAAAATCTGATGATGACTTTGGAATATAATTTCTAAAGGCTGCAAACCAAATCAGACTCATCGAGATAAGTAACCTATAATGTCTGACATATTTTCATGTGACCAATGGTTGATGCAATTTATGATTCTGGCCTTGACATGTAAAAGCAGGAAAGTGCAGTTAAAACTTGCAACAGACACTATCCATAAGTAGATCTTTACTAAGCTTAGCTTAGTCTGGCACAAGGACAAAATAATTGACAATACTTCATCCAATATTGTAACTAATACTCATGTCTATAAATGAAATTAAAAAAAGAAGATATATGTATTAGGTGGTGGTGAAAATAAGGATTAGCTATATGGTTAGATTTAAATGACAGTGTCAGTAAGATCTCTATGGCCTAATCAGTAAGGCAACTGTCATGTGTCTTCATTTTTTTTTCTTGTTACCAGCAATGCTTGACTGAAAGAACACAGAAAAAGCCAGGGCCAAAGGTGAAGTGGAAAAATCTGGTATAGATGACCATGTCAGGAAGGTGAAAGGTGTACACTACCCTCTCTGTGAGGGAGTCTGAAAGATCGGAAGAACACTGAGGGAGAGTGAGAAAACTGAAAGAATTGACATACATCAACAGAGGCAGATCCAGGATTTTGAGCAGAGGGTGGGGTTCCAATTTGATGAAAAATGGCAAAAAATGCAATTCATGTCTGTACAAATGTATCTTCACTATAGAATAATGTTAGTAGATTTTTGCAGTAGGTCACCTACTATTTATAAAGCTTTTGGGGAGGGTTTCAAACCTGCCTTCTTCCACCTTCAGCTATGCCTCTGAAAATAATGAGTTCAATTGTCTGAAAAACTCTTTGTTTGAACATTAATTGAGACAATTTAAATGGTAAACTTATCTAAAAATACTTTGAACTGACACAATTTACGATCAAATAGATAACCTGGATATGTAAATCAATGAATGAATAAGTAGGAAAAAAAAAATGTCCCATATAAATGCGAGCTACAAGAAAAATGATAAAACAGGTATTGTATCGTTATTTTATGCTAATTATATTTTAATAAAAGAAAAGAAAAAAACTCTTGAGTTCAACAATGATTTTTTGCACCTTTAATTAAGGTTTCTACACACATTTTTTTTTTTCTGATATTTTCCATTCTATTGTGGGGTTTTGTCTGCAATCATCAAGTTTCCAGAAACAATGAAGAAATGGCGGGGTATTATTTTTGTACTTTTCAAGATGAAGGAGATATTATAGTTAGTTAATATACAACTGGTGGTATATATCACACACACACACACAAATACGTATATATATTGAATCAGTATCATCCAGGCAAGGTTTTTGTACCATTAATTTAAATTGAAATGTTTTCCCGCGTTTTAGACGAGATGGGGGGGTCTATCATTTATCTTCACTGTTTATTCATCATAGGAAAACTGCAAAGGAGAATTCATCTTTCTCTCAATGCTAGTGTTATTTTGGCAGAATATATTATAAAGTTGTGGTACATACGTGTTTATATACTTCTAAGTGTTGTCAGATTTATATCCCCGCCCCAGGCAATACCAGTTACCCCAGCTATGTATATATATATATATTATTATAATTAATGCTCCCATATTCAGGGTTGAACACTCTTTAAGTAAGGTAACTCGTTCATTATAAGCTTATGCAATGCTCTTCCAACTTTGGAATAGAGCACTCTGGTGAATGGGGAATTATGCGCCACTAAATATATTGCTTTAATTCAACCTTACTGACCATCCAGTTCTGCGTAGAGCAGAGGTAAAATGCCAGTCTCTGTGTCTGAAGTGAAAGTTCCGATCCTACCTTGTGGTACTGAATGGGATTATGGATAGTCTATAGCCACACTGAAGAGTTGGAATACGACGAAACAGCTATCCGTGGATGACTCAATTATTTAATTATTTTATATATACATATATATATATCAAGAAAAGTTGATTATTTATTCATCTATTATATCATTTTACAAGTAAGAAAGAATCGTTGGGTCAGTATTTACTCTCACCCTGATGATAATGAACCAATCTATATCGATTTCTATATAATAACAAAAGTCTACTTCACCCAACCAAATTTTGCATGCGGACTCATTGAACCAAGGCAAAGTGTTTGAAGTGAAATATATGACACAATAAGGCTAATTACTGTATATATATATATATATATATATATATATATATATATATATATATAAAACGCTCCCCTATTCAGGGTTGAGCACTCTTTAAGTGAGGTAACTCGTTCATTGTAAGCTTATGCAATGCTCTTCCATAGGAATAGAGCATTCTGGTGGATGGGGAATATATAAAATAAAAAGAGATGATTTAACAGTAACACAGAGTCATGTGTCCCAAGGCTTCAACTCTCTATGACTTTCCCTTCCCACTCACTTTTTGTTATTGAGGAAAGAGAAAAGGTAAAGGGAGAAACCAGAATATGATGGTGTTACTTTTACAGCTGCTGTAGTTTCATAGCCCAAAAAGTGATACATAACAAAAAGCATCAAATCTTGTTCCAGATTGATTCTAATGAAAGACATATGCGTGCTAATTGGAAGAAACAATCAGAGAAATCCTGGTTTAAAAGTTAATTTTTTCTGATGTTTAAAACCAAAAGATGGCTAGTAAATGACCTCTGGTGACTTCAAAGGTCAACCTATGTGGGTAGTTGATTCTTATTGATTTTGCAGGCCTTACAAAAGGCTCAAATATTAGTATATATAAATATATATATATATATATATATATATATAGAAAGAGAGAGAGAGAGAGAGATATGTAATAATAATTAATAATTGTGTCATCCACAGACAGTTGTTTCATTGTATTACAATGCTTCAGTGTGGCTATAGACAATCCAATATCCCATCCAGGACCACAAGGTAGGATCGAAACCTTCACTTCAGACCCAGAGGCAGACATTCTACCCCTGCCCTACACAGAACTGTACGGTCAGTAGGACAGAATCAAACAATATATTTTCTTACGCTTAATTCCCCATCCACCAAAGTGCTCAATTCCAGAGTTGGATGTGTATTTTATTATAGCAGTAGTAGATGAGTACTCTAAAAGTGCTCAATCCTAAAGAAGGGAGTGTTAATAATAATAATAATAATTAATAATTGTGTTATTCACAGACAGCTGTTTTGTTGTATTACAACTCTTCAGTGTGGCTATATGTATATATATATATATTATACTCACAGTAAACTCTCGTTGTAATAGCACTTGTTCTAACTGCACTATTTAATAACACACCCGTTCAATTGGCAGGCAAATTTGTTTTTATATTCTTGTGAGTCTACTGTCAGAGATAATACTTTCAATATTTCCTCTCCAAAAACATGACATTACTTCCAAAGCAAACAATCCAATATAAATAGATATCTCATAAAACTATGAAAACAATGAGTCTTGCTGGATCATGTATCTTATCAGCACATTTGTTTCAAATCCCATGATGACATCAAAGAAAACCATCTTAATCTTGTTTTTTTTTTTACTCTCGAAGTGCAGGGAACTATCTTATCAGTAGAATTAAAACAATACACTGTTTGACTTAATCCCCCAAAATAATAGAATTAAATAGATCCAGAGGAACGTTGATTAACCAATCAAAAAGTATTTTGTTCAGATAATTGATTGTTGAGATAAATGATCAAATAATTAAAAGAAAGGAAGCCACATTGGACATGAGTATTTAAAAAGCATGTTTAATGGGTTTGTTTTTTATTGGATCAATAAAATACATACAAACACAGAATATTGCTTTAAAAATTTGTGATATTTTGTTTTACAAATTACGCGCCGTTTGAATGACAAAAATATGGAGATGGAAATCTGGGGAAACAAGATAATCACAAAAACATGTTTACATGTTTGAATTATTTCAACAGTTTCAAATGACTGACTGAGATCAAGCAGAGTGACCATTTTCTTCAAGAGACATGGCAACGAGAATAAACTCCATCACTTATAACAGATACATATGAAGTTGTAAAATGAAATGTTCACAAGACCTTGAAATTTTGTTTGGATAATTGGTATTTGGATGACCAATGTTCTACTTAGCTTGGTCTGGCACAGGATCACTACAATGGAGTACCCAATGAAAACTGAACTGATTGCATTAGTTGATGGTCCAAGACAGAACCACTCAAAGAACCATGCCCCAATCATAGACTGCATGCTGGTAACCGGCTCATTTCATATCTTCAATTACATTTCAAATATATACTAGATGATATCGCTTGAGCTCTATTTTACAATAGACAAACTACATAAAGCTTGCATAATGCCTAAATGACATAGATTTGTTACATTTATCTTGAAGACTTGAAAATCTTCCTCCAGATATCAAATATTAATTTATATACTATTTATTATGAAATGATTATCTGAAAAAAAGATTTGCTTCAGCTTATATAAAAAATAGTGCAGATAATGTAAAAAAAATAATCTCTGACAATAGTCTCTGACAACATTGGCTTATAGATGGTGGTGGTGGTGTTGTGTGTGTGTGTGTGTGGGGGGGGGCAGCCCCGAGTGACACCATTGAAGGGGGACATCATGATTTTTTGGCAAGCAAAAATTCAATATATTCACGTATTTCCAAATCTTGATTTTATTTTAGGTATCCAAAAATGAAAAAAAAAAAAAAATCAATTAAAACAGTTTTAAATTCTATTTCCTGGTTTATTTCAGTAATTCTTTTACCAGGTTTCATATCTTTGTGTGATGCGCTTTTAGGCCGTGCCCCCCAAAAGCCTTGGGTCCATGAATGGGTAAACCTCTCCAAAACCTAGGGCCAATGAGAAAATACATCTAAATAAAAAGGGTCCTTGGTATTAAAAAGGTTAGAAAACTGCTGTTGTAAGATATTTACTAAATTTAGTGTAGTTCCAGCACAAGGTCACAGAAATGGAGCATCCTCTGAGGAACAAATTTTAAGCACAAAAAATTAGAGGAAGCTACTCTAACTTGATGAATAAATACAACAACAGGTTGCTTGCAGTCAGCATCTGTCCAACAATATATTAATTTCAAAAGATGAGGTAATGAATGATATGCGTTCTAAAAGTTAAAATCAGAGTAACAAATTAGAAAAATTATTTTATGGATAGCAATAAATTGTTCACAGCGGACGATAGTGTTTTATCTAATGAATCAAATTTATAATGAAATAACACGAACAGAAACGGAAATTATTAATCAATATAATTTTAAAAAAAAATGCATATTTCATCAAGTGGGAATAGCTTCCCCTTAATTATTGAATTCACCGGCGTAAAACGAAAGATCGCCAAATGAAGGTGGTCCCGATTCTAATGTTTAATGCATTCACATTCGCACACTCGAGTTTTGAAATGGCACGCAAATAATTAGAAGGAGGAAAATAAATGAAAGAAAAACGGATTTAGACACATAATTTATATTGTTATTGCTTTGAAAATATTGTTTTTTTGAGTGCCCTTTTTAACACTAAGTGCGTGAAAATTTACCATCAGGATCGCCTTCCCTACACCGTTCCGATTCATGATTTAGGTCGTTGAAATATTGCTACCAAACAGGGTTATTTAAGAAAATATGGGGACGTGGCTTAATAATTCCATTAGCCCACTCCGTTGCTGCTACACGACAAGTAAGAACCTGTATTTGCAAAAGTGATAGACCTTTTTGAAATTGACGGTCGTTGATCATCCGAGTATGATTTTACTATCCACCAAGTTACCATTCCCCGATTAACGTCATGGTTAGGTTCCTGAATACCACGACTTTAACTGAAACCGATTTTACCATAGTCAAGGCAACTAGGAGTAGGGAAACTCCATAGTAGTGTAGGAATTTCAT
This sequence comes from Thysanoteuthis rhombus, assembly GCA_963457665.1. NCBI lineage: Eukaryota > Metazoa > Mollusca > Cephalopoda > Oegopsida > Thysanoteuthidae > Thysanoteuthis > Thysanoteuthis major. Next base: position 6,848,441 of record OY735230.1, read on the forward strand.
TTTGAGTCAGAAAAATCAATGTATTTTAATCTTTTTCCTCAACCCCGTAATAATGGAGTGACGTTTAAATGGGGAATTTTCTTTCTGGTATCATATTTTTCTATTCTCAATTAATAGTGTACAGAGAGAAAAATGCTTTTAAAACGTCATGAGAATTGATTGAGTAGATAGATAACTAGAAATTAAAACCTTGATAATTATCAAAAAAGAATTAATTAAATAGCAAGTAATGCTGGTTTTGAAGTCTTTGTTACGATCTCTTTTCATCAATGAGTACTTTCACTTTAATGAAAAGCCTCGCAAAAAGCAAATGCCCGGAGAAATTACGAGTTGAAAGCTAATCAAAATAACGAAATGAAAAGGGTTAAAAAAACTTGAAAGCATGTTGATATAATCAGGAATAGATAATCTAATTATCTCAAATACTAAAAAATGTATAAGTTGTCTAGAAAATGTAGTCCGAAGTCTGAATATTTCTGCTTTGTGTATTGTGTCAATTTTAATTCTTTCTTACTGCACTAATAAAACTAATTAATAATGAAATAGATAAACAAAAAGATGACTAAGTAAGTACAAAGTTGATAACCAACTCCAGCTACTATACATCCTAAAGATAAGTAACTAAAAATTTAGAATATATTCATATACCAATACGAATACCAATAATGCATGTTCAACAATATAACATCGTACTATCATTTAACCAAATAGCTTACTGCTACTAAAAAGACAAACGTTCAGCAAACCAATCCATCCTTCTTCCTCATTAAACAAAACTTGTTTATCTAGGTTTTCTAGTTTAATTGTAAATTAATATTCAGGATTTCGTATCATTTTCTTCCTTAATTATAACTCACCAATCTGATCTGTGTGCTGACGAGTATGTAAGGCATCTTTGAATTTCAGGTGAATTGAAGGATGTGAAGAATATCGCGACAACAGCTGAAATGTCTATTCTACTACTTTCTTGACAGTGACAAGTGGTTGTTGGTCGTAGCAGATGTTCGTCGATTCTGTATCACAATAATAATGAAAATACGGATGCTCGCACGGAACAAAAGATTTCTTTTCTCCTTTGATTAATGGATTCCTGGATTCAGCAGTAAAAGAGAGCCCTTCGCGCAGCACTTATTCAAGAAATATGATAATACATTTGTAAGAATGAATATGTGCTTTCGTGAATATGTTCATTGGACTAAATCATGCACATGTTAAATAGTGCGGTCCCTAATATATAGCTATTGGCATAAGTAAATTATTTCAATTGCACCGGTTTAGGGTTAGGTAATTAGGGACCACAGTCCTTTGAGCATGAAATACGAAAATAAAGCAATACTACCAGCCCTGTACGAGGGACAGCACAACTTTTTAGGGGACAACACAGCTTACCTTGTATTCTAAAATCAAGTCTGATTGGAATTTATTTATCTCTTTGTAATAGTTTTTAACCAGCTAGTCAATTGTTAAGTTTTCTAGTTCGAAAAATATTAAATACAGTACTACCAAAATTGTTGCACACTTTTTCAAAATTGACTTATTACATTAAAACCATGTTTGAACTACAAAGATGTAAACAGTGATACATGTTGTTCTGCATTTTGGATTCTGCATTCATTCTAGTATTCTGTACAAGGAGAAATTAAACCATCATTGACCTCATATGACCTCAGGTTGATCTCAAGCAAGATTGATCTCATCCTATCCCAATTTAGTGGCTGATATTAGGTAAACTAACATGCCCTTTTAAGACCTCCTGTTTTCTACAGTGAGTCCATTTATCCTCATTTATTGTAACAGGTCTCAAATCAAACATGTCACTCTTGTAGTTGTGATCACCTTGGGTGTTTGACCAATATAGTCATCATTTGATCTGGTAAAGAAAAAGTATCCAAATGGATGTTTATCTGAAAGATACTGTGCTAAGTTATGATGAAATTGAAAAAAAGTGGGAATATTCAATGATAGGCAGAAACTGAAATATGGTGGAAATTTGTCTCCCCAGCTAGTCTGAAAGTTTGGACAACAACTTGTTTCAATTTGGAATCAAGACAGAATGCTAGTTACGCTTTGCAAAAATGATCAGCATCACCTAAGGACTTGGTATATCTATGGAAGGTCACTAAATACCCCCTGTAGCAAATGAGTGACATTAATTCACTCACTTCGTTCCAGGGAGCCTTTAAAAAAAGATTCTTGTCTTTACTGTTAGGAAGCGGGAATGAGGATATTCTAGATTTATTACGTAAATGCTAAATATTTTTTGAGTTAATGACAAAATCAAGGTCATAATTAATTAGAATATTCTACCAAAAGTGAAATATTCTAATTGATGATATCAATTATGAATTATTTACATTTTTTTATGCAATAACAATAATAATTCCCTTCTTCCAGTTCTCAGATATCCGATGTTGATTAACCTTCCACCAAGACAGCCTTTTCCTTCTGTTAGCCTAGGCACTTTTAGAAGCCTGCAGGCATGAAAACCAAACTGATGAAGCCTTTTTCTTTGAGTTCTAGGTCTGCACTGTACACCACAGACCTTCCATAGATTGGTCAAGGTAATACTGAGCATTGTTTTTGTTTTTTTTTGCAAAATGCAACCAACATTCTCTCTTGTCTCTGAGCTGAAACACACTTTGCTGGAGAGATAAATTTTCATCATTTTTCAGTTTCTTCTTTATGCTAAATACACTTCTCCTTGATATTCCAACCTTTTTGCAACTTCATCACAACTTCAGGGGGTATCATTCAGATCAACTGCCACTAAGTAGCTTTTCCTTTGGCTCAAATCTTCACCAGATCCAATGATGACAATATTGGACAAGCACGCAATTACAAGAGTAACGTGTTTGATTTGAGACCTATTACTTTAAATGAGATTAAATGGACTCATGGTAGGAAACAGGAAGTCTTAAAAAGGTGTGCTAGTTCATCTGAGATCAGCTGTCATCTTGAGATAGGATGAGGTCAATTTTGCTTGAGGTCAAACAAGGTTGATAATGGTTTAAATTCTCCTTGTGCAAAATACTACAATGAATACGGAATCCCAAATGCATAGCAGCATATACTATTGTTTACATCTTCATAGTTTAAATAGGGTTTAAAAATCAAATGAGCCAATTTTGAAAAAGTACATTAGGATTTTGACAGTACAGTATACATAGGGTTGAAAAAATGGTATTCTCGAGTCAGAAAAGAGGTAAGAGATAAAGTGTCATTACTTACAAATTATCTAAAGAAGCAAGATCTGAATGATAACCTCTTGAAAAAAAATGTTTAAGTGCTTCTACTGTTTAATGATAAATGGTTAGAAATAGTAACTGAACTTCTGTAGAGAGCTACAATACATTTCGTTCGTGACTAAGTGATGACCTCCAAGTGTCCTGCTATCTTTAATATCTCAAGAATCGGTTATGCTACCTTGATGTAACCTGGCAATCAAAGAGGGTGGGGAGGCTGAGCAGATACTCTCCTGCAAGACTACTCAGTCAGCAGTAAGATTTCTTGGTGACTTTGTGTAGTATGTGATTGTCATTCTTCACGTCTCATGCAGGGTTTTTGTCAAAACATCACCCAGGTCTATCAGTCCCCTCCCTTACAGTCCAGGTTTGGCTCCACGAGACTTTTGGCTTTTCACAATTGTAGGGGAAGATATTTCAGGCCACGGGCAAGATTAAAGAGAATAGGACAAAGCAGCTGATGGCAATCTTGAAAGAGGACTTTGAAGACTATTTTTAAACGTGGAAGTGTGTAAGGTCTCAAGGAGAGGTCCCTAGGAAAGTACTTTGTAGAGGTTGAAGACACTATTGCCCTTGACAGGCTATTTTAGTTAATATAAAATTAGGGCAATGCTCCTTCCAAAGATGAATGTTTGGAAGGGATAAAACTTTAGTATATCTCGGAATTTTTGAGATGAGGTATTATCATTATTTCTATTGATGGACACATAGCGCAGTGGTTACAGCATCAGACAAATTACTGTAAAGTAATCGGATGGTTCTAGGTTCAATCCTAGTGTGAGACAATATAACAATACTACTAACACTAAGAGGGGAGTACGGTCAATATACCCCCGTCGGATAAATAAAAGGTTCGGTTTGTTACTTCCCCAAATTTACCAGATGATACCTGACGAAGGCCGTAGAGTGCAACAGCTGAAACGTTGCGTGAAAAACAACCAAGATGAGGATGGTCCGAATATCAATAGAAATAATGGGTAAAACTTTATGGTGTGGGGAGCAGCCTACCAAAATTGTCATGTAAAATAATTTCCTGTGTGTTGTACAAAAAACTATGGTTTCACAATAATTTGGTTACTTCTTTTCAGTGTTGCCAATTTGATTTATTTCTAAATTCATATACTTCTGAAGAGCAGATGTCAAGGGGAATGATCTTGTAGAAACTAGGAAGTGAGTACTATAATCTTTAAATTTTGTTTATCTTAATTAGATTTCCCAGTAACCACTGATCCAAAAAACTTCCAACTCGGCATTGTATTGCCTTGTGTGCTGACTAATATATCTAGCATTTGTCAACTTCATACGATGGCAAATTGCTGTGTAATCGCAGTGCATTAGATTTTTTGAGAACCACTGATCCAAATAACTTTAAACTTGACTCTGCATTGCTTAGCGGGCTGAATGATATACCTAGTGAATGTTTTGTGTGCTTTGTTAAATGGCGTGTTGTTAAGTATTTGCGGGAGCAAAACTAGATGAAACATGGAAAAATTACGACTGGAAGGAAAACTTAACATCATAGTCATTAATTGAACAACTGTAGTATTAAAATTTGAAGTTATGCAAAGAAATTTTCCACTGGAAAATATCTAAAATAGAGTAAAACATCTTGATTCAGGAGAATTTTTCTTAAGAGAAATAAATGAATGTTCAAATAGAAACTTACAAATTAGGATGAAATAAGTAATCTTGACCCTTAATTGACCATTGGGGACCATGAAAGTCAGAGCCACCTATCCCATGTTAATCCTGAGGCAAAGTTACCCGTGTCAAAAATTTGCTGCCAGATATCTCCCCGAGATTTAAAAATGCCAGAATTGACCTAGCCCTCAATTGACCTTTAGGGGTCACCAGTGGTCAGTATCACCTATCCAATGTTGATCCCAGGATGAAGTTACCCTTATACCCAAATTTTCAGCCTGTGGGAAACAAACTAAGAAACAAAGGTTTGTTATCTTTTTATAGGGTAGGCCATGAATTGCATAGGAGTTGATATATACCATAATTTTTTTCTCTAATTGTGTTCATTACAAAGTCTGAATTAAAATGTAAAATTCAAAGTTTGAATTTATTTTTGGAACCAAATATAGAAAGTGATGTCCTTCTGTCTCCACATAAAGTCTTGGTTTTAATAGGGGGTCCACTTTGCAATGTCAATTTATGCTAAACCAGTCCTTTAGTTTGTGTCCATCAGCATTCATGCTTGTTTTTTTTGATACCCAGACTTTTTTTAGAGCCCAGTAAAAAGTGAGAGAAGTAACTTGATGCCCAAAAGATGGTGATCACATTATAATTTCTCTTGAGTGACTGAGTAAACCTGTATTTCTAAATATTTTCTTCTCTTATCTCGGTCACCTGACCATTAATCTAGGCCAGAGTGAACAAACCTGTGTGACTTCAATTTGTAATTGTTGACCAACTTACCGTTTAGTCAGTCAGTATTCACTGAGAATCTGTTGCGAGCCACTTTTTAGAACATAGTCACTATGTTATGTATCATTAGGTGTATAGGTTTTCAACTAGGGGGTAATTCCATCCCTGGGGGAAATTATAGAGTTCCAGGGATAGAGTTGAGACCACTGATTGTCTGATTCAAAATATTGGAATAATGCTCTTTGGGCATTGCAAGAATAGTTGAATTACTTTTCCAATCTTTATAAATGATCCAAGAAAGATTTCCAACATCTCATGCAAAATTATTTGGAACGCAACTTTTGAGTCAATCTTGGAAACCTGAAATATGGTGAAAAGGGTCCATCGCAAAAAAAAATTGAGAACCACTGATTCAGTGTATGCAAATTTTCAAACTTTTAAAAATATGATGCTACATGAGGAATAGTCAATTTAATAGAAAAGTGCTATCCTGGAACATCTAAAAAAACAATCCTCTCTTATAAGTTGACACCAGATGGTTTAAGTTACACGAATGCCAAAATCGATTGGTATGGTCAACCTAATAAATTATTCAAAAGTCAATGAGCATTGAGTATTACTGACCAGTATATTATTATATCTATGATGAAAAAAACAATTAAATCTATGCTGATACTTGAGCCTTTTGTTTGTTAGTCAGTGCCTTCTCTGCTAAAACTACTAGGCCAATTGACCTTATGTTCAGTATAGAGGATTAAAAAAAAACAACTTCTCACATAGGCTAATCTTGGTGGTCATTCAAGGTAACCAGAGGTCATTCTCTAGCCAATCTTCTGTTTAAAACATCAGAAATAAATAATTCTTCTTCCAGGATTTTTGTCAATCATTCTACTCATCAATGGCACATATTTCTCTAACAAAAATGTCAATTCTGGAACAAGTTCAAGTGTCTTTTAATCATGTTTAATTTTTCGCAAGTTGATGCTAGCAATAAAAGTAACACAGCTATGTCTTTGTTTCTCCCTCTATCCCTTTCTCCTTTCCCAGGTCTATTACCCTAATTCAACCTTACTGGCTGTCCAGTTCCGTGGAGCAGAGGTACGATACCAGCCTCTGAGTCTGAAGCAAAGGTTTCAATCCTACCTCGTGGTACTGGATGGGATAATGGATAGTCTATAGCCACACTGAAGAGTTGTAATACAATGAAACAGCTCACTGTGGATGATACAATAATATATATACGATACTATCAAGCCGAATTTATAGTACTTCTCTGGATACGATGAACTTTTCTTTTGGTTACATTACTTATCTTGAGTGAATAAATATCTGTAAAGTAAAAAATTCTTTGTAAAAAAAGCAAACTAGTATTCCAAGGGAAATTATGAATCACCGCAGACCATATATGCTGCTTTTCATCCAGTAAATTAAGCAGTTGTGGTGGCAGAATGGAGTTACCTTGATTAAAGTACTACTAGTATGGTCTTAATAATAAATTTATGACTTAAAAAAAAGTGTTTGGTTAGTTACAAGAGGGCAATCAATTAAAAAATTGGAAAAAATGATGATCAATGAATAAATTACTTTTCTTGCCTTTATTGGGCTGTGATCACTGAAAAGTACTGATTTAAAAATAAAAAACAGGTTTAAATGCTGCTGGACGCAAACTAAGGGACCAATTTGACAAAAACTTTCATTGTAAATTAAACCCTCCAGTAAAAACTCAGTAAGGTGAGGAATTTTCAAAAAATCAAAAAACATTTTCCCTACTCATTGAGGGGGTGGGGTTATGTGCAAAATTTCAAGTTTCTACTATCAATGGTTAGGACTATGTGAAGTCTGGATAGATATATAGACAGATAGATATAAATGTCAGAATACCTGAATAACCTAAACCCAGTAACAGTCATTAAACCGGTTTCTTGTGGTTAGCAGTGATTAATACTGATATATGAACTTAAGAACACTTATCAAAACTTCTGTAATTTCTTTATTGTGTGAAATTTAGTAACATCAATGCAATCACCTCTTCACTTTTATACCTCACAAAGTTGAAGAGTTAAGCATTAGTTTCTATGGAATATACAGTAAAATTAGTAATTAATGGTATTGTATAATTAGGAGTTAATACTATAATATTCCATTAGGAATTAATCAGTTAAGTCTTAACATGACTCAGTTTTTGGCCACAGAACTCTTTGACTCCCTTTATACCTTAATTTCTAATTGCCCCCAATAAATTCAGATTACCCCATGGAGTCACTTTCAGAATCACTGCTTTAGACTAAAACATTATTCTATCAAACTCTAGTCAAAGTCTTGAGTTCCCTCTTTTTATATCATAGCATGAACCATAGCAAGAACAATCCTCACCAAATTTAGGGGTGTAAATTCTTCAATGTTTGTCTATCCTGTCACCTTAAACCACACTGATACATAAAATTAACATTTCTATACGGTGGTTTGAAATCGCAATCAAGTGATTGGTAGCCAGTTCTCTTACCAACTGAGTCAAACTGACAACTGTCACATATCTATGAAAATCATCATACAGATACGCATGTTCTTATTTCATTCTAATAAGACGCATCATATAGCCATCTATATTGGCAATTCTGAATGGCCAAAAGTGGCAAGATCTTCAACATTGTTTCAATTAAATATTTTTTTTAGATTTATGAATGTAACCTTTTATTCTATTATCCTCTTTTAAAAATCAAAATTATCATTGATGCAAAGGAAATGAAATCTATACAGTTATCTGGCAATCATATCTACCAAAGGGACATTTAAAAAAAAAAATCTAGCGACTATCAGCCATAAAAATGGCCCATATTACAATAACTACAAGACGCATCTTTGCAAAGATAGCCCTAAAATTAAGCTAAATCATAAAAGATAAAATATATATTGTGAATAAAGATATTTTGCGCATATTTGTGCATGTATCTCACTTTCTTTTTGAGAGCTTTGTTTGTTGTCTTTTTCAGAAGTTTTTATTTCGCAGGTTGTATAATAGTCATATTCATTTTTAAAAGCTGTTCACTGTTTCAGATTCTATTATTCCTGGATCTTGATCCATTAATTTGTTTCAATTGTTGACAAATCTTTGAGAGAAGAAGCCCTCTCTTGAATTTTTTTTTTGCAATGTTCTTTAAGAATGTTCTGTTTTTCACTTATACAATACAAAAGTTTCAGTAATCATCTTCAGTCAGAATAGAAATAGGAGTGGAATTTGGCACTACAGTGGCCAGGCTTATATATATATATATATATATATATATATATATATATGTATTTTCTCAAATACATATATACATATATATATATATATACATATATATACATATATATATATATATATATATATATATATATACATACATACATACATATATATATATATATATATATATACATATATATATTTTCTCATATACATATATATATACATATATATATATACATATATATATACATATATATATATACATATATATATATATATATATATATACATATACATATATATATATATATATATACATATATATATCGCTTTGCAAATCTAGAGCAGCTGCATAATCAGACAGAGTTTGTTTATCCTCGTGTTTCAATTAACCTAAATAGGAATGCATGCCTAAGTGCATATAGACAGTTTGAATGTGCAGCAGTAAGTGCATCTATGAGAGATAAAAGTGCTTCCCTGCCAAATAGAGTGCAAAGAAGTGAGTGCATCTTGGTAATCATTCAAAGTTTACTCGCATTGAAAAAAAAGAAAAGAAAAAAAACAACCAACAAAAATATCAGTGATACATGAGAACGCAGACACAAACTGGCTCTCCCCAGACATCACTCACATGAGTATTAGATCGAATTTCTTTAATATCAAAATGATAAAAATGTGAGATAGCTTTCCTTAATCAGTCATGGCATGAGAATGTGATTTAACAGTTCAATGAATTCAACTAAAAACATATCTTTAAGGAAAATTTCCAAAAAATAAAAAAAAATATTTTCCCAACTCATTGAAAAGAGTGTGTGTACAAAATTTCTATTATGAATTGTAAAGGTTAGTCCAAATACATAGATATGTAGATCATAGATACCTAGTTTTTTGCCGGACCAAAATCTCTTTTCTTGCTTCCAGATTCATAGAAATATTTGGAAATATAGTTTAAAACCTGCTGTAGTGAAATAGCTAAATCATAGAACCATTCAATTGGGGTAAAGTGCAATTTTCAGTGAGAGAAATTCTAACTGATGCCAACAGTAATGTTAGCATTAATTCCTGGCCAATTTCAATTTTCAATGCATTTCTTTAGAAAAGTCATTTCAATCCTTTTTTTATATTAAAATTATAAACCATGCATTTCTATATTCAAATTACTAAAACTACATTTACATTTCACTTGTAAAATCCTTATTCTGTTAGTAATGCTTGCATTAATTCATGACCACTGACAATCCCTTTCTTCCTGATTTTACATACAGTTCTATAGTAGAATTAATAGCAACTAACCAAATACCTATTCTATGGATGGGTTGTTCCACTAGTATATATAATGAAGTGGGATTTTTTTCTGTTTGTTTTTTCTGTCCATAAGTATGGACTCTTACATTCATAGGTAACAATTTCACTGATCAAAACATTTACATCCACTAATTCAAACAATGGTTTTATCCACTTAGTTTAGGTTAAGATTATTATTATTATATTGAGAACACACTATATATATGCAGCTGTTTTTGTTACATATTCTTGTGTTAGGATCTGTATAAAGAGGATGCATTTACTTGACACATATAATACACTTATTCTGACAATGATGTTTGCATTAATTCCTGATCACAGACAATCCATATCTCCCCAGTTTTCTAGGTGCACAATACAGCAAATTTCAAGTCCAAAAAGGGAAAATCAAATTCCTCCTTTAAGCACTACTCTTACCTTCACTTTCCTGCTATGACTAATTTTCAACAAAAGCTGGCTTGTACAAATTCTTCTTTGAGGTTTGTTAAAATGTACTCTTTGTACGATACCGGCATATTTTTCAATATTTTGCACAAGTTTCAAGCTTGAAATCAGAATAGATAAGTACTCAACTATCAACTTTTTAAAGTTATTTATATGATATTCATTATATCTGTTCACTGTGAAAGTTTTGACATCTACTAACTTCCTACATCCTACAGTTTTAGTATCTACCATATCACTATTCAAGAATACCTTGAATTGTTTGGTTTTGATATGTGGGTATTCTGATGTATTAGAGTTAAGGTATTGCTGTACAAATTGATTTGACTCAGTATAAGCAGAAAAAAAAGATATTGAATAATAATAAGACCTTGTGCAGTTTTGAACAGTACAGAAAATTTGGGAATGAATTAACTGCAATATACAAGGTATACCTGTATATATATATACATCAAAATAGATGAAAGTTTTAAAATATATTTAATAAATCCTACCTGTGGTATCGTAGGTTATTTAAACAGCTAGTATATCTATGCCAAGTAAGTGAAATCGTCTAATTAGCAAAATTTACATATCTTTTGGAAAAAAATTTAATTTCACTTCAATTACGCAAACTTTCGATCATAAAAATTGTTGCTTTACATAATTTTTTTGATTAAATGAACTTTTGATCAAATTAAAACTGTATATTTATTTTTTTTTAATAAAAAAGTCATAACTATGTATTTACTTTAAAAAAAATTAAAACTGCCTTCTTTACTTATAATAGTTGTTTCGTATCCTTGTTTTGATTAAATAAACTTTTGATCAAATTAAAACTATGTATTCATTTAGTTTCTGTAAAATGTTGAAATTTTGTCAATTAGGCAACTCCACCACTTCAGCGTAACATATGCTTTTATAGACACTTATATTCATACATAATCTTATCCATAAGCACACATATATGCACTCAAATGTAGGCACCCATATTTTTATATAAAAGAGATTAAAAAAGATTAAAAAGGAAAATACAATTGTTAACTCTTACATTCATAAACTGCTTGAAACCACTCCTAAATGATATTGAAACTATGAATAGAATCAAAAATCATGGAACTCTTCTATGAAGTGAATAAGATCAATTTAAGAAAATCTACCTCAACTTCAAAGGGAGGTAACTTTTATCATCAGTAATTTTCCTCGCATTGATTTTCAGTTTTTGATATGAATTTTATTGTTAAATCATCAAATTCCTGTTTTACGTACAAATGCTAATTTCACCTGCGTGCACTATGACTAACACTCATTTATTACAAATTTTTCAGTGAGGATGGTCAAAATATGCTCTTTGTACCCTCTCGGTACATCTCTTTTTTTTTTTCGTTTGTAGGTAGAGGATAGATAAGTATTAAATTATCAACTTTTTAAATTAACTATATCTCTGAGGCCTGAACAAGAGCTGCAGTGACATCAGGTTTCTGACTGCTGAGTGATCAAAGTGGAGAGCGTTGACTGTCTCAAGTGTCATACAAAAAAGGAGTATTGATTGATTGATTGAGTGATTGATATATATATATAAATGTATTTAAAGCTGTATAGCTTTCTAGACAATATATATATATATATATATATATATATATATATATATATAGAAAGCTTTACAGCTTTAAACACTAAAGATTAAAAACTTTTTCAAAATTTTTTCTCTCTCGCTTTAGTCACTTATTTCCCAATATCTGTCAATACAATTTACATAATTTTCTTCAGTGTTTTATCCCCTATTTTGCATATACTTTGTTATCATGGTACATTGTGTAAATTTTCTATTGTTGGGATTATCAGTGGTATAACATGTTATTGTTTTGTGCATTTTAAAAACAAAACAGTCATATTAACATGACACACCAGCAGTGTTGATCAAACACCATATCCCTTTCAACTATGTTTCAATATATAGCTCATATCATACATGTAGTTTATCATTTTATGTAGGGTATTATGTGTATTGCACATGGATGTTATTTCATACTATACATCAATCAACTTTTTGAAACAGAGCATTACTTATATAGGTTACCCCAAAAATGTATTTAATGATGAGAGATTAGTAGATATAACCACAGATCTGACTTGCTGTTTGTGTCACTTCTATTGAGTGTTCACCCATGTGAACATTCAATCTATTGCCTCAGTTTTAATCTCAGATTGCATACAAACCAACTTTTGATATCATCTTTAAGAATACTAATTACACAGAAAAACCTCTTTGATTCTATACCAACATATTCAACTAAAGAATTTGATAATTTTTTCCACTAAACTAAGAGTTTATTTTTCACGTTGTATACCATCAAGCTACTATCAATTTTTTCTTTACTTATATAAATATCATATATATATATGTATATTCACATGCTTGATGAACTATTGAAGTTTTGAGAGCTGCAGACGTCTTAGATAAGAAACTGTCAAAAAAACTGTCAACAAAACTGTAAACATAATCTTATTCAGTTTTCAGGTTTCCTAGATATCTATGTATATATGTTGCGTATACAGGATGGAGCTAGAGTGCTGAAAATTTAAACATTCACTCCTTATTATGTGTGAGAAAAAATTTTTTTTTTGTTTTTGAAAATTCTGAACCCTAAATGAGTTTATTCTAAAGTGGTTCCTTAGTTTTTGTCCAGTGACATTCAGACTTTTCCAGTGATCATTGCCCAACAAAAAGCAAGAAAAGCTACTTATTTATTGGTCACCCCTTTTTCCAATCATTGGATTGATCATCCCCAACACTGAATGCTGACAAAAGATATTGGTCACATGACGGTTCTTATATGTCTTCAGTATCCACTGTGTCCCTACATAAGCATTCATCGAAGTGAATAGAAGTTTTGATACATTTGTTTGATGAATCCTACCTGTGATATCAAGGGTTATCTGAACAGTCTCTGCAGGCCATTAAGCTCAATGTCAAGTCACATCTTTTGTATCAAATCTTCATCATTGCTAGTTCACCAGTGCTGTCAAAAATAATAAGACATATGTACATAGATAATAAAGATTTGCATTGCAGTGAGTTTTGAGAATAGTGTTCTGTTGGCCATAAACGGATTTTTATCACTGAATCACCACAGCCCCACAAATGCCCCCCCCCCAACCAACCAACCACCCAAGTGAATTACATATTCTCCTCTCTTTGCTTGTCTGTGTGTGTGTGTGTGTGTATCTCTGGTTGCTCCTGGTCACATTTTTAGGGCTACAACCTTGAATATTTGCATAAGTACACCACGATGCACCATCTAAACAGTTTTTATATTTCTTCAATAGAGAGCTCTTATGGGTCTCTATGGTCATTTTGGATCAATAAATCCAAAATCTTGAACTGGTATTTTTTAGATAACTTTAGATAAAAGATTTATTTGTTTTAGATAGTTTCAGATAAAAGATCTTTTTTGAAGATCATTACGTATAATATTTTGAATAATTAGTTCTGGTACATGGGTGGGCCAGGGTGATTCATTTATGCGAAGTACGGATATAATATTTTTCATTTTTGTTTTTATTACTTTTCATATTTTTATATCATTCTTTAAATTCAGCATTTTTATCAGGTCATTAGAACATGGGTGTAATTCTTTTTCACTACATCAGTTACATGAATGAGATCCTACTCTCCAAATGACTCCAAAATGAAAAAAAGTTTCCCCTAAATTTTGACCACTGGAAAGAAAATAAAATTTCCTCTAACTTTTGATTCCTAAAAGGGAAAAAAAAGTTTCCTCTAACTTTTGCCTACGAAAGAGGAAAAAAAATCCCCTTGCTCTTGACCTCTGGAAAGAAAAAAAGTTTCCCCTCACTTTCAACCCCCAAAAGAGGGAAAAAAATGTTTCCTTCCACTTTTGAGCTGAATTTTTAACTTTAATTGAGCCAGATAATATAACCAACTTTCAAAAATAACTGTGATCAGAATATGAAATCAAGTGAAAAAACAACTTGAAAAAAAGTGTTATCAGAGAATGAGGCCAGGTAAAAATGACTTCCTGGAGAAAGTGCAATCAGTGGAAAAAAATCTCTCATGAAGTCACAATGTTCTCTGATGAAATCACAACATTCTCTTATGACGTCACAGCTGGTAGACACAAAATGAAGGTCTAGTTGTATAGTTAATGGAACCCTACCTCCTAAAACATAATATAACAGTTGAAAATCACCAGGATTTGTTTTATTCTTTAAGGTAAATGATTTTGAAGGTGCAAAGCTAAGAAAACTCTTCGTATGATGTATCATTTTCGCTGTGAAATGTACAAACCCACAAAGATCAAACAATCAGGGCCATCCAACTTCGCAAAGTGTTCAATCCTTTTTTGGGTCTGAGTACTTTTGTCTCTCTTTTCATCAAATGTTGCAAATGTATAATTTATCTTTCATACAATCTGAATTTGGTCCAAGTCTTTTTCAGACAAATCAAT
Source organism: Thysanoteuthis rhombus (assembly GCA_963457665.1). Lineage (NCBI taxonomy): Eukaryota > Metazoa > Mollusca > Cephalopoda > Oegopsida > Thysanoteuthidae > Thysanoteuthis > Thysanoteuthis major. The sequence goes on from OY735230.1 coordinate 6,863,485, forward strand.
TTGATGTAGAAGGCACATGTGTACTAAATTAAATTCCTGGGGACCTCCTTATTTATTTCTTTGTGGGGGGGAGGGTTCATGTTTCTAATTAGTCAACAATGATTTTTATTGGGTGGGGGATACAGGCCTCGAATTTACCGATAAAGTTTTTAGAATTACTGGGATCTGATGTCTCTGACTAATCAGTGTATTTTATTTTTTGGCAACTGGAAAAAAAGTAACTATCTAAACAATTGAATTTATGCTTCTGTCCATATGGTTTTGTCTACGGACTTGGAAATTGGCATAAATACTTCACTAAACCCCTTCAAAAAATATTTTTTTGATCTTTGGAAAAAAAGCTTTCTTGACCCTCTTTGGGTTCTATTTTGACAGTATCTAGACGTTTTTTACTCTATTTTAGATGTTTTCCAGGGGAAAGCGCCAGTGATGTCATAAATGGAATTTACTCTGTCCATATTTATTCTTCAGTTGAATTTTTTTTACATGACTTCAAATTTTGACGCAATGGTTGTACAATTATTGACTGTGGTGGCAAGTATAATCATAACTATGTATATTTATAAGTACATTTATAAATTTGAATTTGTATACAAATTTATTTTTTATTTATGTTTTTCAACTCCAGGTTTGCAGGCCAAAATTTCGATGTTGAAATTGAGGTAAAAGTCCTCCCAGAAGACTTTGCCCTTATATTGTAATGATACTGGCATAATTAAGTAAACATTTTAGAAACAAAGTTTTTCAATGTGATGAAATCTAACTCTACAGAATCTTTGTTTTGTTTTCAACATGATATCAATCACTGCTACCCATAGTAGACCGGTTTGAACACTATTGCTGGGTTGGGTTTAGGTTATCCATGAGTTCAGACATTTATATGCACTCGGGCAGTGCCTGTTCCATAAGTGTATGTTTGGTTGGCATATGGAGCAACCTGCTATAATATATGACACGTAAAATAATTTTTGTTCTTTGTACAAAACAACGGCTTCAAATTATTTCAGTTACTCCTTTTAGTGTTGCTGATTTAGATATTTTATTTCTAAATTTTGTTCCATTGCCAACTAAGATATTTATATCTAAGTTTACATCCATAATCTTAGATAAAAGATCTATAATCTGCAATTTTTCAGATTTATTTTTGTTAGATTTTTTGAGAACTGCTGATCCAAACAACTTCAAACTATACACTGCAGTGCCTAGTTTGATGAATGATATATATGGTGAATATCCAACACATAAAATAGCCGCTTGAGTTATCTTGCAATCTTACAATCACACCTGCAAAAATTTCCCCAAATATAGTAAGATTATTATTGGAATTAGCATAGTATCTATCTAACTGGTCTTTGCACAACTTCTGTTGGTCAGTGATCACAAAAAAGTCTGAATTTTCAAAAAAACAAAAAAACAAGTGTGAACACTGCTGGACACAAATTGAAGCACCAGTTTAGCATAAACTCACATTGCAAATTGATCTCCTTCCTCCAGACTAAAAACGCATTTAGGGGGATTTAAAAAAAAAAAAGAAAAGGTTTTCCCTACTTATTGAGTGGCGTGTGTGCATAAAATTTCAAATGTCTACTATGAATGTTTAGAGCTGTGCAAAGACCAGATAGATAGATAGATAGATAGATAGATAGATAGATAATTAACGAATTCCAACAATAAACCAATCTTTTAAAAATGCCAAAATTTTTGGGAAGTACCATTTAAGTATATATATATATATTTGTATTGAACAGCCGTTTCCATCAAGGATAACAAAGAGTTCTATCTTTTTTTAATATTTTTTTGTTTATATCTGTGTTTATTTGTGTGTCCCAGCACTCCTGGCCATACTGTTTTGTCTACTGATTTGAAAATTCGCATCAGTACTCTGCTGAACATTTTGGGCATTATTATGGCAAGTTTATCGATAACATCTAGATTTTCCTGAATCTAGATTTTTCCAGATGTTTTTTTCACTTTATTTCAGATGTTTCCAACGGAAAATGTCAGCAATGACATAAATTGAATTTATTCCAACCATATCTATTCCCTGATGGAATTTTTTCGCAGGACTTCAAATTTTGCCACCACAGTTGTTCAATTACTTACTGGGATGGCAAGTATTTATGCAGAGGGAAAGAGAGAGAGAGAGAAGCACATACACATACACAAATGCACATACATACATACACGTTATTAAAGAACCTTGATGTTTGATCACGAGTGTTCTGAATGCTTGCCTTAATTTAGGGAAGGGGAAAATCATCAGTTAGAAATAGTTGGTAAATGACACGAATCTTTGTGAAAATGTGTTAGTGCATGTGAGTTAGTGTGTGTGTGTGTGTCTCTCTCTCTGTATATATATATATATATATATATATATGCCAGTATATATAAATGTATACATGTATTTCTATGTAATACTAAAAGTCTGATTCCGTTTATCTGTATGTGACTTCCAAGTAACAGAAAATGGTACACTGTGGCAAGAGGCATCCAATTACGGTACTCCTAAAATGTGCTGACTTGAAGAATGCAAAAAATTTTGGGTGATTTGCAACTAAATAATAATAGTGTGGGGTCTGCATCTGCGCTCATCTCAATAATAATTATCTGATTTCTATCTATTTCTACATTATACTACGAGTCTGAATCTGTTTTGGTGATCTGAAACTGAACTGGGGTCTACATTTGCATTCACCCTGATAATAATGATCTGATTTACTTCTATCTCTCTCTCTCTCTCTCTCTCTCTCTATCTATCAATCTATCTATCTATCTTTATTTGTATGTGACCTCTAAGTGACCTCTAAGTAGCTGAAACAGTGCATTATTATCAGAGGTATTGAATTTAAGTACCTTTCCAAAAAAAAAAAAAAATCGTATTTATGCCTTCTACAGGAATTAGCTGAAAATCCTGCCATGTGGGCGAATATTCAGCTAGACATAATATGTGTTTGTATCAGTCTGTCACTTTGTGCCAGCATGAAAGAAAAGGGAGAAAAGGAATAAAGAAGAAAAGAACACGGGCAGTTATTTCAAATTATTTGACATTGATTGACGTGTGTTTATTAAACAAACCAAACGTTTGTTTTGTTGAAAGAAGAGCAAAGTCCTTCACCAAATGGTGACTGGATTTGGCAGCAGATGATCTAGGTTGTCAACAGAATTCTATGACACATCAACGATTATACAATGGTTATATTATTGAGAAAATGATTTTGTCCAATAAAATTAGATTCTCACTGTTTTGTGTTTAGTCTCAAACATTTCTTCGAATATCCAAGACTTTGAATCACTTAATCCGTTGGCATAACAGAGGAAGGCTGATTAGTGTTGAATTTTACACAGGATGACCTTGGATTGTATGAGTTAGCTGATGGCAATCCTGAAAGAGGACTGTGCAGACTGTTCCGAAATGAGAAAGAGATGCTGGGATAAGCGTGTGAGATCTTGAGGAGAGTACTTTAAACAGGGACTGAGGCACATTTGCTTCAAGGCTATTTTTTCATTGATAGTAAATAACTAGATACTTTTCAAATAGACCTCATATGTGAATTATCAACCAATCTGTGTATTTTGATGTTTTTATGTTAACAATATTATTCAATAAACCAAAGTAGAATGTTAGTTGTATTTTGTTAGCACTAATTTAATGTTATCACAGTAAAAGAAGAGGAAAAATGTTGGGTGAAAAAATTTTACCCTTCTGTTTTGGAAAAAAGGGAGTGAAACTTTATTTCTTGTTGTTTGGCAAGATGGGTAACAATTTGGGAGTACCAGATTCTGTGAGCCTGGGATCATATAGAGATCTCCTTACCCCTGACAATATCTCATGAGCCAGCATGGCAGGGTGAAGCCTATCACCCCACCCCCACCAATTGGGGAGTTGCAATATCCCAAAAATACTATATCTCCCATGATAATGCAGTATCATCACTCTGAGGCACACTTGCTCATAGGGAGACAAGAAGGATCAAACCAGTGAGAGACTTAAACTATATTTCATGGCTAAAAAAACATTGAATGCAAAAAGTCGCATTTTGTTCTTTATTGGTTGATCGATTCCGAATTTCAGCAATAAACAATGCACAAATTTTGTGCCATTGGCAAAATTTTAGCATGATGAGAATTTGGGAGCCACATTTGGTAAGAATTCTGTGTAACAAGGCACAAAATCAATCTATCACATCCTGCATCCAATGGCAGACGGAAGGTCCGATTCAAAGGCATCCCAGTAAAATATGCATGGCCCATTTGAGTGCACATCAGGATGCATCAAAAGGTGGTGACTAGCCAATTTGGAAATGATTTGAGGGCCTGCCAAAATATCATCCCATAGTCAAACACAGTAGATAACTATATCATCCTCCGTCTAAAGATATGGAACCTGATTTGGCCAAGAAATGTATTATTCCTGATCAAAGTAGAGCGTCCTGTCTCTCAAAAGGCACTCCCATATGGAGTATGACGAGTGGTGACGAAGTCCCGGTTTCTGTTGCATGGGTCAGTTTAGTGATTCTTGCAAGTCTCAAGTCTGGTTGACTCCAGAACTTTTTACCACCAACTTCATGACCACTTTCTTGGTTGGATAGGAATCTATCAAAGAGATACCTTCACCCTGATCACACAGCTTAGAGTGTACTCAATTAGCTGCTGAGTGCACAGGGAAATTTGTCCTAATGAAGAGTTTTCCACACTCTTTGCTCATACCAGGAAATCTTTTACAAAAAAGAAAACAGAAAATGAAATAAAAAGGCATGGAAAAAAGGTCCTATTGATTTAGATAACTTTATATCAGGTATGGAGAACTTTTTTGAACTAGTGGGCCACATCTTTATTCAGGTCATGATTTCACTTAAAAATGTCAATTATTTTACAGAAAGCATACTTCATTTCAATCCTAGACAAACACATGAATTATAATTATTATATTGATTTATGAAGCCAAAACAATAATAATTTTGAAATATGAATTATGAAATTGACTTTCAGAGAAATATTGTTTAAGATAAACAAATGTCTAGATTGGCTGCAGGCCACAAAAAATGTTGCCACGTGCCAAATCTAGCCCGTGAGTTTATGGTTACTCAGATGTACTTCATATGGAACAAATTCTTCTCAAGCTAGGTTCGAATTGTGTTTATTCTTGTGAATATTTTTGTGTATGACATTGTGTTAAACTATTCAAATTAATTCATTGAAAAAAAGAACTTTATTTTATCTAAATAAATATTTTAAGTTTGCTTGAATCTCATTTAAAGTATGGAAAATTGGCACAGTACAATCTTCCAAGTGGGAAGGACCTGCTTGTGTTGAATCCTTAGATAATGATAATCCAAATATATAAAACGCAATCTGTGTGTGTGTGTGTGTGTATATATATTTATATACACATATATATGAGAGGCATGAAATATTACATTCACCGGGTATCTCCGTGTAATTCTTATTTTTGAATATATATATGTATGTATTATTGAACACTGCAATTAAACATCTACAATGGAAAAAATCTGTTTTCATTCATTTTCTGTTCGTCATTTTTAAAAAATAGAGAAAATATATGTATTACGTACAATATATGTACATATGTGTGTGTTTGCGTGGTACTTTCCAATGAGTGCACAGATATTATACTGATTATAAGGAGCAACACTTTGATCCTAGCTGACTATATTGATACTCTGTTCATAGCAGAAGTGCTGATCTGTAAGTGAATAATCCTGTCGTTTTTGACAGGTATACTTCTAATAATAATAGCAATAGTGATGATGATGTAATTAGATAATGACATTAATAATAACAGTGAAAATATTTGGCGCCCCTGGGAGGGGGCTTGGCTCCCTCCAACATTTAGTGAGATTTTTTGTTATTGTTTGATATTAGTAGAAATGCATTGGGTGAACTACTCGGTCTGAAGCTTCAACGCCTTCCCCTTTCATTGGGGGGGTCGGGGCGTTATCAAATTGCCCCCTCCTACAGTTGTCGATGATTACTTAATACTTCCTGGTTCTTCCTCATCGATCCTAAAAGAAGGAACTCTTTACTGCAATAAAAGAAGAAAAATCCGTCATCGGTGTAAATCTTCAGCTTGGGAAGGTACACAAGTTGCATTTTGCATAAACATGGAGTCCGATGCAGACGGTCCTTAATGGTGCTTGCTTGAAGCAGAGAGGAAAGAGAGAGGGGCAAAAAACCCGCAAGTCCCGTAAAAAATATGCGGTTTTGAAGCCAATTTTTCGACGTTGTTAGCCTTTATGAAACAGATAGAGACATAGGTCAAAGTTTCGTGTGTTTCATCCCCTCTCACCGTGATTATATTTATAATAGAGAGAGAGAGCGAAAGTGTAAGTGACTACCGTGGTTGTTTAAAAAAAAAAAGAAAGAAAGTCGAACAGCACACGAAGCAGTAGTAAAATTGGAAAACTACTAGAACGGAGGAGAGAGGTGGGGGTAAATGAGTGAATAGATACGACGACCCTGGCCATTATGTTCTACAAAATGAACTGTGTCTTTGGGTCGTCGATTATCATGGCCAATACTACTACTACTCCAATTGCAATTTCAATTGTCAACAGACGGAGTTGTGCCTCCTCCAGTGGTGGCCGTACCTTCAGCCTCACCCTCAACAGTCAGTGTCTGTCATCATCGTCGTGTGTCTCAGTAGAGGAGAGGAAGAGATGATGATGATGTTCAAGTCCCCCTCTGCGACATTTCTTGCTCTTGGAGTGGGAATTATCCTCGGTGCCGGAGGATCTATCTTGTTCTTCAGGAGTGCAAGCGACCGACAGATCTTTGGAGTTTTGGAAAATCTTCTCATCAAAGTCGATGAGTTGAAAGACCAAATCGCTGAATTGAAGGAAGTCAGTGCTGCTAAAAGAACCTACTATTCGCCTAACGGGAGCAGCGGGGACGAGGAGTATGTTGACGCGCAAGGAGGGTAAGAAATATCATAATAATATATATATTTTTGTATTAATCTATAAAAGAAAAAAAAATTTCGTTGTTGAAAATTTTAATTTGGAATTAGAAAAAGAAAAGAGAAAAATTAATTCTGTTTTTACATTTTTTTTGCTTTTTTTTTTCTTATTATTTCGCGTTGGAAACTGAAAGTTAACAGTTTTTCCTTCGTCCGAAAATCACAAATTCTTCCGTATAACCCGCTTAAAACCCTAACCATTCCTTGATCCCGTGAGATTACCTACAATTATAACATACGATAGATACATTACACACATACATCTGTTAAGCGTGGTATCTACTTCAAAAAGTCACTAAATAAACATTAAGTGCCTGTACTATATATATATAATATATACATATAATATATAAATATGTGTGTGCCGAAGTACCCAGCGCTTTTTTTCTATCTTTTTCTTCTGAGTAAACATCAAGTGCGTGTATTACTTTATGTGTGTGTATATATATAAATATATATATATATGTGTGTGTGTATGCAAAAGTTACCTGCGCCTTTTTTTCTTCATCTTTTCCGTCTATTTTATAATTTCTTTTTTCAATTTAGAGACTGGACTTAGTTGAAAACTGGTTTTCCGCTGTGAACTTTAGTTTTGAGTACACTTGAGTAAATTCTTGATTCTTCAAAGTATCAAGTTTTTTTGTTTTTTAATTTTTTTTATGGCAAATAGTGTGAAAAATTAATTATAATCCACTCAGTTTTTTTTTTCAAACTGGCGACCACCGGTTTATTTTTCGTCGGGTTGTTGTTATTGCTTGACGTATTAATAAAACTAACAGGTCCGTAATTCACTCTTTTCTTTTTTGTTACCAAATATCAACCTCCAGTAGAAAAGGAAATCTTTGATATCCTAATCCTATCTTCGGCATATATTACTGCCTGTCTCTAGTCAAATTAATAATTTATTAGTGTCGAGATGTAAATACTACTAATAATTGTTTTCCCGTCTCTAAGCGAAGAGACCAGTTCTTAACATAACCATTCAGGAAGTAATTCCTTTGAATTCAATACTTGAGGTTGATTTAGAAAGAGAGACAGGTGGAATATCGGTAATTTCTCCACCTTGCCAAATTCGATCAATTTTCACTTAATACCTCAAAACTACAGTAACTTAAATTAATGACTAATTTTAAAGGTAGCAACTTGTATGTTCATTATTATTTTTAGATTATATTTTTTCCTTTTTATGGTGAAAAAATGATCTCCCACCAGATTACCCCAAATCAGACACCCATAGGCACTGTACATTATTTATCCTCTACCGGCTCCCCCCTCGGCAATTGCTAAAATTAGAACACCACCATTTTCCAATTTCACATCTAAAATGAACTTTAAACTTGACTTTGAATGTCTTGTAGATCCGAATTACTTCCTATCTTTGTTAGTTCTTACATCCTAATTTTTTGGATTTGATTTAAAAAAAAAAAATCACTCCAGTTTCCTTTACCACAACTATTTTGCATGTGTAAAATATTCTAACATGTATTTTTGCTTTGTTAGATGCAACATTTGTATAGATATGGGTTTGATTTATTTTTTTTTATTCGCTTTCTATGACCTCAAAAATATCTAAGCTTATCAAAGGCAAACTTATTAATTAGTTGCATGATTTGATTAACCTGAGTGATTTCTAAAGTTAGTTACAGTTTATTAGTAGTGTCATGAAAGATAATCTAGATTTGATTTAGTTTCAATATCAAAATGGGGTTAGTAACTTAAAAAAAAGATGTTTCTCTTTATAATCATTCATTGTATTATTAGTTCGTTTGAACTAATTTCTAATACTAACAAATCAGTTCATTGATTACAATAATACACATGATAACTCGCTGGAAAAAAAGAATGTACATTTTCCACATTTTTTCATCATTTAGAAATTGCACAATTCGTTTCAGGTTTTCACAAATCAAAAAAAAAAAAAAAATAAAAGAAATCACGCCTTTTTCCCCCTTTGTACCTCCATAAACCACACCGTGTGAATCGTTTCGTGTATGTAACACTTTTCAATGTACGCACTACAGGTACGACACTTGAATCCTAAGCTGCGTGCACAGATACTGCAGTAGGGTTCAAGCGCACTGATACTCTGATCTTAGGCAGAATAGCCGATCCATGTGTAATCACGTCATTTCTTAACAGGTACTATGTTGGATTATATTCAAAAAGAGAGAGAGAGAGATACAGAGTGACAGACAGACTGATATAGACTCATTCCTCAAAATAATTCCTGATTTATGACCTCCCTCCTTATTCCTAGTTGCAATACTTTTTTGTGGATCATAATAAGAAAAGAAAGAAAGAAATATCTTTTTCTTTCTTTCAGCAAAAAACGTGGAAGTTGGCTGTTGTAGAGAGGATAACTAATTTACATTCCATTTTCTCAACTGTACAACCCTGCTGTGGGCCTTGTCAGAGAACACATCTTCCCCTAAGGAAGGAGAAAAAAAAAAACAAACAAAAAACAAAAATCGTCCGGCTGTGACTACTAACATACTTTCAGCTTTTCATTGAAAATAAGGTAATTTCCTTAGTTTATATATGTAAAAAAATCACCTAGAAGAAATCTATTTTTATTTTCGAAAGGTTTTTACGAGGTGGGGTTGTCTCTATTTACACTGTCACTGTAATGCTGAAGTGGATACTTACTTTCCGCCATTTTGACGGAAGTACAGCTGATATGACCCCCGTTGAATATGGCGCAAACCGCGGGATGTTTAAAAAAAAGAAAAAAGAATTCATACAAACGAAATAGAATCTGACCAAAGGGAAGGTTATTCATGTAAGCCACGCTTCCGTCTGTACCGCTGTAAAAAAAAAAAAAAAGATGTCAAGTTTCGCATTATAGATATATTGCAAGTAGAACCCCCTTCCTTGTAAAACCTTGAAAACATTTTTTTTTCTCTAAAAACTAATTTTGAAGTTCAAAGGTCTAATTGGAAGGAAAAAAAATCTTCTAGGCGAATTATTTCATCAATATAAACTAGGAAATTACCTACCTTACTTATTGTCTGCTTTTATGAAAATAAAATGCATTACTGTGTATGTATGTTTTAAATACTACCTTTCTATGACCTTGAAAATGAAAAGAACCTGTTCTCTTATGTTTTAAATATCATCCAATGAGGCAAAGTTTAAAAAGGAGAGAAAGAAACTTGCGTTTTTAATAATTAATCAGAATCAATCGTTGGGAGCTTATTCAGTCATTGTATAAAAAAAAATTAATTTTAGGTGTTCTTTACAAGTAAATTTAAATAAAGTGTTATACCTTCTTATTTCTGTGTTTACGCTTATTTATTTTTTGCTTCTATCATTATATTATATAATTCATCAAATGCCCATCCGTCTGTATGTGACAGCCTATTGCAAAAACTACTCAACATAAATGCATGAAATTTTTTGTGTGGACCAATGTGACCCATGGGCAGGTTTTTAGCTACATAAATTTTGAAAATCGGTCCCCCCCCAAATATGTTTTTTGTGGGGATGATCAGTTTACAAAAAAAATCAATCTTGAATTCATTGGATATTTAGTGTAGTCATCACAAAAATTCTTAAAATCTGCAAATTTAAAAGACCACGTGTATCTACAAATATAACTTGCAGACACTCATGCCTGCCACGTGTGTTTGCAAAGTTACTCTTGGGGATCACTTCCATAATGCACGATCTTCATCGGGTGCTTGACTGTTGCGGCCTTGTGCAATACGGGTCGAAGCTTAATAAACACGTGGGTGCCTGCCATAGAGTGATAGTTAATGAGCTAACTTTGCAAACTAACGCTAGCTAATTATTTTACCAGTCAAAAAGATGGGATTATTCACATATGGATCAGTACTTCTGCTTAGGATCAATGTAGTTATAGTAGTAGTAGACCACAGGAATACAGACAGATAGCAAAAGTAATCAATGATAATAAGATATATTAGTTTCATTTACCTTTTGTATGTTATTGTTGTTATTATGTGTAGATTCTATAGGTAATAGATTACTTCCACAGAATTATATACTCTAGTTGCAAAAATATATGTATACTTGTATATACCCATAAAAAATGACTGGGCTATTCATGTACAGATCAGCACTGAGCAGCCCAAAGCTAAATAATTAAGTAATATGATTTTAGTAATTCAAGTATTCTGATTTCAAGTTTTTTAAAAGTCTATGGACTTTGAGCTGTTTTAAAGGGGGATAGGATGTAAAGTCTCAAGACAAAATGTTAGGTAAGAAAAACCCCCCGCTGATAGCGTATTGTATAAAAAAAAAGACACTGGCATTTTTAAAAAACACTTACTCTTTTTTATTTTTTCCTTTTATTTTAGTTTCAAATGTCCAGCTTTTCTTATGTCATAACAGCCTATCTCATTCTATCACAACCTCATAATTGTTTTTATTAGCTGTGAATCAATTAAAACTTTTAGGTTATAACAGGAATCTGACAAAATGGACGTACAGTTGTTCAATTAAATGTACTTGTTTGCATATACAGCTTTTATATGGATATGTAATGATGATATTTTAGTTGTCAACAACTAAGAAATTTCATTATCATCCCTTTTTAAAAGACGTTTGTCATGGCCAAATGATGTATTCGTTTCTGGTTTATTCAGCAATAGAAGTTATGGCTCATTTGGTTAAGCTGTAGGCATTTTTTGACACTGGGTTTGTATGTGTGCAGGGAAAGACCTTTAAACTTTGGATAAAAATCAATCTGTCCCATGTACTTTATCATTATTTTTAAAAAATCCATGACACTTAATGATGTATCCATTAATCTAGTGCAGAGATCATTGCTTGTATGATAAAGAAATATTTTCTATCAGATGACTTAGGTTAGTGTCGATAGGCATTTAGACTTTGAGCAAGTGTTGTGCATTCCATGTATACTGCAGTTATTGTTCTTGTAAAATCTCATGTCCAATGATGTAAATTGTTACTTTTCAAGGTATATATCCTATTTTATGCACGGCTGTCATATCTCATTTGCACACTAGGGCTGATAATATTAGGGGTGCTGAAATTCAGTTTTGAAAAATAAAAACCTAATTTAACCTGTTGGGGATGAGGGACAAATATTCTAAAGATAACCCCTGATCTTGTGTAATGAAAATGTCGAAAATATCTTAGACTTGGTATTTTGTGTGAAAACATGTATGTTACTTTTAGATAGTTTTGTGCATCCGCTATGCATGTTGGTTTGTATATAAAAGGTCTGTGTGGAAAGTATTAAGCCATTCAATATTAACAAAAAGAAAATGACTTACCTTGGGCAGTGTGGTTTTAGTCCCCTTCAAAGTACTTCCATTGGGATCTCATACACTTATCCAAGTGTCCCTTTGACAATAGCATACAAAATTATCTTTTGGGATTGCCTTCAGCTGCCCTCTGGCATTCTCCTTAATCTTGTCCTTGGTCTGTAAGCCTCTTTGACAAAAGCCAGAAGTTTCAGGGAGTCAAATCTGCACTGTAATGGAGGAGGTTCCTGTCAGACCTGGATGAGCAAATTTTGCCAACATGCTTTGAAACAATTTTAATGGCAGCTCATTCTCACTGTCAATAATTGAACAACTGTTGTGCCAAAATTTGAAGTCTGGTTAAAAAATTCCATCAAAGAATAAATACAGTCAGGATAAATTCTTTTTATGGCATCAGTGGTGATTTCTACTGGGAAACATCTTAAATAGAGTTGAAAAAAAAAAAAAAAAAAAAAAAGCATCTAGATTCTGGAGAATCGACATGTTATTGATAAACCTGTCCAAATAAGACTCCAAAAAGGTTAAGCTCTTTTCCAAAAATCACAAAAAGCATTTTCAGAAGGGCTTTGGTTGAGTACTGATGCCAATTTTCAAGTCTGTAAATATGACAATTATGACAAGTGAGCCCTGAAACACACCAATAAATCTATGCACATATAAAGAAGGATTGACCCCTTTGCATCTTTGGTGGTTAAGGTTATTCAGGATCTCTTTCTACTCTCAACAACTGATACCTAGATTACTTGCAGTGGGACATTGTGGAAATGTCTCGAGGACATATCTGCAGTGATCAGTTCACAATTTATACTTGCGAAACCTTTTCTTGAATAGATCCATTTCTACTTTAGGTAACAGATTCAGACTCCTTGTATCAAAATATCTAATTCCCTTTCCTTTGTTTCTTTTCCTTTTTGATGACAAAAAATTCAAGGTGATTAAGTTTATCCTGTGAATTTATAACATTATATCCTCCTTTGCTGTCGGCTGGTCGAGCAGCTAAAATGGTGCATAGAATGTTAGAAGAGTTCAAACTCTTTGAGACTTCACTAATTCTGTTGGGAAAGGTATGAATCTATCTCTCCCCCGAGGTAAGGGTATGATAGTGAAGGGCGAGTGATGCCACTCGGAGCGCTTGGAGCTTTTAAATCTATTGCAAATATAACAGATGGGACGAGTAAGCAGTAACTTGATATGTGGAATCCAAGCTGGGCCAGCTGAAGCCAGAGCCAGCACAAGGACACTATTCACTTACTTTTTCACAATTCTGCGATATCATTGCTCTGATGAGAAGTAATTGGGATAGAAAGTCTTTGTAGAAAATGCCTCTTATCTTAAAGTATACTTAACTTCTGGTAATCTTTATTGGGTTGTAGGTGATCAGGCTTTTAACCGATTTCACTTATCAGTGAAAAGTTGTCATAATCGAATTAAGTAGAGAGTTTGTACCTAACCAAGAGAGCTGATTGGGTAATATATCATGGTTTCAAGATTATAGATCCACAAATTAATTCTTTTTTTTTTTCTTTCTTCTGCCTTCATTAACTTGACTCTAATATTTCTTTTTTGACGGCAATTTTTTAATACGATTTGATTATATGCATCTATTTATACAGTTTTTCTTTCTAAACTTGAGGATTCTCAACTTTCACCACTTTGGACCCCACCACCCTTTCAGTAGTTGGACCTTACCTCCATGCCCCCATGAATGTTAAGTTTCTGTTTTCGGACGAAATTCCATCTTTGACGAATAAAATACAAAATCCTCATTGTGGAATGAAATTAGCATGGAGGTGCTTAAGCATTTTTTATTTTTTATTTTTTTTTTGCAACTTTTGGGTGGTTTTTGGCCACTTTTGGCTTTTTAGAATTGAAAAATTTTTTTTAGGATCTTAGCCTTAAGGCAGTCAAATTAGTGTAGTAATATTTTTTGAGTTGGCAATACTGAGTTTTAGTCTTGATAATTTTTTTGCTGAAATCCATGCCCCACATCACATCTTCATTCAAATGATTATTAATCCCTCCTAAATCGGAAGAAAAATTGAAAAAATTGCATGTTCTTAGTCATCTTAATGAACAAAGAATACAAAGAATATTTAATGAGATACTTGACTTTGCTTCTTAGCTAGCAAATCTTGAATCTGTGGTTGAATGACAGCATAATACAAGTCACCTTCAATGTTCAGCTTGTTATCGTTCTGGGTCTTGGCAGCAACAAGCATGGAGAATGCAGTTTCATGAAGATACATTGATCCAAACATTGTTAGACTTTGAAGAGCTTGATGTGAAATCTAAAAGTAAGCAGGAAAATAGTTGACCCAGACTGTCTCTAGATCCAGTTTTTTTTTTTTTCAGCCGAGGAGTTGAAATTTAACTCAGGAAATTCCTCTTGCATTTTGTCTGAAGTATCGGCTACTTCACATCGAAATGGTTTCCTAATGAATTTCCGGGCTTCATACTTTTCATCTATATCTGTAAAGTATCAAATGAATTTAGTCAGATTAGTAATCACTTGTTTTTTTTTTTTGTTTTTTTTTGTTTTAACTCATAACTGTGAATGAGAGCAGAATCTTAGTTATCAAAACTTGCATCTCCATCTCGAATTCAACATTTCCAGAGGTTGAGTTTGGTCTTGAAGACTCCAATGACATTATGATGTATGATTATATTTTTTTTATATGTTTCTAGATGCTTCCATACACATCTCTATAATAGGGTGTGTAGGTCAGTCCGTCCATCCCCAATATGTTAGAAATCAAATTTCAGCAAATGGTAGTTAGAATTTTTTTTAAAGATCTGCATCTTCAATGTGAACTAAGCTAAGGAATAAAATAGGGTAGTTTCCGCTCATTTCTTCATATTTTAGAATGGGTGTTCAATTTGATATACAATTACAATGTAGAACTGAATCCCAACTTTATGGCCTCTTGAAATTACATCATTCAGGGAATGAAAATAATTCAAAGAACAAAATAATCTGATCAGACATTCTTTCTTTAAGAAGTTGGATTCTTTTCACCTGACTTCATGATGAATGTGCATCTTCTCGGCCTGTCACAGTGATGTTAGTAAAAGACTTATTGCATTGTTGTAATGGCAGGTTGATAGGGTCACATCATTTGCTAAAGATTTGGCAAAGCTTGTTTGCACTATCCTTCCCCAGAATGAGTTCATGCTGTACGCAGTACACTAAATGTTATGAGTCTTTCTCAAATGCTACAGCTCTTTCTGCTCTTTGTAATCAACCACAAAATCTAAGAGACCACTACTGTCCATCCTATCATGTTTCAAGTACTGCCTTTTTGTTTCATAGACTGATTTTGGTTTGGAAGCCAGAACCGGATATATTGTCCTCTAGTGGCATTCCAAGGGTGTGGACTGTATGCCATCATTGTTCACTCTTGTAGCATATTAATGCACTGGGGTACTAATGTGTCCTCAACCTTTTTAAGAGGACTCTAATCCAAATCTAATGTATTTTTGTCCTTGGGAATGATTGAATTTAATACAGTAAATCTATGAAAAAAACAAATACATAATATTCATCATGATATATAAATAGAGAAATTCCCACTTTGTTCCTGTGGCTTTGCACCCCCACTTGAAATTACTCTCGCAGTGAGGCGGGGACATGCTCTCTTGGTTTAAAACCTACTTCTCTAACTAGTTTCTTTATTTTCTGTTTTTCATCTGAATATTTTTGGCCAATATGATCTTTGTCGCTCAATTTCGATTGCTTGAATGTAGAACAAACTATTTTGTACTAGATGAACTTGTGTCCCATGCCATGAGAGCTTGCTATGTTGGTAGCCCAGATATCATTAGCATTGATACAGGATTCAAGTTCATCTTGTCCAAAATTCCTTCTAAAATTGAGAATTTCAATTTCCAAGGCCAAAAGATATACCATATATGTCGACCTTCAAGACAAATGGTTTACAAGGATATTTAGAGGACTACCACTCATCGCAACACATTGATTCCCCTGAAAATGTCCCTAATGAGCTTCGGTAGATAGAACCCCTGATCGTAATACCAGTGTATTGAATGTAGTATATTTGCATAGTTAAAAAAAAAAATCAGTTGTCAGTCTTATATACCAGCATATATGGTACTAGCTAAAAATGTAATAAGGAGCAACAAAAGGTATAAATACTTGTAAAAAGGCAAAAAACCC
This sequence comes from Thysanoteuthis rhombus, assembly GCA_963457665.1. Classification (NCBI taxonomy): domain Eukaryota; kingdom Metazoa; phylum Mollusca; class Cephalopoda; order Oegopsida; family Thysanoteuthidae; genus Thysanoteuthis; species Thysanoteuthis major. The sequence goes on from OY735230.1 coordinate 6,879,887, forward strand.
CTCTCTGAATTGCAGACTACTTCAGAATGTATATTGACTTTTTTGTATGTGTGTCTGCAAACAACCTGATCGGTTTCAACAGAGAAATTCTCGTATGATTTGGGTTAGTAAATCAATTGTTCTGGGATAATTTTTTTGGTGGGTTGAGTGAGTCAAGTTTTTCAACCTTCCTTCAATTATTTTTCTAATTTCTAATTCCATTTGATATGATTTTTTTTTTTTCTTGCTTGTTTATAGACTATGTCATCATAAAGCTCATAGGTCACACAGAAGAAATACATTTTTAGAATTATATTTACAACTTCAGAATTTTTATTTGTTTTTTTTATTTATAAAATGGGGTTTGAGACAGCTGAGTTTTTACTTGTTTATAGAAAACATTCAAAGTCCAAAAATAAGAATGGTATTACTTTTAGACAATTTTTGGATCATTTTGTAGTATTGAATATTTCTTCATCAGTTTTTTGTTAGGTATTAATCTTCTAATAGAATAAGTCAATGGTAAACTATTATTCTTAGTCCCTTTCCAGAGGAAAATGCAGAGCTTAGATTGTGCATTTGTAGTCCTGGGCTTGATTCATGGAATGTACTAAGAGTATGGAAAACTCTTCATTAGGATAAATTTCCTTTGCGCACTCACCAACTAATTGGGTAAACCTGAAGCTGTATGAATAGGGTGAAGGTATCCCTTTGGTGGACTGACATCCTGCCCAGGGGTTGGTCTTAAAAACTAGTAGGTAAAAAGTCCTGGTCTTGACCGGACTTGAGACTTGTAAGGATCGCTAAGCTGATGCATGCAAAAGAAACCGGGACCTGGCTGTCGTACTCTATCGGGGTTGGTCTCTCGAGACGTGACTCCTTAACTATGTGTTTGTGTCCATGTACTCACAGAGGTATATTTTCGAATTATGTCTGGAAAGTATTCAGCGGAAGTATTCCCTTTGGGAGATCAGACACTTATCCCAGCTTCCCTTCAACTTTTCAAAGCAAAGTCCCCTTTCGGGATCATTATTGGCTGCCTGGTCGTGTTCTCTTCAATCTTGTTCATGGTCTGAAATCTCTTTGGAAATACCAGAAGTTGCAACGAGTCAAATCTGAACTGTTGAGGATCGACAAACCTTGGTTATGCGTTGTTTTGCCATAAATCCCTGCACGAGACATGACGAATGACTCACTCAGTCATTCTGAATGCAGTGGTTGCACATTACTCAAACTCACTCTTTGATTTTGAGAACCTTTTCCAGATGTAAAGTTTTATTCACTGGAGTCAGGTTACTTATGAATAACATAATACAATTTGCATATTATGTATTCTTGATGACTCGCTGCCAACTGAGAGTAACCACATGGGAGAGTGTCCGTTTGCAAATGTGCAGTACATTTCCCTCTGATTGGTTGCCAAGTTACTTCAATGCTGCCCAACAGATTATCGATAGCTGGATACTTTATGGACAAACCTTGTATATGAAATGCAGTTTTATTTGTTCTATCAATTTCGATGCTTACTTGGTTATAAGGAGCTCAAATCATAAAAGTTCAGCACATGTATGTAAACTCAAACTGTAATTCAATGTATGTAATTGAGAAACTTTTGTTCTTCAATTTTAAGAACTCAACTGAAATTTCATTCAATGGAATTGGATTACTTTTGAATAACATTGTACAATTTGTAATCACTTGTCTCTGTCCATTTCTCTATTCACACAATATCTCCAAAACTTGTTGATGAATTTACAATGTAATTTTGTGTGAGGGTTGGCCATGAGCTATAGAAAAAGTGATTGAATTATGGGATGGATTGTGGAATTTATTTCTGATAGAGAGATATTTTTATTATTCTGCAGGAAAGGAGTTGAAAAAAAAAACAAATTGATAAAAAAAAAATCAACATTTGAATTTCAGAGGAAATAGCGCAATATTTTTCACATGATATTCTTCTCCTTCATTTTTTGATATTTTATTTTTTTAGTTAATGTATGGTATTGGTAGAGATATGAGCTCTCTGAGTGCTCTATAGTTTTTATTTTGCATGGTACCAGATTAACTGTGTAACAAAAATTGTATAAACTAAGAGTCCAACAATTTCAAAGGTCCTCATAGTATTATACAGCCCTCAACTTTTTAAAATGACTGCATGTTTAAGATTAGCGATTTTAGCTAATTATCACCTTTAATTGGAGTTATTTTGATACAGTAATTGATAGGAGTGTGGTATGTAAATGATGCAAATATGACACATCGATACAAAAGTATTTGAAACTAAAGTCATAGCTACTACACAAAGATAAAAACAAAATAATACTAATAGATATATTTATCATCATTTTTCTGTATTATGAAAAAAATTTAATTACTTAGCTAGAAAAAAATGTATATATTTTAATATTTATCTATTTAGGGTTCCTTTATAACAATTGCTACAGGCCCCACACTAGCTTGATCTGGCCCTGATCTTGAATTTCAAATGTTTGACAACTTGTCTACACATTATTCACTTCACTCTGTCAACATGTGTCATTTTGTTGTATAATTTCATGGGAAAGAATCTCAACTATTTACTATTTATCATTCTTCTTGACATTGGTGATTTGGCATAAAGTTTACAGCCTGAGTGATGGCCACAGAATGCATGGTTTATTCTTTGCTGAAAAGTTCAGTAAAGTTACTGTATATACTTGTGTAATACTTGATTGTTTTATTTATTTATTTTTTTTTGAGACCCTTATTTTAAACGTATAATTAGGGTGTCAAGCATTACATGAGGAATGCTTTTCAAACGGTATGAATTTGGGGCTTAGGCTAGGCCTGTGGACTTTGGGCAAAGATAGAAATCAGCAGAATAGTCTCGTTTTGAATGAAATGAAGATGTTATTGCAAATATCGTTTTAAATACTGAATATCATCGTATGATAAGTTATTTTATCTAAAAAAGATGTCGGAAGTGGTGCAGAAGTATTAGAAGGATGAACACGTTGAATGCATCGAGAAAGCATTAGGCTAGGCATGAACGATTAGTTTTCCCTTGTGACATTGACAGGAAACTTTGTTTTAAATCATGGAAATCGAAATTACATCTGCAAAATCTACTACTGGTAACTTCAAAATCCAAACTCTAACATTACGTGGAGTATATGATTTTGTTGGGCTATAAAAGGGAGTTGAACATTGAATGTAGCTGAAAATTACTTAAGTATACATGGTAAATCAAGAGTCGGCCAAATGTATCTGGTTGATTGACCAGATCAATTTGTAAGAAATGATACTGGTCCAAGTCTGATTGCCAACCTCCAAAGCCAAGCCAGGTACGCTATTTGCTTATCGAATATTATTGGATTAGATCGAGCAGTGACAGTCCAAATAAAACACTTATTATACATCTCTCATGTCTATCAAGTACCATGGATCGATAGAAACACATGGATAATGCTCACATTCTCATCACAGTAATGTCCTTGGGAAAGGCATGAATCCACTTCTTCCCCTCAACTATTCAAGAACTGAAGAGTGGGAGAAGTGTTATGGTTACTGGTAAGGGAAATGGAATCAGCAAACTGAGATTTCCAGCTGCTCAGATTCTCTTTGTGCTAATGCCAACGAGAAAGGCATGAATTAACCTCTCCCTCCAGATATGAGTAAATAGCAAAGTAGTTTGAACCCTCTAGCCCTGTAAGGCTGTCCATCTTGGTTGTCGGGTTAGAAACTCCAGCCTGTAAACTTACTTCCTACTGAAACCACAATGCTGTCGTAAGTCTTGTGGGAAAAATGTTAGAACCTTTTGATCAAATTTTGGATTAGAAGAAGGTAAGAGATGACAGGTCTGTGACCAATTGTGAATTGTTTTTAGTCTTCAACATTGCTGATCTCTTTGTTCAGCTTTTTATAGGAAAAAAACATTTGAACAACAAATAATTAGTTTTCAACATAATCTCCTTCCTTATCAATGCCTTGACCAAATGCTTTGCCATCAATCATATATCAGATATCATACAGTGGAAATTTCAGATCAAAATTCAGAATGACTGCTGGTCTGGCAATGGGCTTATCGAACCGTCCTTGTATAATGAATGTAGTAATTAGTTTATGTATCAATAAAAAAAAAAATCAAAGCCTACCTATTTACAGATTCACGATCTTCATGAAGATCATTACAATTAATTTTCAAAAACTTGAAAATCAATATTAAAGAATAAACTTTAAATCCTGTTTTGCCTGGCAATTATTCATTACTTTCTCTCACATTTTGAAATGCTCTGGCTGTGGAAAGAGCAACATTGAGTTGTATGTTGCTAAATACTGGTTTTCACAAGCACGTATGACCTTTGTTGAGAGAAAAATATGCTCGAATCCATTGTTTTGTTCTTGGATAGTATAGGTATGTCTTAGCATATATGTCAAACCATAAGATGAATAATTTACAAGGATATTTGAAGGACTACTGCTTACTGCAACTGATTCTAGCCTTATCACTGTTCAGATTGGATTTCAGTTGATGATCCCTTTGTGGTTGTACCTGTGCATGGGATGCAGTGTAACAGTTACACAACTTTAAAGAAAATTGAATGACCATTTTATATAGTGGCTTACACAGTATTCATCCCTGTCAGCTCATGTTTTAGTATTGAATACAAAAGATAAACGAGATCTGTATAGAGCAAGTTCTCAAATAGGAATACTGAGAGTGGTAACTGCATACTAAGCTGGATTGGTTCATGGTTCTATGAATTGCTAGGTTGCATTTGTTTTTAGAAGCTTTACATGCACAGTTGATCTATATCGGATTGTTGTTTATGAAATGTCATTTTTTTTTATTTGAATAGTTAGATGAAAGATGATACATAAATGACAGCAAATGAGGAAAATCAAAATATGACCCATTTGAAGCAATGACCTTTTTCTAACAAGCCTACAATGATAAAACTCCATTTTCTTCTGGTTTTGTTGTCAGAAATTTAGTAAAAGCACAAATTATGACTTTTCTATTATTGAAATTTTTATTACAGTTATAAAGTTCAGAAATTATCTAAAAGATGATTATCTGTTAGAAAAATGCTTGGTGAATATAGAGTATGTTGTAAGACTTCATACCCTAATTCTCTATCCTTAGACACAATCAGCTAAGGGTTGTAAGGTCAGGCATTTCATGGAGGATTTCATTCAGTTCATGTGGGGCCCATTTTCTTAACTTTTCAACCTTCTTATTACCTTGTATGCTCTTAAAGTCTCCAGAAAGTGCTCGGCCATTGTTTGTGGATCATTTACCACAGCTGTCAATAATTCTCCACCATTAAGAACAGGTTTGGGGCTCTTATAAGATATATTATTGGTATCCATACTTTGATACCTAAAGCCATTGAACCAATGCTGAACAGTTTGCACTGTAGTAATGTTCACTCTAAATAGTTGAAATCATCAGTAGCTTGAGTAGCATTAAATTCTAAATTGAAATCTCACTCGAAAATTAGTCTTACTTCTTGGATAGACACCATTGCAGATAAGGGCTCAAAAACTTTCAACAATAATGAATTATATATCTATCAACATTTTATCTACCTAAAAAAAAATGTAATTACATTAGTAAATCTTTCATTTTTAGCTTTATCCTCTATGTTGATGTAAAAAAAAAAAAAAAATTATTTTTAATAATTAAGTTTTGAGGACAAGATAGACAAAGAAAACCATATTAATTAATTTATGAAATTCATTCTTCTGATTTCATCATTCCGTTGTACTCTGGCCTGTTATTCATATCTTTTTGATTAGTATCGTTTCTACTGATGAAATACAAACCTTTTTATTTATTTATCATTTATTCTGGTTTATATCTATATGCCTGTAACAATTAATTTTTGTTTCCTTTTTTGGTAGGACTCACTTCACCAGGTTCAAAGCTCAAAGTAATAATTTGTATTGAGAATTGTTATAAGCAAGTTCTAGCAAAATAATTACTTCTTCACTGTCCAATCAATTAATAGAATTTCATTTACAATGATTATTTATAAATACACCTAGGGCAAAATTCTCTAAATAAACACCAGGATTAAAAAAAAAAAATCACATGGAGTTGTGACCAAGATATAATATTTATATCATAATGATGATCATGGCTTGACTTAACAAACAAAGATTTCACGTCTATTGCAGGTTTGCCTAATGGCTAATGATACCTTTCTAGGATAGAATATATATATATTTTTTTTCTTAAACCATTTTTGGACCATTCTATAGAGGCTGAACATTTTGTCATAATAACGTTTCTAGTGGCTTAAAATTTGATTCTGCTTAAAGATTTGGGGCGACACTGGTTGTGATGTAAAGTGTCATGTGTCAAATTTACCTACTTACTTTATCAGGTCAATATCATCGTAGATTCGCCTACTCATTTGAACGAGTTTTCTATAGCTATGACTGTTTGTTAAATGGTGCCTCTACGCATAACTCCATCCTGGAGGACTGGGATTCTGAGTAAAGTCATGCTTGCTCTTTGTTCTAGGGAGCACACAACTATGGGATGGTCAATACATGCCTGCTACCCCTGTCACACAGTTTGGAGTGTACTCAATAAGCTGCTGAGTGCATCGGGAGATTTATCCTATGAGGAGTTTTCTTTGCTTATAGCTTGTATTATGCTATTGTTAAAAATAGTCTTAATAGATTCTTTACATGGATTTTTTTCTTTCTTTTTGAACAATAGAAAATTGATTTAATTCATTTATGTATGTATGTATTTTGTGTAAAAATATAAAAAAAGTACAATAGTGAAGGAACAATGACTTGCCTTTAAAGGCAAGCAAATCATATTGCTGGTGTTTTGATTAAATTTATTTTCAATTTTTGAAAAGAAAATCGTTCAAAGAATCTATTAAGACTATTTTTATTGTTCTGATTAAATCCTACCATTAACAATAACATGAAACATGTGTTATTTAAATCCATAACAAAAGCATACGATACTGAGCGTCACAACTGGTGTCGTCTTGACTGTAAATCATTCAGCCAAAATAAATTTCAGGTTATTAAAAACGTTATGATGCCAATGTTTTTTAATCATCGCTGCTTGCAACACTGATTCGGATGTTGGGTTTAAATTATTCATGTGTTCTGATATCTATATGTATCTATGTAAATATGTATCTGGACTTTGCCCAGCCCTAATTGTTCATAGTTGAAATTGTAATGCCCCCTATATTTTCAGTTAGGAATTAAATACAAAACCCTTCTTTTGGCTAGATATAAAAAATGTCTCTTCCTTCGACGACCTCTATAAAAGTCCTGGATGAGCATGGTCCAATGCTCATTGGTGCCAAGACCCCTAGCTGGTTAAACTTCTGGTCCTGGCACTTGTTGCTGGCTACTCTTTCTTTCTCTTTCCATCTCCCTAAGATCGTATCATTTCGCTGACCTTCTGGCCGATCCGATCTTAACTATTTTTCCACTGTGACCTATCTCTGTACTAACTTTGTCCATTTCACTTCAACGATGTTGAGGCATATCTAATATGCACAGCTATGTAGCTACGCAACCGTGTCCCCACCACATGCTCCAAACGCATTTTACTATCAGATAGTCATGATAATCTATGATAATCATGATAAATCTCTTTACTTCGGCAAACACGCATGAATGAAACTCTATGTTCTCTGTCTTTCATGTTCTGTCCGAGTGTTTATTTTCTTTTAAAAGTCTCATCTCTAGCTGTTTCAATGTGTGATCTGACATGAAGTCTTAAGAGTTTCTATGACATGATTTTTTTTACATTATAATAGGAAGGTAAATCAACCACGAGATTATCCCATTTGAATACAAACAAACAGAAAAATTTGCATATAAGCTCATTTTATGGTTATATTATTGAATGAAGCTTTGTCAGTCATTTTAAATTTTTGACTATTCTTCCATTTTAATTTTAGTTGCTTTACATCTCAGCTATTAGTTGAAATGAGAAGCAACAGAAATTAAGATAAAAGAAATAATAGTAAAAAATGTATAATTATGATATATACATAATAGTATATGAGCAAATCCCATTGGATACACTGGTTCTTGTACGATCACTGAAGTTGGAGGGATGTTGAGTCTGGTCATTATCCAGGTGGGTAACCATCTGAGAATACTAGGTACTGTATGCAGCAACAAGATTGTTCTGTGACCATTTTAGCCTATGCTCTGCCGCCAATTTACCAAACCTCTTGTCAAGACCAGACTATGCACCAAGCCCTACCTCACACACGTTGCTCTATATAGGACACATGACATTGTTCTCTCCTAGGAGCAACCATACTCCTCAAGTGGCAGTGATCATGTCATCAGTCAAAAATAAACAATGATTGACCATGCTTCATCTAATAATATCACAATTGAAGATGATATTGACCATTGTTTCTCTGAATTTTTGAGATGAGGAATTATTATTATTATTTCTATTATTATTCGGACTATCCTCCTCTTGGTTGTTTTTTTTCCTACTACGTTTTGGCTGTTGTACTCTATGGGGTTCATCAGAACACATTAGCGTAGTGGTTAGAAAATCAGACAGTTACTGCAAGTAATTTAATGGTTCTAGGTTCAATCCCAGTGTGAGACCACAATAATTCGAAAATACTACAACTGCTAAGAAGGGAGTGAGGTCTATATACCCTCGTCGGTTAAATAAAGGGTTTGGTTTGTTACTTCCCCACACCTACCAGATGATACTTGATGAAGGCCGTAGAATACAACGGCCAAAATGTTGTAGGAAAAACAACCAAGATGAGAATAGTCCGAATGATAATAGAAATAATATTGACCATGTTGTATCTAATAATAAGATTCAAGGTGATCTTACAATAAGTAATCTGCTTGAGACCTCTTTAAGATAAGAGTTGTCTTTGCACCCTTGAAATTATTAAGCCCAGTGGGCCTTCCATACTGAATGAACTTCCTACAGTCAGAGAAACTAGTAACATGAATCATCTTTTACTAATATTTTGTGGTAAAATCACTTTGGACACATTGGTTCTTGTGAAGTTACCAAAGTTGAGCAAGGGTGAGCCTGGTCAGTACCTAGATGGGTGGGAGTAGCAGGTGCTGTAAGATGTCATAGGTCAGTGTAGTAGGGTAAAACCCATCACCCACCACATTGCAATGTTAGGAATGGTATATCCAACTACAGACAGAAGTTAAGAATGGCAAAGATGATGGTAAATACTGGCTTTGGAGGCATACCAGCAAAATGTGTGTAGTATGCATAAGGGTACACTAGGTTGCATTAAAAAGTTAGTGACGAGCAAACTTAGAAAGGATAGGGACCCTAATATGTATCATTCCATTATCAGACAATAGATTACAACTGTCATCCTACATCAAAAGTTATTGAACCTGAAAAAGAACATTTTTCTTGTAATGATTTTGTCTATAGTTCTGAGAAGGACCATTAACATTCAAAGAGTTCTTTCAGGCCTAACAAAGAAAGGAGGGGAAAGGAAAACGCCCAAATCTTATGCTATAAGCATTGCAACCATTGGAGAGAGAAAGAAAAAATTACCATCATCACATTCAGATAGTACACCTGAAGAAGGCCACAGAATAGATTGGCTGAAATGTCATATTAAGAACTCAAACGACAAGGAGTTCAATTGTCCGAAAAACTCTCTCAACCATTTTTGTTGCTTGATTCAAAGCCACAGATTTAGTAGCCAACTGTCCAATGCTCGACTGCTAAGTCATAGCTGTATGTACTTTAGTGTCAGTATATGTGATTACTTTTTCTGTACCAGATAACTGATGTGTGAGTCTGTCTCTCAGTTATTGATCTACTATTAAATTATTAATAGTCCTACTAGTACTATTCACAAAGTAACCTGCTTTTGGTTGACATCTCCCACTCTTGGTCTTTACTATTAAAAGAGAAGTAATGTCTCTTGATTGGTCATTGGTGGGCATGGTTGTTGGTTGGGTTGTTGTTTTTGTACTGACCATCATGAATTATTGATTAGCTTGCTAGTTCATTTCTTTATCATTGATTGGATGTTTTGTCTTGCATAGTACGATTGTCAGTATTGATTCCTCCGACTTAAGTTTGTTTTGTGCTTGGAATAAATACCCCTATTCTATATATGATGAAGAAAAAGCCTTGCACACTAGACAATTTTAAAGAATCAAAGTGACTCTGAGGAGCAAATAAATAAATGTGGTCAGTTCTGTTAAAATTTCGGTGTTTATTTACATCATCTGTAAGGAACTGCATCATAATGTAATGTACATCTGGGGAACCATTTTTTATTTTATGGTCCACTGCCAATCTACGTATTTATTTAAAATCTTATATCAGTTTTCTCAGACAGTCAATTTTATATTTTGATGTCTAAATTACTATCGTCTTGGCTTCCCAAATCAATGATATAATAATTGTAATTCATATGTTCGTCTGAAATGGAAATAAAGTACACTTTCTTTAATGTGATCTATTTGTGACCTGAATAAAGATGAAAAATGTTTTACGTGGCTTGAAAGGGTGACTCATGCCTGATGTAATAGCCTGCAAGCTGGTAATGCTGAGCTTTACTCCTAATTTGTGAGTTCAATCCTCATTGGATGCCAAATACTTGGGCCTTGTGCTATAAGTAAGCTAAACATAGTGAATAACATTTTCAGAACATTACAGTACTTACTATTGAGTAGTAAGTTTGATCCATACTGGATGCTCTGTGCATGTGCCCGAAATGAGCTAAGCTTAGTAAATAACCTCTTCAAAACATTAATTTCCGAACATAATGATGAAGGTAACCCTGAAAAGCATCTTTGTAGGTTATCAGTACTTGGCAAGCAAACAAAACTGGTTTTGGTAGTATTTTGGTGTTGATTCTATTCTGAGGATGATGTAGATAAACATCAAAATTAATCATAATTACCCGTTCATAGTAATCTTACAGAGTTGCCATTGTGACCAACAGTTTACTATCTTCGTCACCTCCTCCTGTTGTCCTCCCTTTCTGAAAAGTATTTAGTTTTCTTACAGAACTCAGTCTGCAATCAAGGTACATCCATAATTTTTAGACATATCAAGGATTTGCCCCAAGTTCCTGGCCAATAGCTGATATTTTGAGAAAGAAGCTATGTGGGATAAACTCCCTTCCCCATGTTTTTCTGACATGTACAATCTCGTCATTTTTAGATCCAGAGTGAACAAATGTCTCACCAAATGTTTGTTTTTTTTTAAAAATTCTCTTACCGCTCTTCCTTTCTTAGTATTTTTACTTACTCTCATAAGTCATTTTAAATCTCTTACTTTTTTAGTCATTTTTAGTTTTCATTTTAAACTCGTATTGTTTTAGTGTTTCCAATTTTCCAATCATAAGCTAGTTTAACTTTTTGTTTTTCATTTTTTTTTCACTCCACACTCAACATAAATAATTCCCTTCTTTCTAACTCTGTTGTGAAAAGTGCCCGAAAGGCCTTGATTTGGTGACAAAAAGCCCTCAGCCCATTTTCAAACACCTAAATATTTATAAAATATGGATTGTCGGTTCTCTCAAAGAAAAATCTGTTGAAATTAGAAACAGGATTACTTTATCAATTGCTAGTGATTATTCTGAACGATCCAAATATGTCAGTAGCCATATCTGGTGATATGATTGAACAATCTTCCAATAGGGAAACTGCAGATGGATTCAAGTCTCTAATAAGAACAACTGGGAACAAAAGCAATTATTTAAACAGAAACTATCTTGGACGATAACGAAAACCGATATCATGGTCGCCACAGAGTTCTGATAGCAGTTATTTGCAGTTCTCTAAAACTTTACCTTTACTGCTCTCATGCCCTTGAGAAAGGCATGGCCCCAAGTGCAAGGTAAAGTAGGACCAATAAAGCCCGTCATACTTGTAAGGCAGTCAAAGAAAAAACTACAAAAGTCTACTCTGACACATGAAAAAAAAAAAATTTCTACAGCTTGGCAGTCGCCTTGGCCATCTCAGTCTAGTGAGCCACTGAAGAAGAGAAATATATTTTTCTTGTCACTCTATGTAACGTTTAACATTTTTAGTAGAAAAGATGGATTATGTCTGTAAACATCACTGCCTGTTGATAATAGCAATGTTCTTCTTTTTCCCTTTTTTTTTCCTTTTCCTATTATTGCAGCACTCGGATAATGTTTAGTTGTTGAATAAGAGGGTAACAAAATGTTAATAACTTGTTGGTTTTGGCATGCCATGCCAAAAGTTATCTTGGCTTTAGTTTTGTTTTATATAAAGGGGTATTGAAGGTGAGGAGGCTGTGTATTCTTTTTCTTGGATGTGTTCTGTTCATCTTGTATCAGAATCCGTCATAACCTCTGATCAGCACTAAAAATGAACATTTCTGTTGAGAGCTTTAACAACAAAAACTATTGGAAAGTAGCCGATAACTTTCTTGATAATACATTATTATCCGCTTGTTAAGGTGCTGTTAGATATTTATCAAGCTCAGCCAAAACTGGCGCAGGACCACGATAGGGTAAGAATGCTGTTTTTTAGGCAGGTAGACCCCATCCTTCACTTGAAAAATTACTGCATTCTACTTGCTCTCATTTCCTTATGGCCTTATGCCAGACTAAGCTGAGTATGTAGTTCTCTGATTTCAAGGTTAGTATACAGGCTACATAACAAACTGATTATATAGACAAATTCCTTTCTTTGAGATTTTCCTAAAAACAACCTTGTTCATGTATTTCATATTGTTTTTTTTTTTCTGAAACGGCAGGTTTTCTCATGTTTCCATGATATCTTTGGAATTGGTATGCTGTCTTTGACCTTCTCCCACTAAATATATGAGCACAATTTGTTTTAACGCTACTCCGTTGGTGACTTTACAAGCAAATGTCAAATCTTCTTGCATCTATAATGTAGTTTACCCATATCATCAAAAAGGACTACGTGAATAATTTTGCAATCACTTTGTACTTGAAAAGTATTAAAAACATATTCTTGTTTTTTTTCTTCTTTTTTCTTAATGCATTTGCGAGAAAAAAAAGATACTGATCTGATCAGCATTTAATAATTATCTCCCTTGACAGATGTTACAAATATAAACATACACATGATGTATTATATGAGTAGATGCCATAGTCACTTGAAGGTTAGAGAATCATGCTACACTAACTCAGTTTTTGATGAAAGTTAGAAAGTGAATCACATGGCCACTGGAGGTCCATTCCTGGAGCAGCACCACTCTGTTGCTATTAGGAGAAAATCTAGGCATTCTCTAATGGCTATAATTAACAAATAAATATTTTGCAGAATTGTCAACATTAGAAAGACTTTTCCATATTATATGGAGGCATGAATCCATACTAAGAAGAAGGTGAAGGTTTGCCTAGATGTCTACTTATCATACCCCACTCCAGGATAATAACTTTTCTTCATTGAAATGTTCTCTTAAATTCATGTACTGCTAATAAACGCTTGAGTTACTTATTCATACATGCCTGATGTCCACTTGAAAACATACTCAACTTTTAAATAGGTAGTAAATGGACCAGGAACTCTTCTGTACTGAAAACAATGATTGTTACATGTTTATGGAATAGCCTTCCCGGTGTTCACACGTTTTTCTGGAGATTTATTTTTTGTGATTTTCTTTCCCAAAAGGCCACCAGTGATTCCTACTATGACATTTATTATCTTGTTTAATACATGTTCATATATTGTATTCATTTAATATTTTGCTATGTGTACAACTGGTACTAAAAGTTGTTCGGATATGGTTTTCAAGATTTTCTTTGTCGATTTTCACCAATTTTTTTTTTTTTTGCTTGGAAAAGGCTGCCAATGATTTTGACAGTGACATACTATATCATTTTGTAATCTATATTAATATAATATTATCTAATTTTTTATTATATTCTTTTATTATATTTTATTTTATTTATTTCATTATGCAAATTACATAATAATCCAGATATAACTGACCAAAAATATTGATGTATAACATCAATATCTGAAAAAACAACAACACTCACATAAAACATTTATGTTAAGATTATCTGAAAGTTTCATCTATATATGATTATGATTAAGAGATAAATAAACATCTAAAGAGATACCCCTTTTCAGCCTTTTCTCGACATTTTCTTGTAAGAGTGGATAATAAAAAAGTAGCTAACCTTTATATGAATTTAAAAGTTAATCTTGTCTGTAGATTTACAAAATCTTGTCTACTACACTGAGTCATAAAATACAATTGTTCATTTTGAAGTGTATGCGTGTGAATAAAGTGGATTCTGATTGATAGGACCACATTGGGACCAATGATTTACCGAACAACTTTTTTGTGCACAAAACATTAGTTTTTTTAATTCAAGGGAAATAACTAGCATAAAAACTATAACGACTTGCATCTCTTTCTTTTTTTTTTTTTTCACTTTTATATTTTTTCGGAAAATTAGGGTCTTGACCTAAAAAAGTATATTCAGTAATTCTATCAGATTTCATTTTCAAAATAAATAATGATTCGGTAGCACTGCTGCCTGGTCCGAATAAACAACACTTTGGTCATATAATGATAGAAGCAAATCAGTGATGATTATATACGTTTGAATCTGTTCTTACAAGATTTGTGCAGATGGTCCTAAAAAATGTTGGTCCTAGTAAGCGGTATCTACTGTGTGTGTGTGTATATATGTGTATATATATATATATATATATATATATATATATATGTCTGCTGCCTAATTGTGGAAAAGCATTTATTTCGCACTATAAATATTCATTTAGAAAATAATTTCCTTGATTGTCAACGCACTAAACAAACAATTCGTGTAACAACCTGATACAATTGTCGTCTGTACCTTTTTTATTTTCATTCCACTGCCTGCTTCTCAAAAATAAAAGTAACCCTGACGTAAAGCTGATCCCCATTCTCCTTCTATTTTCATGTACCTAGAGCATCCAATACCACCGCCTCTGGGGGTCGTTCTCAGGCAAAGAAGAACAAAAGGTAACTTGTGTCGTACATCATTCACGAGCTCAGCTGTGAGCCGATCAGACTCTCTTGTGCACTTAGATGTTGTTATCTTCCTTCCACAATACATTTCTCCCGCATTTTTCTGTTAACGTTGGCAAGTTTTTGGTGCCTTCTTAATAATTCTGAGAAATTTTTATGGATGATTTCTGGGTTGCTGACGATTGTTTTTGAAACATTCCAAATCTACTTAGTTAAACTTAGTAGCAGAGCAAAAGGTGATGAAAATATCGAATTTAAAGAATAAAAATTTTGCTCTTGGTGGCACTTTGGTTAGCATGCTGGACTTTCAAGGCACTGAAAGTTTTCTCTCTTTATGGAGGGCTCTGTAAGTGTGACCTTGTACCAGAGATAGGGCTACTAATCAACAAGACTGGGATTATGGTGAACCAATGCGTGCATGAGCCAAGCATTGACCAATGGGCAAGCATAAACAACCCCTGAAAGTTTCCCTCTGCTCATGCCTTCTGTTTGCTTTTCGTATTATTTGAAGTAGACATGTTTCTATGACTTGTCGTAAAATTGGTCAGTTCAAAAATGAAGAATGCTTGATGATCCCATAGTAATTCTTTCTCTATTAACAGACAGATAAAAATTTGTTCTTTTACAGCTGTTAGTGAAATAAAATAAATTCTTTCCAGTTGATGACTTAATCTACTTTCAGGTCCATTAGCTTTATCAATTCTGTCATGTATAAAAGGACAAAAAAGGTGTCGGTGGTCAGCATTCAAGTCTAAGTATGAGCCAGGATTTTGAATGCTGATTTTCAAGGTACCGGGCTCTCCACACTTGGAAGAAGCAACATGATCTTCCTACTCCCTATTTTGCCTTGTGCGTCTCTAAACTTAGCTCAGTAAGTACAGTGGAAGCTGCTTATTGTGATCACTTTGTGACAGGGTCTTCTAGGTAACATTAACTATCTGATAACATTAGGCAAAGGATATTTGGAACAATTTATATTTGTTGTTAATGCTCCTAAACATAATATGGAGTAGAGGCTGGTCCTGAAGTAATTGGCAAATTGGACTGGTCCTTCGAATATCCAAAGAAAGACCTACAAACCATAAGAAAAATAAATGCCAATATCTGATTCATGTGAAGTACAATATTTGAAATATTAATCCCCTGTAACAAAACTACCTAATTTTTCCATTCAGAAACTATTGCTTCTTGGAGAAAAAAGATATCTAGAAAGTCATGGCAAAAATTGAGACAATGTTACGTCTATCTAGCATACTGATTCAAAGGACTTAATATTTTTGATAAGCCATTATTATCAGCATATGCAAAAACACTCCAAATGCACAGCGTCTAAGGGAATAGAACGATGATGATGATGGTTAGTAATTCATTGTTACATTATTAAAGTCATTGTTATAAAGAACTTCTTGCAACGAAGCATTAGCTCCAGTTGCCATTTTGAAATTGGCTTTTTTCAACGGCTATAAGTGGCTATATTCTTTGAAAAATGGCTTTTGGGTGGATTGAATTTCCAGGTAACTATAGATTTCATTTTCTCTATATTGATGATATTTTTTATTTTAAAAAGTGACCAATAAAATTATCTAAGGGTCACATTGTTATGATGCGCATGTGTGAATTTTTTCAACTTATTCAATCTAACTAAAATGTTTTGATACGCTTATTTACCAATTGTCTATAATACAGTAAATAATTGCGAAATCATAAACCTTAACACTAACTCTACCTACTAACTCTAACACTAAGCCTTTCTTCTAACCTTAAATCCTAACTCTCACTATATGCCCTGTCAGCTCTGAAGTAGGGGTAATGATATCAAATTGTTTTTGAGAAAATAAATGGGAGCATAATATAGAGAAATGCAACCAGAGCTTGTTGGTCTTTTTTGTAGGAAAGTAGGATTGTTTGAAAGAATTTAGTAAAATGGCACGGGTCCCTTAATCAAAAAAGTGCCAAAAAATGATATCTTTTAGGTCAAGATTCAAAATGACCAATTTGAAAATTTCCTTGATCCAAATGGCGAATAGATGTCTTAATGCAAGGAATCCCCTACTCTTTAATAAAATATTATGATTTTACAGCATTATTCAGTTATTTACTAGAACTAGTGTCTACATCTTGGTTGTTACAGTGAAATGTATTGGCCGCTCTAGCCTTTGTCTTTCTCCATTGTCTGTCATATTTGGTAACTTTCAGACTATAACAACCAAAATGAGGACACTGATCGGAGTAAATCGTTGGATAATGATAATTCCTCATCTCAGAAATTCAGAACAAAATCCTACGTTTTAAAATGATCTCAGAATTATTAAAACGACGATTGATTGTAAGTCCAGTTATATTAATTTTTTCATTGATATTTAGGTTGTGGGTTGGGTTAGTCACTTTATTTGGATTATAGTTTAGGGTTCATCATTCTATTGTACTGTATATTCTCTTGTCTTTCTTCTTTCACTCTTTTCCCGTCACATCTTGTGCCTGAAATATTGTCTTGTATTGCTCTCCCCCACCTTTTTTTGTCACTTATAAAACGTATCTTACCTCTGCACTTCGCCTTCAGAACACGTTCTCTTCAATTTGTTTGTGCACCATGGTTGTTTGATAAGGAAAAGAGGCATAATCGCAATTCTGTGGTCTGGCTTGGAATGTGGCTTCTTGACATTTTGAGCAAAGTGTACTACCTGTTCCTTGCTGAAAGTGGTGTACCTTTCTTTATCAGCTTGATATCTGATATGTTCTTGATGTTTGATAACTTGAACTACATAAGAAAAAAAATGGATCATATGTAAGATAAGCACCCCAAATTGGATTCAAGTCATTTGATCAAAATTTGATCTGACAATGCTTCTCCTTTGACTCATCAGCCATTTTTACTGAAAAATAAACAAAAAATTCCCCGTAAAATTTATTAGCTGATTATTTTTTTTTTAATAAAAATTTATATGAAAATCTTATTATGATTTAATCAAGATTTTATTCCATCCATTTAAAACATTAACTTCATCAGAACTTTTTTTTACAGAAAATGATTGAGAAGGTCAAATATTTGACAAAAAAAGATATAATTGAGAAAACAACTTATTTTTTTTTTTTTTGCATGCAATTCTTGTGCATTCATTCCATAATACCTTACTAATCTCTGAAAATTTGCTTGTTTTGAGAATAACTAATTTTATCGTTTTCATTATTGAATCAAAATTACTCTTTTGACATTTTGTCAAATAAATGCTAACAAAAATACTAATACTAAAACTATGTCCAAGTGTTTGAATGAATTGTTAAGAGGAAGAAAAATTGATGAAAACTTTTTTTTTTTTTTTTTTTTTTAAAGATTTGCAGATAAATAGTGAGTACACAAACTATGAGACTTGATCTCATCTAAACACAGATGATATCTGCCTTCTCTTTTTTGAAACTATCTAACTGTAATAAAATAGTGCCAGTCTTGAAAAAGTATGATCAAAACAATAAGGAAGTCTTGAGTTCCTTATTTGTCAGCATTTTTATATAGTTTATATACTTACTCTGTATCTGCAAATCTTCCTTATCTAAAAGAAAATTGAGCTAATAAACTTCAAGTGGAATTTGTTTCTTTACATTTCAGTAAGAATGGCTGACATACCACATGAAAACTGGAGTCAGGTCAAATTTTGACCAAATGAGTTGAATCAAAAAAAACAAACTGTTTTTTAAGTCAAAGGAGAAAAAATTTAGTTTGTGGATAGGATTTTTAACCTGCACTCAGCTAGATGCTAATTCATTGAAATATTTTAAAAATTCACAACGTGTGAAGGGTTATGGGTTAGGGACTAGTTTGCTATAGTAGTGCCAGTCCGTTTGATTTTTGAAGTCCTCACTTTAGAATATATCATATCAAGATAAGAACAGATGCTACACTTTGCTCTTAGATAAAAGACTGCCTCCTTAACCGGACAACAGGATTATGATTGTACTAGAAAAAAAAAAAACAGTGGCTTGATATCCTGCCACCCAAATGAGAATTGTAAATATTACTGTGCACCATACATTGAAAAAAAAGTTAATAAACTATAACAGCTCTATCCTAAAGAAGAGTGGTCCTATTAAACCTTTCATAAGCCGAAATCACATATAACAAAGAAGCAATTACCATTGATTTATATGGACAAATTTTGAGCGTTCCCAGACCCTCAAAATGGTGATGATGGTATGTTTTGCTGAGTCAAATTTGGGCCTGTAACAAGCACCAGAATGTTTCACTTTATATTTATGCTAATCCCACATCACCATCACTTTATATTGGCATTTCCTTTAGTTTGCATGATAGTCACTTCCTCATTTGTACCGTAGGCAACTTGTATGTTGGGGATGGGGGATGTAACCAGGTTCTGAGGTATTCTTTATCATACTAATTTTACCATGTTGTCAAAAAAAGACTGCAGTATTCTGATAATTTTGCAATTACACTGTATTTGAAAGAGTATCAAAAACATTATGTTGCTCAACATTTTCTTGCCTATGAATTAACCCAGATTTTTTAAGTAGAAGTAATTAGCATTTAATTGTTATCTCCCTTGACAAATGTTACAGACTGAAATCATCAACCATCATGTGGCTTATCATGTCGATAGATTATTGAATTGCATTTTTTTCTTTAAGGAATAAATGAAAAATTGAGAAATTAGTCAAGGAGAAAAAATACAAACTGAAAAAAAAAAAAAATGAGCATGATTTCAATTTTCTTTATCTGAATAGTGGGGACAGAGGTAATATCTACCCCTCTTTTTTTTTTCTTTCTTTCAATCTGAATGTAATTAGTTAATAGATTTTGACTTGGTTATTTGTAGAAGCTGTTTTAAGGTACATGCTTGTTCCAACAGAGGCTCTTTTATTTTCAACAAAACCTCAAAGTTCTTCTGTATTGTGCTGCTTTCTAAGGCTAGATATCTCTCCCATTGTTATCAGAAACTGTCGGCCATAACTGCCAAAATAAGTTTTGCTTAATTTCCCAGTTGGTCCAGCTGGGTATCTATCTATGTATTATGTATGTAGGCTACACCAAAGGGCTAAAAATTAGAATAATAATTCCTGTTTTTACTCCCCACTCCGTTTTTGAGAGGGGGGGGGGTCAGTTTGCAAGTTAGATAAGTGATTACTGCCCAACAGAAGATAAGAGAAGTAACTTATTCATTGATTAACCCTTCTTCCAATCTTTTAATTGATCCCCCCCAAACATGGCATGCTCTCAAAAGACGTTGGTCACATGATAGTTTCTATTGAGTGACAAACAATTTTTATTTTTTATTTTTTTATTTCAATCTCTCCATTTATATCTAAAACATTTGATGCAGCCATAAAATATCCATAAATTGATTCTCGAACTTTGAAGTTCCTAATTGAGTATCTTTGCCAGAGAGCCAATCTTATCTATGATATGAAACGGACAAGGGCAACCTTTTGATCTGGTGGAGCCACTAAAGACTTTCTTCTTCTTTATTTGGGCCACATATCATATTACAGAAAGTGTACTTTGTCCAAAATAGAAACTAACATGAATTACAATCACGCTGTAGACCCATTATAATATATAATGTGGAATCGCTTATAACGGGGTTTGAGCATAGACTTGAATTTTCTAAGTATTAAATTTGGCTCTTAAAATAATGGCTAAGTAGAAAGAACCCCGGTGAATTCAAGGTAAATCAACTACAAAAAGGTTATGAATTAGTAATCAATTAACAAAACTCATCACTCCTTTCCTTTTCATTTGTCGCTTGATAGATTAGTAATGTATTGTCAAACTCCTACTCTAGACACTCGCTACATAGATATCTAAGTTATGTTAAAATGTAACTTTCTGGTGAGGCGTCATGAAAAAAACTTTTTTTTTGTCTTCCTGAACTAGGATTAAGGTTTGTTAAAAAAAATTTTTTTTTAAAATTTGATGATTGGTTACATCATGGACTCACATAGACTAGTAGAAAATTATAGACCCTGACTTCCATGATACAACGTGTCTACAGAGTATCATATTATTAATTTGCAAAGCAAAAACTGTAGTAATTTTATAATATTATTTAAAAAATGAGTTCCTGAAAAAACTTTTATTAGATTTTAGATAAATGCTCAGGTTGACTGAGGGGACCATGAAGAAAAAAAAATTACTGAGGGCTAAATTTAACCCGCTAGCCTATGGTTGCCGATATTTGATATAAAAACAGGCCCTGTTTGTCACTGTGCCCCCCTCCCCCCGAAAAAAAAACATTGGCACAGCTCAATCCAATTTGGCACACATACTCAATGGGCCTAGGGGGCTGTTTTAGAGCAAGAAGTTTTGAGAAAATTTTTTTTCTTTTGAAAGGCTTTTAGGGGTAGGGTGCTTCTATTTACTATGCAACTATACTGCTAAACTGAACCCTTTCTATTCAATATGCATATATACATATACTGATAGGGTAGGTTTCAGCTAGTTCTTTATAAATTCCCAGGTGTTTTACCCGTGATAACAAGGGAAAGAATTAATTCATATCAATTTTCAGACACATTCAAGGATACAAAAAGACGATCTTCTTTGCTGTGCCTTTGTCAGCATGAATAGAGGTGTTTTTTGGTGTTACATGTTACAATTTGATATATTTTTTTTCAGGTATGTGATGGGGTTTATCAAGAGTATTTTTGTTTTCTGTAGCTTACATTATGCTCTACAGATGGTATCATTCGATAATCCCAGCCCTTCTTAGAACTTTCAAGTTCTGGTTGCTGGGTTCTCCTTTATCTTGGATTTCAAAACATCATAATTGACAACTGATGATCGTCCAGTTCTGGGCTTTATTTTAAGGGACAAGATACCACCCTTGAAATGCTTAAACCAGTTTTAGGTAGTAGAGATAGATGTTCTTCCATTTCCAAAATTCTGTAAAAAGCTTTGGCAGTTTTGTGTCCCAGTTTGAAATAATGCTTCAAAATTGCCAGAATTATCCACCATTATAACATATGAATGGTGCAACTGATTGGTATTGATAAAGATATAATTTATATAATAATGATAAAATATATATATATATATATGATGATAGTCTTTTGATGTGTCCATAAGATAAACTTTGGAGCGAAAGTCTGTAAAAAATGAAAATACTTTTGATACACCCTAATATATATAAAAAAAAATCACTGCTGTGTGGTGCTTTATATCTTGGGTGTGCTGTGTGCTATGGATGCACAAAAATGCAAAAAGTGTCTGTAAAAAGCAACGGGCAGTGAAAGCTTTTTTGGTACAATGGAGAGAAAGTGGTCCTGATTGTAAATTGTAAAATTTCACACCCTCGCTCATTCAATGTTACAAGTGGCGAGCAAATTAAAAAGAAAAATTGAATTAATGAAAGAAAAACAATATTTGGATTAGAAAATATTCTCCGCTGATAATAGTGTATAATCTAAATTCTGTTTTGATTTTCCATTTCTACCATTGGGACCACCTTCCCTACATTGTGCCAAGAAACTGCCTATTTTTCTCTCCCCCATTCTTTGTACTTCGGTTCTGTATTGATATCATCTGTGTCTATTAACTATTGTTTTCAATCTGTGAATTATGACTACAAAACACTCAACTTGAAGACTTGACTTTTTGTCTGAACTTGGTGATGAAATATCATCATTATTCTATGAGTTATCTGAATCACTGTTGTCATCTTGTTTTAATCACAATCGCAGATGGTATGTACACCATGATGACGATAGCAGTGACAATGATTATGAAGATGGACCAACAGATCGAATTGACTAAAATGATTTATTCTGTTACAGTTCTCTGTCTCGGGGCTCCATGGTTCAAGATTATCTTTATAAAACTCAGTCGATTGGTTTTTATTTAATATATTATACAGTCATGATAACAATAGAATATTGAAATAGAAATATTTCATACTTTAATTATATTCTTGATATTTTTTGTGAAACTCCTACTGAGTTTTAACTTCATTTTCCTTTCTTAACATCAATGACAGATTCAGACTTCCAGGTGAGACTAAAAGGTGAGAAGTTTGAAATGATGGATAGAGAGATTGTGGAAAAAAATGGATGCTAGTTTTCACTTAATATCTAAATTGCTTCAAATAATATCTAGAATTATCTAGATACTATTTTATTAAGTCTCCTCCAGTGACCAAATTTAAAGATTTTCCTCTTTCAGTTAAAAGAAGAATGTTCTTACGAAATTCAAAATATTCTCAAAACTTATAAGCTTCTGTAAGAGTGGAGTCAGCCAGTCTTTTTTTTCTTTTTTTTCTCTCAATGTAAAAATTTTAAGTCGTCTCTGATTTTAAGGCTACCTTCTCGAATATTTTGTCCATCAGTCTACCGCATTAACCACTGTATTGACTTTAAAAGAGTTCGGGACTGATTCTATAAAGTTCCTGTACAGGAACCTCCCAAATAATGCAGTTAATGCATCCACAAAAAGTACCACATTAATCTAATTTGACCCTTTCAGGGAGGGAAGGGCCATATGGCTGTAAGAATGGAATATATTAAATAGACACTTCATAATCTGAATGGTTGTAAGGGCCATATGACCCTCAGTTTTGCCCCCCAAATTGAAATTATTGGTCAAATAATTCAAATTGAATTCTTCATGTATCTCCATCCCCAAAATATCTGAATTGTTTTTTCAAAATTTATACCATATGTATATTCAGTCCAGAAAGGGTTAAAAACCTATGGGAAATAGCTTAATTCATCCTTAACTTGGAATTTGGCAGAAATCAAAGATGATTTTCAAAGACATAATTGCGAAGGATAATAAGAAAAAAAGTTTCAATATTATAAGTTTACTGAAAGAGAAGAAGCTTTTTAATTTTTTTAAAAGAAAAAAATGACTGTGGATTGTCTTGCTGGTGTCAGAAGTATACGCATGTCTCTACTGTATAAAATGTTTTGGAAGAGTACAATTGAAAATGTATTTCATTGCAAACTAAATTATTTTGAATTAGCCTTTAATTACCACACTAATCAAATATTCAGGTGTGCTATTCAATCTTTTTTATTCATTTTTTTTTTTTTTTTTTTTTCTATGAAAAATGGTAAGTGTGCTCATCAGAACTCCCTCAATTTGGGTTTCCTGTATTGTCTGGAATGTTTTTGATGTTCCCAATTATCAGGAATTGTTGCCATCCTTTTCATCTATCCCTAGGGATATTCTGATTGGCCAGTGCCTGTCTGTTGTGCCCCTCTTGACCAGAGAAGGGAATGAGTGATTGATTTCAAAGAAGATATCAGACAGAAATAAAATCCCACTTGGCTTTCGTATTTGTGCGTCAATGTTCAATTAATATCAATCTGCTTTGGTTGAATCTGAATTTCCTGTCTAAAGGAAAATGGTGTAGTCATGCTATGAATAAAATTCCTCATCTCAAGTGGCCAATTTGTTGAGTAATTTGGTTATTAGTTGGTTGTTGTAGTAGTTAGGGACTTTTGTCTTCTACTCTAGCAGAGCATAATATTGTAATCAGTCCTCTTGGTAGCTATCTGCAAGAGCACTCAGAACAATATCTGAATTTCTGAGATGAATTATTATTATTATCATTATACATTGATTTACTCAGACTAGTGTTCTTATTTTATTTATTTTAGTTATAAAACTTTGGCTGTTGCACCCTTGTAGGGATCAATTCAAAATTCCTAGGAAGTCAACAACTGTGACAAACTTCTGAAGAAGGCCAGAAGGTACAATGACTGAAACGTTGTGATTGTAACAACCAAGATATGGACCTTAGTCTAAGTAAATCAGTGTACATTAACTCAAGATCAGTTTGAAAGATCTTGAAGCTGACTTCCGGTAGATTCAGAGGATGAGTGAGATTTTGCAGTTTTGAAATTAAATTTTTCTCCTGAATAGAATATCAAATACCATTATATACTAAAGGAAGGGCAGTAACATTGCTGTGTGCTGGACTTGTGTCTTGTTATTACTTCTATCCTGTTTGTCTTTGAATTAAATAACGGCAAGTAACGTGAGTTGAATGTTGGATGATTCTAGTTACTGAGAGATATTTCACTCCGAAAAATAAAACAAAAGTGTTGTTAAATGGATTTTTTTTTTTTACTGTTTTAACTGAAGATGATCAATAGGTGGGGGAGGGGATCTAATACTGGTTTGTTTCCCTTCCAACCCACCCCAAATAGATATTATTTCAAGTGAGCCGAGTTTTATTTCCATAATTGTATGTAGTTGATTCCAATAAATTTCCTTGTCAATATCATATTTTTCACGTTTTTATCATGTACCCTCCAGACACCCAAGGGTGTCTAAAATGTTATTGAATGTTGAATCTAGTTCAAGGAGAGCATTCACATCCTCTGACTTACCAGTTATGTCCGGTTTTTGCGTCTCTGTGTTTTTGGGATTGTCTTCTGCTGATCTTGGTGCTGGCCTTGTGAGTTATCTGAGCATAGCATGTGGGCAGATTTCTTCAGCTGCCATATTCATAAATGCTCTCCCCCGTTTGTTATTGTGACCTCATTCCATAGTAGTCAATATGCTCCTCTCTCCTCTTTGTAGATTCTTCATCAGTGTAAACATTTTGGATTGGAAGGAAAAAAAATAACAATTTTCATTCACTTTGGATCCTTGATTGTTTCATGAAACTCTGTTCTTGGATTCTCCATCATCAATCACTGTTGCTAAGTAGCATTTATTTTTATGTCCTGTCCAATGAAACATTGAAGAAAAACAATAGATAATCGTTTGGAGAAATTAGCAGTGGACTTGGTTAACTTGGTATGAAACAATCTGTTAAACACGAATGTATGGTTATCAGTCACCTTAACCTGTAGGCTTATTCAAACCATTTTGATATTGGTATGCATTGAGGGGAAACAAATACGTGGACACTCACGAAATATTCATTTGATAAACTTCTGATACTTGGTTTCTTGAAATTTCCATGGGTGATGTATTTTGATATGAATTGAGTTACAAAAAGAAAAAATACTTATTTCAAAACTTAATTAAATAAAAATGTCCAAATATTTGTTTCTACTCTCTGTAATGTGTGGGTGATCTATTTATTCATTTTCTATTTTTTATTTTTTAAAGTAAGTTTTGTTATTTCAGAGGGGATGAGGTGCACATTAGTCAATCATATCAATAATCTTGTTGCCTAATGATGAAAAAAAGCACTTATTTCATGTGACAAAAGTTTTTCAGCATAATCTCTTCCTTTGTCAATGCGCATAGTTCAGTTAATATCGGTCACTCAGTTCAAAGATTGTAAAGTGAAAAATTCAGATAATAATTGAATGTCTGGCTACAGACTCACCAATCCACCCCTCGATATATAAGAAATGCAATTACTGTTGTGTATATTCCTTCATGTGTTTGGAGATTTAAGCCTTTATTTGTTTTGTGTTTTTCACCTAATGCAATCCATTGTTTGTTGGTCATCTGGTTCTTGTCTTCTTAGAGTGATTGAACTTCTCTCTGAAATATTTGGTGTATAAGAAATTAATGTTGGTTTTATTTTAGATGAAGACAAACCTCTTTTATTAAGATATACTCATAGTCTTATCAATTACATAGTGGTCATCATTATTTAGCACAGTTCTCCCTCTTGGAACCGACTTTTCAATTTCCTCTTTGCTAAAGGAAGCTGCCTCTTCTTCAAAGAAGTCTGATAGCCCTTGCTTGACCTTCTCAATATTTTTGAGTAAGAATTGGCATCTGATCTGGAGATAGCCATTGCTTCATATGCTTTCTATTAATACACAGAACCCATTTCTCATCCCCAATAATAATTCAATTGAGAGATAGTTCCTTTTCCTGTCTACTCTGCAAAATGCTTCAGATTGATACATCTTGGGCTCTGCTTTTTGTTTCAAGTTTGTGTAGGGCTCCTTGTCTATTGACCTTCTTGATCTGTTGAAGATGAATTCAAAAGTAATGAATCGGCCAGTACCTGCTAAATGGAAAGAGACTTTAGTCTGATGAGCATAAAATGCTTAGAGATCACTATCAAAATATTTTTTTCTCTCATTTATTTCCCGCAATGAAGTATCTGTCTCATAAGAGAGAACTCCCAGTAGAGTATAAGCATATGTTGACTTAGTGATGATCCTTGCAAGTTTCAAGTCTGGTCAAGACTAGAATCTGATTCTTTCAAGTTTTTATGATCTTGGTTGAATGCAAGTCCACCAAAGGGATACCTCCACCAAAATCACACAGTTCAAAGTGTTCTCACTTAGCTGCTAGGTACACAGAGAGACTTTGACCTAATGAACAGTTTGTCACTCTTTGCTCATACCAGGAATTGAACCCATTACCTTCTGTATGAAAGGCAGATGTGCTAACCATTACAATATCTGAGTGGACTCTTTCATTTCTCACTTCTCATATATTTCAAGTTTTATTCAGACATTTCAGCCTTCACTGATTCTGTTTCATTCTCAAAATGCCAATCGCTTGAAGACTGCTAAAGTTCTTCATGTGATCCTATCAAGGATTCAAATAAAAAATATTATGTTCATTTGATTTATCTTTAAAAATTCTATAATCATTTTTTTTCTTCTTTCTTTGCAGTAATAGCTTAGATCTCAATCTCAAGAGTCCCAAAGTCGGAGAGTCGCCATCGGCAAACCGTGTGCATGTCGATGGCTTCTCTGATGTTATTGGGGCTGAAGGAGATGACGCTTTCTTTGTGAAAGTCGACTTGCTCATGGAGGGCTCAAAAGAAGATCGGAAAAAGGCTTTTACCCTTCTCCATGAAAGTCAGGAGAAGGTAAGTCTCCAAAATTTATTATTCTTTTTTATTTTTGTTTATTCCCTTATGTATGATGATGATGTGAATAAGCACATTGAAATATTCCAGTTTGCCTATTCCTTCATGTGGTACTTGTTTTATTTTTATTTTTTTTATTTTTTTACTTACTCTTTTTTTTTCCTTTATGTGGTACTTATTTTTTTAAATTTTTTTTTACTTACTCTTTTTATTCTCTTCATTCATAATAATGATGAGTAACATAGAAAAAAATAGGTATTGTTAGTCACTCAATAGAAACTGGTACATGACTGTGTTTTGGCAGCATGCCATGTTGAGGCTGATCAGTTAAAAAATTGGAAGAAGATAATCACTTTTTTTATTTTTTTATTTTTTTTTTGTGACTTAGAAGTATGAATTTTCCAAAAACAAGCATAAATGCAACTGGATACGAACTCTAGACCAATTTAGCATTAACATACATTGTAGATTGAACCCCTGCTCCCTAAAAACCTATTTAGTGGGGGTTTTCAAAAAAACAAAAATGTCTTTTCAAGACATAAGGAGTAAGTGCTTAAATTTCCAGTCCTGTACGTGTGATACATACATAACCAGCTAGCCTGACCTGAAAACTAATGAAAACTATGTTAATGGTTTTAGTTACATTTTCTAATATCAATAGTAATAATGTCCTGTTGAGACCTGATCTGTTATGCTTAACTGAGGAGTAAGGAGTATTAATCTGTTCTTGTCATTCACACGTGTATTATCTTTCATCTTTCAAAAGAATACTCTTTTTTGTCTTTTTTTTTTTCTTTTTTGTAAAGAGTCAACCCAAACTGTCAACATAGGTTATTTTGAGTTTTTGGGTTAGTCTGGCTGGCTTTATATATATTGCATTTACAGGTCATACCAGTGGAGTTAGAGGGCTGAAAATTTAAACATTTACTTCAATGAGGGTTTATATTGAGTTGGTCCCTTAGTTTGTTTCCATTAGTGTTCACGCTTGTTTTGTTTTTTTCTGAAAATTCAGACTCTTTTTTTTAATGATCACCACCCAACAAAATGGCAAGAGAAGTATCTTATTTTTTGATCATCCCTTTTTTCCATTTTTCAATTGCTCACCCCCAACACTGCATGCTAACTAGAGACGTTGGTTACATGATGGTTTCTATTGGGTGACTAACCAGGTATTTTTTTTGTTTTTTTTCTTATATTCTTTTACAAAAATATAAGAGATTGTTTTAGACACAACAAAAAATCAATATTCTAAATTGCTTAGTTTAAATCCTGTTTTTAAGACAAATTGAATGAATCAGCCCACAACCTTGGCATAGATGTCGACTGTTGAGTCATAATGATATTTTTCTATTTTACTTTCTATACTTGCCCTAATATCTCCAAGTCTTTAGTTTTAACGTGTCTGGGAACATTTGTCTCGAAGAGAAGTTGGGCTCGAGTTATCAAAATCGATCCTTTCGTCTAACCTGTTTTAAAAGACCCAAGGCTCAAATATCTCTCCTCTTTTCCTCCCACTTCTATTTCCATTGAACTCCTCCCACCTTCTCTCTGTTTAAACTACCTTTTAATTCTATTGTCTTATTATTTATTTCCATTATTAGATGAAGTATTGTAACTCATTGTATTATTTACAACTAGTAAAAGCAGCTAAAAATCAAGATGGTAAATAGTAGCCAAATACCTGCTGTGTGATACTTTTTATTCCATCCAATTTACCATGTGACACACTGTCTGACCTGATCTCCATATACTAAGTCAGAATCTCCCTGTTTATTGTTTCTGTTATTGATTCTTTGAAGCAAGCTAACCTTTATCTTTTAACCAACTTCCTTCCTTCCTTGAAATTTCCACTTGGGCTTTTTGCAGTATTGGTGAATTAGCAAGGTTAACTGGTGTTGTCTAGATCTGTGATTCAAAAAATCATGAACGATTCACTTGATGATGAATGAAATTGTCATTGATACCTTTCCTCCTATTGAAATGGCCGTTGTTCCAGCTCTAGAATAATAAACGCTGATGATGAATTTCAAATCAAAGAAGCATACGACAGGATTCCTCAGAACAGCATTTTCAATTTGAAAATTTTTTTTTCAAGTGGTTTACTGATGTTGGGCAATATCATGTGATTCAAGAGACTAGTGTTTTTTTTTTTTGTTTTTTTTTCCTTTAAAAAAAAATAGCAAAAAATTTGATGAATACAAAGGTTAAGTTAGGGTTAGCATTTTTAGGGTTTGGCTTAGTTATTGTAATAATGTAAAATCCAGTATAACATGTTTTCGAACAGTACTTTTTTTTTCCTTCTCTCCACACGCATTCTTGCTGAAATTAACTAAATAGTTCCTCAGAGGTTCTATGCATATTACGAAAATTCCTTTTCGCATGGGGCCCAATAACTTTCATCTTAGTTTCTATAAATTGCTTGAATTTTTGGTTCTGTAAAATGCAGGGAATTGTTTACACTGTAGTGAGTGGGTTATTGCTTATAAAAACTTCTGCTACTTGAATGGTGGCCATTTTAAAACTGGAAAGATAACAATTGCCAATGAAATTATTATGGTAGTGAATGAAACTCGAGAGGTGAATAACATGTTTTACTCATTTGTTTATATTTTTTCTGTATTTGAAAAAGGAATTTTTGCGGTAAACATTTACGATAAGGAAGCATTATTTAAAAAAACAAAAAACAAAACAAGTTCTTAGACTGTTGTTACCTAACTTTATGTATACTAAAAGAACTCTAATAATTTTTCTGAGTAAATCTTTTGTCAATCCTAATTTTCTTCACATAGTTTGTAGTATGTTCAAAAACATGAATAAAATAAACTCATAAAAAATGAGTCAATTTTACGCTTTTTGCGCATGATACAAAATGAATTTTGTATAAATGATAATAAAATCGATTTAAAAAATGAGAAATTTAGTCTTGAGCAAATCAAATTTTGGGGTAAAGACTCTAGTGAATAAAACTGAAATAGTTCATGAAGCACTGGTCTGAATCATCATATTTTTCCTGGTCTGTTCTTATTTAGATTCAGTATTCCATGAATTTTACAATAAGTGACAAATGTAAAGTATGTATACACGAGAGGCCTGTTTTCATTTATTTGGACTCAACCAAAATCACTTGCACTGGCTACATTATAAATTACTCGGTGAAAAGAAAAAGATGAGAGGCTTTGATTTTTTGATTGTGGGCTCAACTGAAGTAATTTTTTTTATTGATCTCAGCTGCAGATATACCTTACAACCATCTTGGCTGAACTTAGTTGCCATGGTTACCTCCTGACTTGAACAAATATACCAAGGAAGCTTTTATCAAGTATTGGCTCCATTAGGTACGAGGATTGATGACATAGTTCAATGATATTTATCTGGAGACACTAGCATGAATAATAGTAATGGCAGATGTTGGGTATTGAAAATGTAATATTGGTCAAGTCCAATCTCCAGGCTTAGCGTTTTATGGTGATTGATCACCAGCAAAAACAAAGCTTGTAGACCAACCTTTCTCAACCATTTTAGATTTTAGTAACCTTTTGTAATAACTTTCAAATCTCTAAGAACCCATGCATAAAAATATATGTACAGCTAACTAGAATGTGAAAAGAATATTGGTGTTTAAGCTATTTATTCATAAAGTTGATCATTAAATACTTTTGCTAATAGATATGTATGTTATTATAAATATATAGTAAATTAAGAGGCATGTCTAGGGAGTAGAAAGAGTACATTTTAGAACCCCACCTTTACAGATGAATTAGCAATTACCCACTGTGGGTGGATGTTTGTCATGGTGCAAGAAGGTGAAGGTCATTTACAGGCCATGATTGAAAATTGCCCTTTTCATATAGATATTAGATGGCTGGATTCTTTCTTGACAAATATTGTAAAACCATCAGAATTTTTCAAATAAGTACTGCCTTTATGCTGGCTGCAGCTTGGATTCCACATCGTATCACCTCTTGCTCGGTCCTGGTTTGCAAAATGAGGAATAGATTTAGAGGCAGCTTAAAAAAGTACCCAAAGTGGCATTGCTGGCTCCACTGCTATTTTACTCGTAGCTGGGGTGGGGTGGGGGTGGATTCATGTCTTTCCCAAAGACATTAATGGGAGAGTGAAGAGAGTGAAGTGAATCATCTCCTTGTAATTATCAAATAGAAGTGTAAAATAAAATTATACCATTTATCACATGTATAAAGGACCTGGGATCCCTAAGTTATATTGAATTCAATATTTTTCATTTATACAGGTTATATTTGTCACATCTATTAACTGGAAATCTGCCAAATATTTTCCAAGAATTTCTACTATACTAAGTTGTTTTTTTTTTTTTAAAGCAGATAATCCATTATTCAAAACTCTGAATACCGATTTCTTCCTTCTATGGGATTAAAATATTTGGATTAGTGTTTTATTTCCAGTAATGTATTTAAAAATAAAATTTATCTTTTGTATTTGTATTTTAAGGAATTTAGTAGAGTTGTTGCCAATAATTTTAAAATACATATACGACCGAAGTTGATTCGAAAAAAACAAAAACAAAAAATAACCAGCCAAACCTATCTAAACTTTTAGAAAATCTCAGGATATTTTAAGAAAACTTTCAATTTTCAATTTCTGTTCTGAATATTCCCCGTCCAACCTCACTTTGATTTCATTCTAAGAGGTTGTTATGAATGAAATGTCGTATTTTGAATAGTAAGATGAAAGACAATATAAACAACAAAATTGGGTAAATACAGTAATCAAAATACAACCTATTTGAAACAATGTCCTTTCCCCAATGATCCTCTGATGATTTTCCAGGTTTAGTTGACAAAAATTCAATAAAAGAGGATATTATAGCTTCCCCATTACTGAACTTTTTATTATGCATATGAAGTTCAAAATGTTTGAGACGGTGATAATCTGTCAGAAACATTTGCTAAATTTAGATCATGCTGCGAGACTTCATGTCCTGATTCTTTAAGCTTAGACACAGTCAGATTAGAGGTCTACAATGTGACTCTGTTACCGGGCGTTTCATTCAGTTTATGTTCTTTTTTAACCTTTCCTATTGCCTTGATGTCATAATATGGGTGATTTTGAAGTCTAATTTCAAAATGTTGTTTTCGGGTCTTCCGTCAATACTGTCGATAATTCTTCATCAGCAAAAGCAGGTTTTGACCTCTCCCAAGCTTTATTATAGGTATCTATGTTTCTAAACTTTTTGAATCAATGTCAAACAGTTCATTCCAAATGCTCTGTTGAGGTTATCAGCAGCTTGAGCAGCATTGAATCTGTAGAAAATGCAATTACATCAGTAAATTTCTCACTTTCATCATTATTTTATACAATCTCGTGTGTAAATAACCTAACATGATCACATTGTGATTACTCTACATGTTTTTGCTTCTTTAGGAATATTTTCAGTTCATTTCGGTTTTATTTTTTAGCTGAAAGCCTTTTAGGAAGCTTATATGAAGCCTACATGTGAATAGTACACTTCATATATTTTCCCTTTTCAAATTTCACAATATTTGGTGAATCTCCAATTCTTTGAGAAAATGCTGGCATCTAGCCATGGATATTTGCCAATGGGGAGTGATACTAGTTGAATGTATAAATATTTTGTCTATAATTTTGTATCTAGCATTGTTGAAATGAACTGATCCAGTTGGTATATTATTGACCATTTTCTTGAGGAATTTTTTTTTTCCTCTGGATTATACTCATGATGGAAACTGAGAATGAATTGACTAAAAGATTGTGGTGACAACTCTGTTCCGTTGTCTGGAAGATAAAATTTGGCCCCTTCCATGAAAATACTCTTTGTTATTGTGTGGTTAGCATTATAATGTGGATAGATGTCTGACCCCAAAAATAATCTAGCTACAAGATAGCTAGATCTAGCTATAAAAAAGATTTAGCTTCAAAGAGCTAAATTGATTGTGGCTTGGTTATAACATGGTTTTTTTCTTGGACTCAAACACCCCTATTAGGAAAATTGTGTTACACCAATTTCTATCTCATCTGACTTGGAAACTGATACCGGTTCCCACCCCATAATCTAAAAGTAGATTGTTCTTATAAAAACTTATAAACTAAAATAACATAAGGCAAAGAAGTGATTACCATTAATTTGTATAGAAATTTTCTTCAGCATTTCCAGACCCTCAAAATATTGATGATGGTATGTTAGGTGTATGAGTTGTGGAAGGTTCCAGAAACTAGAGAGTAGGAGGAAGAGGCTGCACCCTGCCTATATAACCGATCACTGCAAAACAAAGGTTGAATGCTATCTCATTTTTTTTTGTAAAAGCAAAAAAGTGGTGTAATATGAAATTTGAAAAGTGGGGGGTTATCTATTTCAGAAATCAGAAACCATCAACCAAAACTGTCAATAAGGGTTTCTTCAGCTTTCAAGTTGGTCTGGCTGACTGGTTGGCTATGTATGTGTGTATGGTACCACACCACTTGAGCTGGAGGGCTGAAAATGTCAACATTTGCTCCTTGTCTAGAAGGAAAATGTTTTTTGTTTTTTTTTTTGTCATTTTCTTCAAAATCCCCCCCCCCAAAAAAAAAACAGGTTTCCAGTGAGCAGTCCAATTTACATTATAAGTTCATGCTAAATTGGTCCCTAACTTGTGTCCAGCAGTGTTCACTCTTGATTTTTGAAAGAAAGGTGAGAGAAGTAACTGATTCTTTGATCACTTTTTTTCCCCAAATTTTAATTGATCATTCCCAAAACAGAATGCTACCAAGAAACACTGGTCATGACGGTTTCTGTTGAGTGAATAACTAGACCTGTCCTGTTTAACAACTGGACTTGCTGTCTGGTTGTGGTTTGATATACAAAACTATTGAAGCCATGGCAACAGGCTCCATTTGTCATAATTTGATCGGTTCAGTTAAGGTTGGCTATTGTAATAACATCCCTTCGCTGTTACTGCATGGGCAGATAAAGTAGTTATGGCTGAATGGTTTTCTTACTGTTCATTCATTCACTCTCTTCTCTGTTAACTATTGTGGCATGTCAGTGATGAGATATCAGTATATCTGATAATGGAATAGAGTGCTGGGAAGTGTGGCTTCATATGTTTCCAAGAGGCATTGTTGTAAAGTAGATACTTATATCCATTGATTAATATTATCAGCTAGTTATTGTTATCTAGAAAGGTTCACAATAAGAAGCTTTTATGTAATAAAGTTGTGTTGTTCATCCACAGCTAAGTATGTCATTGAAATCAGTTGAGTCAGATTTACATCCTAAAAATGCGTCTGTTTCTTGCTTTTGTGGTCATCGTAGGCTAAGGCTTAAACGTTTTGGGATGTTTTTTTTGTGTTGGAACAATGACAGATTGTTTGTGTCAGTATTTTTCTCCTTCTAGTAAATGCTCTGGAAAAACTTGCGGTCATCGTGTACAATACATTATGGGATTAGAGTCAAAATGTGTACTAATAGTCAACATCTTATCAAAAAATAAACAAACTTCAAAATTGTATGAAAATTTAATTTTATCTTCAGAATCTTAATCACATGAGTAAGATCAAACATGAGAGAAAAATCTGAGGGGAAAATCATGTGTGTGCAATTTGTCGAATGGAAGATATTTTTTTAAAAAATCACGTTAATCTTGGCTAAAATTTCATGAATAAATAGGCTTCTGCTGTTGCAGTAATTTTTTATAAGGAAATTTGCAAAAAATTCAACGTACAAACACGCCTAGATTTTCTTTTAAATTACAAAATATCAACCACTTATTAAGATTTATGCAAAATTTTCACTACTTATCTAATAAAGGATGGAATCTTTTCCATGTTATCTTTTTGAGTTCACAATAACCCTGCCATTTAAATCATAGGTTTAACTACCAGTCTCACAATGCAATCTGTGAAAAAGTAAAAAAAGGGAACCATCTATTGCTCGCTCATTCACTTTTTTCTGTCACCCATTGTATCAAGCCAGTAATGAGAGACGTTTTGTTGAGATATTTGGCAATGGAATAGTGCAGGGATAAGGAGATTCATACCTTTTTCAAAGGGATTAGTGCTAAGGGAAGATAATTCATAATTTGAGAATAAGAAATTAGATCATTTTGATATCCCTCCCCCCTAGAGTGTCCTTTTGAACATCCTCCTCCCTATAGCAATCCAAAAGGAAAGATGTTCGGGATCACTTGGATATCCCTCCCCCTAGAAAGGATTATTTGAACATCTCTCATCATCTCCCTGAAAGTGATTTTGAATATTCCCCCCCCTCCCGGTGAGGACCACTTGAACATCCTCCCTACTGAAAGGGATTACTGGAAAGTCGTCCCCACTAAACTTATCTAGGGGGGGGGGGAGGATGTTCAAGTAATGAAAAAAAATCTTAAAACTTATTGAATATTCATGAAGAAAATTTCAATGTTCTTTTCCCATTACCTTTTTATAATCTTTTAAATAACAGTATTTTTTCTCTTTTCTCCCCAGTATAAAACTAATTCCGAATTCACCTGGCGCCTGTCCAAGTCGACGTTTCAAATGGCTGAGAACGCAAAACCTCAGAGTAAAGAGAAAAAAGAATTGCTCATTCAAGCTCGGGATTACGCTAATGCTTCCATTACTTTGAATGTCAATTGTCCAAATGCTCACAAATGGTAAGTTTCATTCAACTGTTTTTATTCATCTTTTATCTCTCCCAACAAACTTGGATGAGGTGTATATGAGTGGCCACGCATGATAAGTATCCAACAAGCTATTTCTAACAACTTGGAAAAAACAGGTTCAAAATCTGACTAATTTTAGCTCCTCGTTATTTTTAGAGTTGAAAATACTCAGTTCTTTTAAAACTTTGAAGCTTGCACACTCTGTTATGATTCTGATGCATATTACATTAATAGATCTTAAATACCTGTAAAGTTACATTGCATAAAGTAAGACTTTTTTCTTTTTCTTCAAACAAAAGAACAGAAGCTCCTGTGCTTTGCTTATTCAAGCCATGAGTATTTTTAGGAACATTGTTATGCATATCAAGATCAAAAGCTAAGTATCAAAGCTTCAAATCAAAATCAAAATGTGCATCCTATCTATAGGAATAATGAAAATATTGCGGGTTAAACTTGGTCCAAAAATGACACTCGATTTTCACCACAGTTTTATCAAAATCAGTGATTATATTCAAATACCATGGCGCATCCAAATCAGATTCATTGTAAGATGCATCAGAATCATAAGGTACAGTGTTCAAGCTTCAAAATAAAACAAAATAAAACTGAGCATTGAAGCTCTTGAAATACCAAAATATTGTGAGTGAAAGTTTGTCAAACTCTGAAGCAAACTTTTCAACTTTTTAAAAAATGATTCATTGGGTACTTATCATGCATGGCAGCTCATATATTCACTTACATCTGTCTGTCCACACGATATCTCCAAAAGTTCTGAATCAATTTCAATGAAATTTTCTAGAAGGGTAGGCCATGGAGCCAGAAAGAACTGATTCAATTTTGAGGTGGATCCAGGATTATTTGAAAAAAAAATTATTTTTATTATTACTGTTTCTCTCCCTGCATTGTATCGATATAGGATATGATTTCCATTCAGTTTTCAGTGACTGTTTTTGGCAGAGGTATGT
The DNA here is from genome assembly GCA_963457665.1 of Thysanoteuthis rhombus. NCBI lineage: Eukaryota > Metazoa > Mollusca > Cephalopoda > Oegopsida > Thysanoteuthidae > Thysanoteuthis > Thysanoteuthis major. The sequence goes on from OY735230.1 coordinate 6,917,187, forward strand.
GCTCCCTAGTTTTATCTGTAGACACATGATTGGTGTGCTGCCATAAAGTCAGACGTTTTATGTCTGTCCCTGAAGGCTCTTTCCATCTCCATTGTATTCTGAGGCCTTTTTTTTTATTTTCATTACCTTTTTTTTATTTTATTGGTTGATACAATTATTGGAAGTGTGATTAGTGTAGTCGGGTAACAGCTTGGACAATAGAATCTGTCACCTGATTTACGTTCATATCGCACTGATGTCCTTGGGAAAAGCATGAATCCGCTCCTCCCCAACTATGGGTTATATAGTTGGGCAGATTGGGTTTTTTAACCCTGGGAAAGGAACCAGTCTAGGTGAAGGACAATTCTGATTCCAAATCAGAGTGTGCAGCCCCCCTTTGGCAGTTCAATATCCAATTTGATTTCTTTCCAGCAGCTCCTGCAGCCATGTTGATGCCAAATTGCTCTTTGTTTTCCTCTGGATTATATCAACATGGCTGAGAAGGGGGGTGTTCTGATGACTGGGCATCCCCAGATCTCCATAGGCTTCACCCAGACCTGTACTATGGAGGGGACGCTCTTGTCTGTAGTGACAGAGAAGAGGACATTCATACAATTATTGATTTTTGACTTGTATTTTCTCCCATCGTAATTTTTTTTAGTTGCTTTTTATTGCAACTTACTCAGTCTGTCAGTCTACAGCAGTAAGTAAATGGTACTGATCTGAAATAAAGAATGGGATGGGGGAAGCTTGGTTAACTGAACCAGCTGCTCTTACCTACTGAGCTACTGGAACATTACAGTTGATATAATATAAAATCTAACCTTCATTCTTTTATGTTCAATCTACTGTTCACTTACTAGACTGACAGCCTGGGTAAGTTGCTGTAAAAAGCAATTGGAAAAAAGTAAGAATGAAAGAAAAACTATTAGTCAAAATTAGTAACAACAATAGCTGCTAGGTCAAACTTCCATTCTACTTCTATTCTGACTAAAGATGATCACTGCAACTTTTTTATTGTATAAGTGATAAATGAAAAAATCAAAGAAAATTTTTTTTTGTATAAATGTGTTTTTTAGATTGTAAAAAGCTTTTGAGAATCTGATAAATTTTGTTGAGATGCAAGATTTATCAGTTTGGGTGAGTCTATAAGAAAGCCGGTTACCAATTACCTAGTCATGATTTTATATCAAGGTACTGAAATATTAATTTTACAGATGTATTGATTCATTAGAATGAAATTGCATATACGTAACATAAATGTTCATATATATAAGACTTGTCAACTTGGCCTGCTCAGTAAGAGACCTACCCACCAATCAGTTGGTCATGATTTCAAATTACGTAGGGGAGTCTTGATGAAAATGCTACCAGTATGGTTTGAACCTAAAATTCACAGTTAAAAAAAATATCCATACCAGGTCTGGTTTGTCACCCAATAGAAAATGTCATGTGACCAATGTCTTTAAGTAGCATGCCATGTCGGAGGCGATCAATGAATAACTTACTTCTCTCAACTTGCTGCTGGGCAGTAGTCACTGAAAAAGCCCAAACGTTAAAAAAAACAAGCCTGACACTATCAAGCGGGGACAAACTAAGGGATTAATTTAGGATAAACATAATTACATGAACTCGCTTTGCAACAGTGTTTAAACTGGTCTGTTGATAGGTTGCATGATTAATAATGATAAAAATGATTGTCCAACGAAATTCAGACAAAATAATTGTCATGTATTCAAATTTTTTATTTTCTATTTCATTTTCTTTTTCTTTTTTATTACTGTTTTGAGTGAAGTTTCTGATGCACTGTTTTACAGGTATGCAGTCATTGTTGGTAGCCTCACTGAATACCTGGGAATTCATGAACAAATTGAACTTGCGTATTCAATCAAGGTAAAGGAGCTTTTAATCATAGTGCATGCATGTATACATTGTCTTCAATTTCTTGCTCTCTTTCTTTGTGAGTGTGTGTGTATATATATATATATATATATATATATATATATATATATATATATATATATATATATGTATGTATATATAATTGAGAGGACAATATGACTTATCCTCCTCTGTCCAAATTATTTGTGAAACATCATAGAATAATTATCAGCCAACCAGATCATAATCAATTTGGTATAGGCTAAACCCCAATTCCTTCATTAACTATAAAATTCAAAAAGGATTTTTTTAAAGCTACAATAACTTAAGTACTGAATTGAATAGCATTGTGATATTGTACATCTATCTATTTATTCATTTATTTTTTGTGCTAAATATTCCCCCCCCCCCGATATGCAATGTCTTGTTGGGCTTCATAATCTGAGTCTGTTTTCTCTCTTAATTATGTCCTTTGTCGTCCAGCTTCTGTATAATGGTGACATTTTTACCCATGTCAGTGCAGGCCATTCATCAAGCCTCCTAGCACCGTGTCATGAACGTGGGCAGGGGGGATTGCTTAGAATGGGTGACATCCTTAACAGAATTAACTAAGGTATATGCTGGTGATTTTGGGAAAAAAGAAAAAAAAGATGTGCAAATATACAAAGCATACATAAATATACATAACATCCATTGCACTGGTCTTATAACCAAGTTGCAGTGAGTGGCAGTTATTTCTATCTAGCTTGTAAAATCTGACCTGAGTGGTTTTACCATATTGCTGCAATATAATTTCACTTAGGGTATGAAATCCTTATTCTTTTACCATATATGATAACATTCAAATGATAGTAAATTTTGATATTAACCCCCAGAAAGGACATAGTTCACTTTAATTGAATTGACAGTTAGAGGTCACTAAAGGTCAAAACCATCTATCCTATGTTCATCCCAGGGTCAAGTTACCCTTGTATACAGATTGGTAGCCCATAGTGCAGCTGTCTCTGTTTGATCTGAATTTACCCAAATCAACCTGATCCTAAATTGACCATAATGGGTCACCAAATGTCATCATCATCTATCAGATATTTATCTTAAGGTCAAGTTAGACTTGTACACAAGCTTGCAGGCATCTTTGTTAGAATTGGAAATGCCTGCTAAAAATGACCTGACTTCAAATTGACCATCAGAGGTTACCAAAGGTCAGATCCACCTATCTCACGTTCATTCTCGGGGCAAGTTATACTTGTACACAAATTTGCAGCCTTTAGGGTGCAGCTGTCTCCATTGAATTTAAAAATACTAAGATCAACGTTAGATCAATTTTGGGGTGTGTGGAGGGGCTCCTCCAAATTTGACAACCATAATTTGACTTTATGAGAATTAAAATCACAACCTTCTATACTAGAGGGTAGCTCATTTGACACGTAACTGTTCTTATCAATAAATCACAGGCACTTAGTGCAACCCTCAGTCCAAATCTAACCCTTGTACTTACTCTCTATCCATCATCTTTGTTTTAATCTGTGCTGTTAATTTATTGACTCACTGCTGGAGAGTACCCAGTCTGAGTTTAGTAGCAATAAAAAGCAACAGCAAAGATGAAGGTAAATTGTAACCAAAGTAAATAATGATGGTTTATAGTACTTTATCTACTAAAGTAAATGAAAATACAATTAGATTTAACTGAACTATCTGTTGATAATAAACGTGGCATAGAGGGGATTATGAATGGAGAAGTGAGTTCAAGAATTTGATTTGGACTGATGCTTGACACTAAGTTCTAGTAGTTCAGTGGTGAGAACGGTTGCGCGTTAAGCGAGCCACCCTCCAGTGTAGAGGGCCGTGAGTTAGATTCTCACCTGGAACTTATTCTTTATTCCAAACCTTTTTGTTAATTAATTTACTCACTACTGAGAGGTACTCAGCCTGAGTTTAGCAACTATGAAGATGAAGGTAAATAGTAGCAAAAACTGATTATCATAAGTTATCATTAGTTTATCACCTGTTCTTCCTATTTTTAGATGTAACTCATCGTATCAATTTAAACTACTATTTACTGTCATCTTTATTTTTAATTAGTTTTTATTACAACTTTAAATGATTAAACAACTGTAGCCATCAAAGATGGCGAGGGGTTTTTATCCCTTTTTTGTATGTGTGTGTGTGTTTGCTCTAGCACTCCTGGCCGAACTGTTATGTCTACAGAATTGAAAATTGGCATCATTAATCCACTCGGCCCCTGATATATTTCAGTGGAAAATACCAGTGATGTCATAATTGGAATTTTTCTGATCATATTCATTCTTCAATGGAATTCTTTTTACATCAAAATTTAGATGCTATGGTTTATTCAGTCTCTCCTGATATTCAACCTTTTTATCTCATTTCCACTGTTATTTCTGTAAAACCTCTTCTAATCTGAAATTTCAAGAACATCTAAGATATAAAGAAAACCTTATATCCATATATAACCACATTAATTTTATCAGAATCTTTCAAATATTATTGAAATTATAAGAAATCAAAAAGTCAGATAAAGGAGCAACCCTCTACTTCAATAGCCATATTGATTATTATTACGAATTATTCCCAGAGTTGTTGTTCTATTACTATGCGTCAGCTGATGCATTCTTCAGCTTTCTTGGTATTGCCTGAATTTCTGAGATGAGTCATTATCATAATACCATCAGTTGTTCAGACTATTATTTTCATCCTTGATGTTTTCTATTTCAATAGCTATATTTTGGCTAATGTGTTCTTGAGATTTTCTTATGTCCATAATTCATCCAGTAGAGAACTGCAACACTTTAACCAATGCTTATATTCAGTTAAACCACTACCCCAAAAGACATCAGGTGGTGTAATTTGGAGCCTTTCTATCTAATGTTAGATGGTTTGATTTTAGTTTTGTTGTTATGATACTTGCTGTTCTAATAATCTGTCTGATTTTTGGAGAATTGTCATTATTGTTAAACTCCTTTTGTTGAGTTTTGAATTTATTTTCATTCGTAACGATGACCAGACCAAAAGCCAGTGATGTCATAAACAAATAACAGTGACATGGTGATGTACACAAAAACTGATGATGAATTCACTCCCACTTCTATAGCCTAACTCAGGTCAACATGTTTTGCTAAAGTTTGCAAATCTCATGAACTACTAATAAAGGAGTTGAAATAAACATATAGTTTTGAAATTGTACAGAGAAATGGATTCTGTCTTGTTTACCTTTTAGATTTTAATGAAGTAAGGCACAACCGAGCTTATGTATTGATTTATTTGGAATGTTGTTCTCATCTCGTTAGTTATTGACATTCTTATAGACACGAATCAATATATAATAATGACAATTCATTGAAAAAAATTTATTCGTCTCATTAATTTGTGGGGAAGGCATGGTAGATCATCAAATTAATTCGTTATTAAGCTGGACACACCTCAGATTATTGGATTTGCTTTTTCAATTATCAACAGTCAATAATCAATACCAGGTTTGAATAACATCAATTTATATATTGTTAGTCCATTCAGATGATGTAATGTTTAAAACTTCTGCCTCACATGCAGAATGTCCTAGTACTTGCAAAGAGTGTAGAAAAGTGTGTACTCAGCAGCCAACTGAGTACACATTAAGCTGTGTGATTAGGGAAAAACTGGGAATGGATTCCTATCCTCCCTTATTTGGAAGGATAGTAGCGAATGAAAGTGGAGCCTTTGGATTGCCTGTGACTGTCAGCGCAGTTCATGTTTTTGACTGGGTCTGACATGAATCAACTTGTGTACAGTAAGATTGTGAAACTGGTGATTTTGTGAAATCTCTGGAGATTTTATAAAAGCCCTGAACATTTCAATAGTCTTTGTTTGGCAGAAGGCTGCAGTATCAAGGCATCCAGTGAGGATCGAACTCATAACAGTTGTAATGGTCACCATCTCAAGCTTGTTAACCATTACTACACTAATTGTAAAACTAGGCATTTGATGAAATCATTGAGAAGTTCATAGATCTAAAAAAAAATCATTAGTTTGACAATCTAACTGTAAAATATACACTCTGTGCATGTTTATGTCCAGCAATAAAAAAAAATATGAAATGGATTTAAGTAAAAATATTGGTGTTTATATTCTCAGGGTCAGGTATGTACCCAGCTTTGTTTAGTCTGGCACAAGAACAGAATCGTGGGAACTTCGGTGACGATTAAACTCACTACATAAATGAATGGTCTGTGATGGTCTCTTAATTTCTATTCAAATCAGGCGACTGGCTACGAGAAACGTGGCAAAGAAAGGCTATGCGATAAAATATCAATGTCCTTTCCTGAAGATGTTTAATACTTTTGCCTTTCAGTTACCAATATAATTGAATTTACATTTTCATCTGTGGTAATCTTTCAATTTTAGTTGTGTTAGAAGTCTGTTGCATACAAAATTTCAAGGAAATCAGTCAATAAAAAGTGATCACTAATTTCTAAATAAACTATATTCATGAAGCATGTTGAACACTTATTTGCTTCGCTCTATGTTTGATAAAGTATTTCCGAGATTTCAAGCATAAGTTACACGAAACCTATGCTAGGTATGAACTTTCAGTTTATTCCAACTTATACTTCAATATAAAAAGATTTTTTTATACTATTTATGAACTTCAATGGGAGCATCTAACTGCATGGAGAACATCTAAGTGATACCCAAATTCATGTCATATGTTCTTTGACATCCCTTTAGTCACCATCATTGAGGATCTGTTATCCTTGCCTTCATAGTTTTAATAGAAGGAACTGGAGAACTGAAAACTCTGTCCTAGCTATGCCATCATTAGGAAAAGTCAACAGAGGTAATACCGGGTGAATATGATGGAATGACTTATCCTGTATATTTATATGTGATTAAAAGCTTAAGGGGAGGTGGTGTGTGATCAACACTGCTTGAGGGGCCGTGTTTATATATGTTGATCTTTTTCTATCGTCAAGAGCTATTCCTAACATTGCTCTTTCCATAACCTTCTGAGCTTGCTTATATGTATTCTGTATTGTCCACTCTGTGTCTAACCAGATGACCAACAATAATGAATGGTGAGGCAGGTGGTCATCAGCTCTGCTCCAAGTACCTGGTTTTATTCTTTCCTGTTCAGACGATAATAACAATAATTACATGATTGCCTCATTTAAGATAATCATGCCTCGGGTGTTTATAACCGATTAAGGGGTGTCTAATCGGTATGGTAGGATACATGGACAATTGGCTATTGAAATGTCAGACAATAGGGTTAGTGTTTATTTATATTCCTTCAGTAACTGGAATGAGGGAAAAAAAAAAAAGAATTTTGATAACTCTGCAGTTGTATTGTGGAGCTAAAAAAGTTGGATGAATCAATACAACTGTTGCGACAAAAGCAGCAACAGTGCCTCCTACAAAGCCTTCATCTGATGATAACCTTGGGCCAGGCATGGTTTCACAGCCAAAGCATGATTATCTTTAAGCCAGGGTATCCCAGCAATATCTCACAATACCACCAGGCTTTATTGGTTTTCTGTTACAGTGTAGGAGTGCCAGATACATGCTGATACAGATTCTACCCAATCCGGGCACATCTTGATATATCTCTTGATGATAATCTGATTTTAATCATGTATGTCAACATTTGACTCCAATAGGAAATATTTTAGTTGTCCTGCTATTTTCATAAACTCTTTTGATTGTAATGGATCTTTAAAATGAGGTCCAAGGGAGATAATTCAGTCAGAATTATCCAAGGTTTTTACTGCTCTTGAGCAATTGTAAAAGTCAAATTTAGTAACTTGTTAAGCATTTCACTATAAACAATTATTTGGGAAAGATGTCCTTTATTATCTGTAAAAATTGCTGTAATCAATGAATGACCCTAATCTTAAATTATCTCATCAATCGCTTCAAACTTTTGTATTGGAGCTTTTTAAGATTAAACTCCCTTTGTTTCTTGTTCCCTCTTGTATTACATCAAAATCGTGAGTTCAAATCTCACTGAAAACATGACGTATCTGATTGAACAACTTTATCTCTCTTCCAGACACATCTTAGTTCCTCTATTTCATTACATATAGAATGCATAGTTGAATAAGATGGACTTCTATTATGGTGTACAATAGTGAAAAATAGTAGATGCCAGCAGTAAAAGTGTTGTACTTTTTTATCGAAGGGCTTAATTTTTGATAAGTAATTTTCTAACCTGCCCCCTCTGTATAGGGTGCATTTTGCAGTGCTATCTTATATGTGACATGGACCTATCTTTACCAGCAAATGTTACAAAAAGTTTCATCCTTCTTTATATATGCCTGTGTTTGTGTGTTCCAGTACTCCTGGATATACCACTTTGTCTACAGACTTGAAAATGGGCATCAGTACTCCACTAGATACTTTCTAAAGAAGTTCCTATTAATTTTTGGAAAAAAAAACAAACTTTTTCAACTCTGTTTGGATGGGATTATCAATAACATCAAGATTCTCCATGATGTATAGTGCATGTGTGTAAAAAATATATATATATATATATATATATTCATATATATATATATATATATATTTATGTAGTTTGTGTGCATGAAAATATATCTGTATATGTACTGTGAGGGTGTGAAAAATATATTTATGTATATAAACTGCGAGTGGGTAAAAAATATATTCATATATATATGCTGCGAGTGGGTGAAAATGTATATGTATATATACTGTGAGTGTGTAAAAAGTTTCTAAATATATATTGTGTGTGTGTGTGTGAATATGTATTATATATACTGTATGTGGATATATATTTATCTATATATATTGTGTGTGTGTGAATATATATTATATATATTGTGTGTGAATATATATCTATCTATATATATTGTGTGTGTGTATGTATGTGTAAATATATATTTATTTATATCTAGTGTGTCTGTGTGTGTGAATATGTATTTATCTATACATATAGTGTGTGTTTGAATATATATTTATCTATATCTATATATATATATTGTGTGTGTGTGTGTGAATATATATTAATTTATATATAGTGCGTTTGTGTGAATATATATTCATTTATGTATAGTGTGTTTGTGTGAATATATATTTATCTATATATAGTGTATGTGAATATGTATTCAACTCTCTCTCTCTCATATATATATAAAAACTGTGAGAAAATATATATACATACACACAGTGTGTGAGTATGTATGTGTATATGTATATATATTATGTGTGCGATATATATATATATATATATATATATATATGTATATAGATATAGATATATATATGTATATAGATATAGATATATATATGTATATAGATATATATATGTATATAGATATAGATATATATATGTATATAGATATAGATATATATATGTATATAGATATAGATATAGATATATATATATATATATATATATGTATATAGATATAGATATAGATATATATATATATATATATGTATATAGATATAGATATAGATATATATATATATATATATGTATATAGATATAGATATTGATATATATATATATATATATGTATATAGATATAGATATTGATATATATATATATATATATGTATATAGATATAGATATAGATATATATATATATATATATATATATAGATAGATATTGTGTGTGTATATAACTTGAATCTATTACTATTTATATTTGGCTTCCTGCATCCCTATCTAGTTAGATATTTATCTTAGCAACATCTCTACTTAGTCCATATTTGTAAATAACATTCTGCCTCTCTTTTCATATGAGTGTCTGGTGATATTTGGGAGTTATTTATTCTCCTCCTTCTCTTACTCCAATCCTCATCTCTCTTCACTACAATATTTCTGTTCATTAAAATGAAGGTAGACTTTCCAACCAGTTAGCAGATCCTTTGCGAAGAAAAAAAAAATCTGATTTATCAGGAACTGTAATCTAAAAATATTACACTGCCAGGACCCCCCCCTCCAAAGTTTACGAATTTAGTAGCACAGCAAATTTTTGTACTAACAAATATCACCTGTAATTTTTAGTATTCGGTATTTGTGGAACTCTGAGGTTGTTCAAAGTTCTGTTACAAAAATGTGTGTATAAAATGCTTGTGCAAATATAAACTTACTTCAAGATCATTTTGACGCAGCCTCATATCTTTTGTGACTAATAAAATTGTATGATTGCATTCTATAAAGTAACATGAAATAATAGTCCAGGTAAAAATGGCACAACTAAAATAAAATTGTATTTTAAAACTTGATGTTGTAGACTTTAAAAATTCCATGGGTCTGTCTATTAGTATATATTTATATAGTATAAATATAATTCAATTATGTCCGAAAAATGTTAATACATAATTTTCGGTTAATATTCATTTTTAATAAACTATTTAATTTAGTTGGGCCGTCTTTTCTCTTTTTTCAACTTCTGCCCATTTTACCTGGGCAATTCTCACCAAAATTCAAGTAACATTCAGTTTATATTTTATTCCATACTTTGAACTACCTTGTTTAGTGTGCAGTTCTAATAAATAAAGCATCAATGAGTATTTTGTATGTTTATCTGATGTAATGTAAAATAAATTAATAGCCACACCACTCATCAATTTACAGACTATCATTATTATTAAAGTTTCTGGAAATGTGTGAATCCAAACTCATTCAATTACAAAGGCAGTTGACAAACTATTCACCTGCTCAATCTCAACACATTGTGCAATTTATATAGGTTCACAAAATATTTGACAGAACTGCACACAATAACAACAGATTGACATATCTCTTCATGCCTACAACTGTAGAGTAGAGAGATGAGTGATTTAAGTAAGCTATTTTGGACTCTTGCTTGCCAAGAGTGTTGTTAGCTCAGTTGGTTGAGCAGAGTCACATTAAGACTGCTTCCTAGTGGACGCAGTTCAATTATCTCACAATACTCATCTTTTCTCTATTCATTTATATGGTGGGTTATTTGATTTGCTTCTTGGTTAACTCTGGTGGGAGACGAAATGTTTCCTAATAAAATGTATCTATAATTATCATACCTATTCAAGTCATTCTGATATTTTTTCTCTCTGCTGTCTTTCATCCTAGACAGATACTGTGACCTTAGGCAAAAGTGCCAATTCATACAGAATATATTCCAACCATTTTTGTTGGATTCTGAATATTTGTAATAATATATATGTCTTATAATTGATATGAATCTGTAAAGATATTAATGGTTGGTGGTGGTAAAAAAAGATGGAGATATTGGTCTAAATGAAATTTGTGTGTCTGTTATTTTCCAAGTATCTTTTACCGTTTATTGGTCTCTCCAGGAATAAACAGCCTTTAAGACAGCGCGCACAGTGGTAAGATTTCTCTATTAATTGACCTTCCAACTTTCCAATCTCTCTCTCTCTCTCTATGTGTGTGTGTGTGTTGTTGATAGTGAGCAGGATTTTTGTTTGAATTTTTTTTCTTGTCCTGAAATACAAACTAATCTTTATTTTCTAATCATTCTGTATATGAAACCAACAAAATAATTCAAAGATATTTTCGTGATAATCGTACTCCTTCTTTCACACAACATTTTGGCTGATTAATTTTACATCTTTTTTGAGTAAGTTGGAGGGCCGGAAGTTACACTTTGATCCTAGGCAGAGTGCACAGATACTCTGATCCAAGGCAGAAGTGTCAATTTATATACCAAGTATAAATAAATAGATAATCACCACATATATAGATAAATAGGTACTCGTATCTACACTTGATTTCCAGATAGTCTTTTTCAAACCATAATATTAGATACACAACATCCTTTCACACACCATGATGTGTAATATTTGTAAGGAGTTTCTTTTTCTAGTCCCTTTTCTTATGGATATTATGAATTACCCCTGAAGAAGGCTGTAGAATGAATTGTCCGAAATGTTGTGAGCAAGAGAAACCTGAATGAGTTCAATTGTTTGAAAAACTCTTTGAATATTAATAACCTTTCTCAAAATCATATACAAAATAAATGTTCTTAAATAAATAAATCCTTGAAACTTTTTTTCTCTTCTTTTTTTAAAAAATTTATCTTTTTATTGTGAAAGTTTTTTTTCCTCCTTGAAATTTTTTTTTGTTTTTCCCTAATATTTTTTTTCCTTTAAATTTTTCTTTTATTTTCCCTTATAATTTTTGCTATGCCAAGTACCTGTTTTTGCAGCACATCAGAATGATTTCAGCACTGCAAATAACTGTATTATTTGTTAAGAGAAAAAAAACTCCTTTACACTCATAATATATTGACTTTTTAATTTTTTAGATATATAACTATCTATCCCTGAAACTAAATCAGTACAAACTAATTTTTTTTTTGATATATATATTCATGTGGTGAAAAGAGACAATCTGGAAACTGAGTGTCGGTATGAATATCTAATAATTAATTCATATTTGTGGTGATCATTTTGCTTGGGATGGCTTCATTAAACTGAAAGTGATTAAAATAATTCAACCATTTAACCATTCTCAGTCTGATGAAGCCATCCTCAGCAAAATGATCACCACATGTATGAATAAATATATATATATATATATATATATATATATATATATATATATATATATAATCTGCAGCAATTCCAGTGTCATAAATTTATTTGAAGTGTTATTTTATTTATTATTTGAGTGTTATCCCTTTGAGATTTGACTTTTTGCTGTGTTAACACCGTAACAATTTTACTCATTAATTCTTTAAAAAATAATACATCCATTTTGATTTTTTGAAAGAATATTCCAAATTCATATTTCAACAGCTATATTTTTACATCTTCCCCTCGGTTCAAAACTTGGGCTTTGTTTGTACTCTCAGCAATAATTCTCATGCCATTTTTTTTTTCAACAAGTACAAGAAGATTTTATTTTTATACAAACAAACAGATATTGGACCTAAAAACTCTTTTGGAAGTATACATTGTAAACTGATTACAATTCATTTATAAAGTCCCTTGTAAACAATACCTAAATTTGATTAAAATTCATATACTTAGTCCATCCTTAAAAATTACCAAAGAAAACATTCTTTTTGAAGAAAGCATATCAAATTACATGTGAACAATCTCAAGATGAGAAACATGCTTTCAGTTTTTTCCCTAAATAAATTTGTATTACCATGATATTTATACAGTCATTTACCCCATATTTCTAATTATACCAAAAATCTGACTTTAGGCGTCAATGGGTTAAACTGTATATTTATTCCTTTGTACAAGGGGGGTACTCAATAGATCTGTACACTTTTCTGAACCCTGCTAGACCGGACGTTTCAATCATTAAGGTTGAAATGATCGACAAACCTAGGTGGTGGTGGGGTACCGACCTTTATGGAACAAGGTCAAAATAATGGACGTGAGGTAGCATCAGAGAATAAGGTTGGAGGAATCTGACCACGTACTATGTACAGAAAAATCCGTCAGCTGACAGAGTATTTGACATGTATAACTTGTGAGAACCATTGATCAGGAGGGAGTGAGTTATGAACATGTGATTCTGTGAGCATGACCTGAGAGAGGGGAGCACGTGCAAAGCTCAACAGGAAGTCACAAGGCTAGTACAGAGATTTGTAGAAGAAAGTCACTGAAACGCAAAAATCAAACAAAGTGTATGAGGGAGAATGTGTAGGCATACTGTCTGATCCAGATTTGGCACTCCTGAACACAACAGCTACCCAGGGAAAGCTGAAACCAGATAGAAAATAGAACAGTATAGATGAGGAAATTAGTCAGAATAAATCACATATAACAATAAATTTGTATACCCTGACAGTTATTACATGAATTTTGATCTAATATTTTCATTGTATAATGTTCGATCTATTTGATTAATGAGGAAATGTTGGGTTGCAACAAAAAAAAAGATATTATGTTGAAAAATAAACTGCTGTTAGTCTTACCTAGAACTTATTCTCTATGTCCGATCTACACTGTTGACTTGTGTCCGTGTAGTTTGGATAAAAAGCAACTAAAATTAAGATGGAAGGAACCCTATTCAAAAATTAACAATGGTTGTCACATCTGATAAAAGAAATGTCCAGATACTATTATAGATATTAACCATTCAAACCCCAATAACCGATTTTTGTCATTCTTCCTAAAGAACTTGCTTTCTCGACTGTCATATAGACCAGAGCTTCTTGAAATATTTCAGGGTTATTATTTCAAATACTTACAACTACTTTTCATCTTCATCCTAATTTTATTTGAACCTTTTGCTCGGGCTGATTACTCTCCGGCAGTAATGAAAAAAATTTAAAATGATTGATTTGTAAAACTTTATCAAATAAAAATGGAAAAATGTTAAATACTGAAACTGGTGGCTTGATTGGTAAAGAAGGCTAAAGGGGAGTACCGTATATCACGGTACTCCCCTTTAGGGATGTGGGTTCAACTCTCACAGAGGGTTTATTATTTAATTTCCAATCACTGTTATTTGCTCACTGCCGGATTGTAATGTGCCAGAGCAAAAAGTTGTGATGTGAAGCAACTAATAAAATTGAAGTAAAGGTGAAAAGAAGCTGTAAAAAATTGAAATAATGATTTTTAATATTTCATTGAATAAAATATTTGAAGGCAAAAAAAAAAGTGAGAATGTATTCCAGTGTTCTCTCTCAGGTTTTATCACAATTTAATTCAACCTCAACAAAATTGTCTCGTCTTTAATTGCTTTCGTCTTATCCCTCCCCTTGTGTATCATTTCATGAAAAATTCATTTTGTATCATGAGGAAAAAAATATAAATTAACTCCGAGCTGTTTTTTTGATATCCTAAAAATATGTCAAGAAAACTATGAGTAATAAGAAATGAACACAGAAAAATTAAGCAAATTTTTGTAGTTTACATGAAAGAAAGTGAGTAAACCACAGTCTTGGCATTGTTTCTAAGAATCTACTGTACTCACTTTTCTGTTATGTGAACAGAATCAAAATTTGGTGGTAACATTGAATTCAAGTGTAAGAGACAAGACAAAACATATTGTAGATATTTAGCTTCAAGAAGTGGGGATCACATTATATTTGAGTAAATAGTGAAAAATTCTCTTTCTGTTGTGTATGTTAACTATTAAAAAAAAATTACTTTTTCAAGTATAGAAAATTTATTAAGATAAATATCTGAGAAAATCAAGTCACTGAGCCTTCATTTACCATTAGGTGAATCATTCATCAGTTTAAGAAGGCCTGAATTATAAACATCCACTTATGCAACATAGATTGTTGCAGTCTCAGATGTCTTTGATACGCAGGGGATTGAGAGGGACTCAGTGGAATTAGTCGGTAGGCTTCCAACTGAGTCTAAATCTGTTGGTTTCCCGATGCAGTTGACCCCCCCCCCCACAATGTATATTTGGTTTTTTATTTTGTTTTTAATGCTTGGTCTGCAGTTAAGATGAAATAAGAGAAGCTGTAAGATATGTAAGAAGACAGAATTTTATTGTATTGCTGAGTTGAGGATAAAAATAATCTGGTTGCTTGGCTGATGGCGTTATCTTTTCAATCTCTCTGCATGATCTTGTGGTGCCCCCTGGGAGAGTTGCTTAACTGTATGTGTGTTAAAAATAATATTTCTCTGGTCTCTGCTTGGATTATCTGTTATTTCAGATATTCCGTATAATGACAGATCTTGAATTGCTGGCTTTAATTCTTGAAAAAAAAAAAAAAAATATTTTCTTGATTTTCTTTTTTTCCATTTTTAATCATCTGATTGAGTTGTGATAGAGAGCAACTGAAAAATTTAAGATGGAAGAGAATACTAGAAAAATCAATTGACAATGTTTCACCTAATGAAAAATAAAAAGTAATAATATTGCTATTACTACTACAACTAGTTTACATAAAAACAATAACAAATATGGTGCCAAACAAACACGGAAGAATGGTTCTAAAGTTTAATTTAATCTTCTGCCAGCCATAAAAACTTTATTGGTTCAATCAGTAGAGCAATGTTATACTTGGCAGCTTCCCGAGGTATCAATTCTATTATTCTTCCAAGACTAACCTATTGAGGTACACAATGCCTGAATAAAAACATCCCAGTAAACTTCTAAAAGAGGTCTATGGGACATATATATCCTACTAGTCATAGAAACCTTGCGATATATACAAGGGGATCCTGAAAAGTTCTTGGCCCGACCAAGAAGGGATTGACCTTGGTCCGACCCTTTCTCAAATCTTGAGCATTATTTTATCTTCATCCAGAAAGAGTGTATTTATATTGTAAAAGTTCAATTTGCTGGATTTGTGCATTTATTTTTGAACTTGTTTCAGATCATTGACTGAACCATGTTGGACTGAGAACTTTTCATCGTTTGCTTGTATGTCCAAGGAGTCTTGAAAAGATTGATTTCCCATTTGTAACCAGTTCCATTTGCGATAATCCTCTGTTGACCAATTCATGAAATCTTATCTGTTTGTTGAACTTGTTTTCTTTTAATACATTGCATTTTTTTTCTCTTTTAGCACCACATCGAAGAAGGTCTGAGACTGAATCCCAAAGATGCATTCCTTCATTATATGTTGGGCAGATGGCACTACAGGGTAAATAACTTTTCCTCTTTCTCTCTCTACCTCTCTTTGACTTTTCTTCAAGAAATGTTTCCATGTGGTAGTCCTTCTCTTCAAGATCATGTTGTGATTTTCATGAATTGCAATTTTTGCAAATTACATTTTTCATCATCATCATCATCATGATCATCAATCTTTCAATTTCCGTTGTTGGACATAGACCTTCCCCAGGATTTGCCACACTTCTCTATGTTGGGTGTCATTGAGCCAGTACTTTCTGATTTTGTCTAGCTTGTCTATCCATCTAATATTCTGCTGGCCTCGGTTCTGCATGTGGTCTTGAGGGATCCATCTTGTGAGTCGCGATGTCCTTTGGTTGTCCGCCATTGGTGGAACATTGCCAGCCCACTGCCATTTGAGATTTTTAATGGATTCTATGATGTCCCTGACTCTTGTCTTTTTGTTTCATAAATTATTTGAACCAGTGTCTCCATTCCAACTTTCGTTTGGATAATCTAATCTTTCTTTCGATCGTTAATATTATCAATACAACGTTCCAGCTAATCAATTCTTCAGTACTTGTCAGGTGTATAATCTAAGAAAAGAGGCAGACTTTTAGCCTAAAACATGTATCTGTGAGTATTTGGTAGTCTTTTAGTATTCTTCAGTGTTGTCAAACCCCAGTACAAAGTCTTGAGTTGATTTTATTTTCCTACCGTAATAAAAACAATCTCACCAAAATGTAAAATCCACATTCTCCTATGGTGATATGAACTCATGACCAACTCATTGTCAGGGAGCTGTCTTATTGACTGAGCTAAATTGACAAGTCTTAGATATTTATCGTACAGATACTCACAGGCTTATTTCATTTTAATAAATAAATACATTTATACTAAACATATTTTTCAAATTTTTTTATCTATTATCATCTTCAGTTAGAATCAAAGTTGTAGCTGAATTTAATCCTGCAGCAGGCAACCTTGTTTAGTTCAAAACAAATTTTTTTTTATCAACTTCCTCACTAGGGACAAGTTTTTTAAACTCACTGGTGAAGGAAATCACAAGCCTGACCAGTGATTCTTAAAGGAGAAACAGTTGGCTCCAAGAGAAAGGATTTCCTAAGAGAAATTTTTGCAAAGGAGGAACATATAAATTCAGTAGTAGCAACCTTTTAGCGTCTATCATTGAGTCTTCCCCAAGATTTACCAGACCTCTCTATTATGGGTGTTGTGAGCCAATACTTTGTGAATTTGTCTAGTTTTTCTTGCCATCTTATATTTTTTTTGGCCACAATTTCATGTGTGATCTCTGAGGATCCATACCATGGGTCATGATGTCCAGCGGTGGTCTTACATTCTCGCAAAATGACCAGCCCATTGCCATTTGAGTTTTCAAATGGATTTTCTGATATCCCTGTTATTCCACTTATATATTGTGTTGTCTTGCAATCTATTCATGTGATCTTGAGCATGATTCTCTTCTGTGCACATTGCATGGTTATCAGTTTGAGGGTCAATCTTTTGGTTAGGTTCCCTGTTTCAGCTCCATAGATGAGTATTGGGAGGATGCATTGTTGTGTACCATTCTTTTTAGGACTAGTTGGATTTTCTTGATGTTAAACATGCTCTTCACAATTCAAAACTGGGGAGGATTTGAAGAAATCTGAGGTCACAAGGGGAAGAATATAACTGGGACTCTGAAAAATATGAGTCTAGACTTACTGTCAATGCAAAATATATAACGTAAAAATGTGTTTGCTAGTTTTGATTTAGAAGGCTTTAATGGTTAGTAAATGTTCTTCTGAACTGTGTTTTCCATATGAAGCTTTATTCTACACTTGATTACTTGAATGAATAAATAAATAAATAAATAAGCTCTTGGCCTAATAATGGAAAAAAAACATTTTTATCACAAATATCCTTCCTTGTGAATGCACCTTAATCAGTGATGAATATTAATTGCATAGATCAAAATGTGAGAAGATATATTTGAAATGTTTTTATATAGGCAGTGAATATAAAGATACTAGTCTGATCTGTAGCATATTGAAAAGAGGAACCCAGAACCTTGGACAGCAGTTGGTATTTCAGTCTGTTTAACTAAATTTCCTTTTATTTCCAATTGAAAACTTACATAGGTATGTAATAAATGTATCGTTTCAATTTTGTAGGTCTACATGATGACTTGGATGGAAAGAAAAATTGCCGATATGCTGTTCAACAACAAACCGCCTGCTACTTCTCTTGAGGTGACATTAGACCATTTCATGACAGTAAGTAATATTGCTTCTTTAGTTTATGTCTCCGTTTGACTACCTACGGCAGCAAACTCGACATGTACCATGTGTAATGAATAATGAAAAAGCTAAAAAAATTCAGACAATTTAATATATCTATTGTTAATACTGCTTGGTGTAAACAAACAATATGTCATTGAGAAAATTCTATTGAGAAAAATGTAGCTATATGACTAAATTTTAGTTTCACCTGCTGGTGGGTGCCTGTAGCCTAATTAGTAAGGTACTATTCACGTCTCATACGAGTTTGTACTGCTTATCTATTGGTCAAAGAATATAAAACAATCTGAGAGTTATGATAAAAATGTCCACAAATATACGTGCACACACACAGGTGATACTACCCAAGGTTTAGGGATTAGGACATTGCTCGTGAAGTGGATGTAGCATGAACTTTTGCTGCTATTGTTAGTGAGCAGTATCTTTCGTAAGCCATTGTACTGACTCACAAGGCGAAAATTAGTTATTGGAGCAGGTAATTTCTCTTTTGTGCAGTCTTCATGTAACTTGGTAACTCATCAAAGGGGACTTTACTGTACATGTGTGAACAGACACTCTCTCATGAGGTTGTTTAGTTGGCAGTGAGATGTCATTGAGTGAACTTGTGTACTGTCTGAGTGGTATATTGGCAATAACTAAGTCATTCTTCACATCTTGTGCTGTTTTTTTTTGCATCACAGAGGTCTGTCAGCCTCCCCTGCAATCCAGATTTGTCTCCTTGCGATTTCTGGCTTTTCCCAAAAAGATTTCAGATTGTTGATGAGATATATATTGGGGTGCGAAGAAAATTATATCTGTATGACTTTCCACCTGAGTTATGTCTTTTTTTTTATTAACTTTTTCAAGACATGACCTATTTAAGCGCTAAATGCCTGAATTAAAATGTCCACGTAGACTGTTAAAATAAGTGCAGGGGACATATATATCCCAGCAGTCGTAGAGGTCTCAGGATATACATGTTCCAGGTGTGTTGAAAGGGATAAATCATAAATGCTTTTTATTGAAAAAGATTCCTTGCTGGTGTTGCTATTCTTTATAACCTTTCATCAGATGCAGTTATGATATCAGTATTCTTCAATGTATATTACATGCGTGTGTGTGTGTGTGTGTATATATATATATATTTACGCAAACATTTTATTTCATACCCGTTCTTGTGCATGTCTTATAAAGTTATCACTTATTTCTTACACAAAGTCAGAATAGAAAGTGATGGCTGGGGGGATGCAAGGCTCAGTATTTGGACCAATACTCTTAATATTATACATCAACAATTTTACCAAACAATGCAATCCAAAAGTTGCACATTTTCCAACGACATGAAAATTTATGACACCGTAAGAGACCAACGCAATGCAACAAAAATAGATAAAGAATTAGAAAATTGGTCTAAAACATGGCAACTACCCTTCAATACAGACAAATGTGAAGTAATGTGTACAAGAAAAAAAAAAAATTTACTCCATGAATGATAAATAAGCTAGAAACTACAGAACGAGAAAAAGACCTTGGCATAATCCTAACATCAAAACTCAAAATCTATAACCATATTTTCAAAAATTATTAAAAAAGCTGCAAAAATAACTGGAATAATGATAAGCCGATTAGATTACCTTGGTATAAAAACATTTAAATTACTATACACAACATGCATAAAACCTTAAGTAGAATATGTAGTGCAAGCATGGTTCCCTCATTGCAAAGAAAGATATAAAAGATTTGGAAAATATCTGGAGAAGAGTAACAAAACTTGTTCCAGAACTGAAAAGACTCGAGAAAATAAAACTAATCACTCTAGAAGAAAGGCGGATAAGAAGACACATGACACAAAGATTTGAAATAATAAAAGACATTGACAACATCCCAGCTGAAAAATTCTTTACATATTTTTATTCTTTTAATTGTTTCAAAGAACATTGCTCAAAAGAAAAAACAAACAAACTCAAAGAGTTTTCAACAATTGGATCAAATTAATGGATCGAGACCTTGGAATAATAGAAAACAGCTTCAAAACTGAATGTGACTATTACATAACCAACAAAATAAAAACTTCTGAAAGAGGCAAATAACAAAACTCTTATACAAAAAGTGGGATACAAGCAGAAATATGAGCAAAGAATGTTTACTTGCTATACATACGTACATATATATATATATATACATATATTTATATCTTATCTTTTCTTTTCAGGCTGAAAGATTACGTCCAAAGCAATGGAAGGAGAATTTATTACATATTGCAAGAGTAAGTTTCAAATTTCCTTTTCACCAATATTATTACTCGTGTCCAATTAGAATGTAAGGAAGTGTTGGATTATAAAATGAAAGGTTCTCCTCTAAAAAATTGGATGTTGGCATGGGCTTACGAGTTGGGTAGGGAGGGGAACTGCTCTCCCAAATTTGGACAAAACTGGGGAAAGTTCGATTGGAGTGAGAGAAGAAAAATTGAACAGATTAACTGTGACAAATACATAAGAAACAATTAAAAGTTATATCCATGTTAGTTAGCAAAAATGTTGACCAAATAATTGATGTTTTTGCTGCTAAGAAAGACAGAAAATATTTCTTTCAATGTGCATTTTGTATGATTTGTTCTGTGTATTGTCAAAATAGTGACAAAGTCATGATGTCATGACAGAACTTCCGGAACCTGGTAGGATCTAATTCATACTAAATTAATGCTAGGAGACTATTGCTCCTCTTTTCGTTGTTTGTTTTTTTTTAAATTTTATTTTTTATTTTGATTGCAATTGTGCACAGTTTGTCAATATAAGACATCTAGTTTATACATGATAAAAAATTTTGATAACTTCAGGTGATTTTTTTTTTCCAATCGGTTTTCACGTGTTTCTCCATCAGAAAGTAGATAACGAAGTGAAGCAAGTACAAAACCATCATCATGGTCCAATGTTTAGTTGACGATTACAATCACTTATCTGATTGTCACTTTTGCAAATATAAAATTCCTCATAATGAGGGACTATCCCGGTATTGGAAAGCACTAGTAAAGAAAATATTGTTCATTCTTAAAACTCTTAAGGAATGTTTTTAGGCTAAAATTGGCATCCTGTTTCCGAGTCATAGCAACAACAGAATAACCAAGTTGCTTGTATATTATAATCTAATAAGAGCCTTTATTATGTTAAAGGGAAGTTCTATATTCTCCGTCACTGCCAAAAAAATACTGAATGTAAATTTAAAAATTTTAATTGCATAGTTAATTTTTGAAAATTTTTCCATACAATCGGGTAATACATGTATGTTTTGACATGTGACGGATTAAAAGTATATCTCTTGACATGCAATGGACAGCAAAAATCAAAGCCTCTAGAAATAGTGATTTCATTGTGATAAACTTTGTGTGATTATCAAGAAAAATGATTATAGAAAGTTTTCATGTGGAAATTATCTCCATAAACAATATAAACTTGGATAAATCTCTATTTTAAAAAGTGATGCTTTAAGAAAAAAAAAAAAAAGAGAGGCTTCTCATGTGTGAGTTCATATCGAGTCATATTTGTCGGTTATTTGTAAAATTTAAAAAATTAATCAAATAACTATGCTAGTAAAAAAAATTTACGTTTTAAGAGTTTTGTTTTTTTAGATTTAAGACCTCTTTTTAAGATAACACTCACTAAACGCAGGTTCTTATCAGCTTATAAAATATAACCAACTTGTTTGTTTTGGTGTTGTTATTGTTACCACCTACAAAAGGCCCACCTATTGTTGCCTAAAAATATTTCTACAAAGTTATGGGGCTTTCCAGTGCCGGGATCGTCTCTTATTAGGAAATCTATGATATTTGCAAGAGTTACGATCATTGAACTATTTTGAAAGTTGCATGCGAGCTACACTTTGTCATATTTTGTCCTCTGCTTTCCAATGGAAAAACATGTAAAAATCGATAAAAATCAACAAGTTTTTTCATTAATTGTAAACTAAATATCCTATACTGACAAACTGTGAAATCGTAGTCAAAATAACCAAGAAAACAACAAAAAAAGAATTGAGCATGATTCTCATGCTACTGTTCAAGTATGAATCGGATCTTGGCTTGAAACCGGCAAATCAAGCCCTCTACTCTCCTCAAGCAAAGAATTCAAATATGCCCAGGGGTATTTGATACTCTCACTACTAATGTGATGTCACCTCCTACCTCTTCTTATTCATCAGAGAACCAAATGTGCAAGTGGAGAAGTACACTCAAGTAGCTGAGTTTGAAGTCTCTCCTTGAGCTTCAAGTCTTGCTTTAGTGCAAAAACACATTTTGAGCAGAGCTTTGTTTTGAAAGTAGAGAATGATGCATAATGTGAACAGAAGTTACTGGGTAGATACAAATTGTTCATGAGAGACTTCTAGTGAACTGGAGTTATGGTTGAAGTTACCAGAAGTTCCTTTTTATGACCAAAGAGCCACAGAGATGCAAATATATACATTGATAGGTCAGCAAGGATTACTCCGATACAATATAGTCGATAAGGAGCCTGAAAGATATTGCAGAAAGCCAAACTGTGTTGCATCATGTCTGCAGCCGAGAAAAAAAAAAAAAAAATGGCCGTCTTTATACCAGATTTGATTTGTAATAGAGAAGTCAATCCAGGTTCTGGTGGTGTCCCTATCCTTTTCTTATTTTTATTTTTATTTTTCATCTTCTATTTACTTATTTTTGCTGTAGTTTTAGTAGCAATTAGACTTAATGGGGTGGAGTTGCTAGCCTCACATCCATGTATTTTTCTCTTTCTGTCTAATTCCCTCCCAAATGAACTACCTTACAGAGCTAAAGGGCTCTAACTGCCCTGCTTTTCATCCATAGTTAGGGGTAGAAGTGGATTCAAGCCTCTCCTAGGGACAATAGTGAACGCAACCAGCTTCAGCCAAAACTTTGTTTGTCAATTCTATTTTCCATGCCAATAACCATCACCCCCCCTCCACACCTCTATAATTCTTTTTTGTACTTCAAAAAAAAAAACCCAATTTTTGAAAACAAACAAAACAAACTTTGTCCTTTAAAAAACAAACAACTTTTTTTTTTTTTTCTTTTTTTTTTTCTTACTGTACAAAGAAAATTGTTAGCTTCTATCGTCTGATTGGATAACTCTACCTAATTTATTTAAAGGTCAAGGGACCCAAATAAATAAAACAATCATTCTTTTGTCTGGAGTAATTGAACCCTGACCCCCACGTATCTTAATTTCAATTCTGCAAATATTACTGACCCATATTGTTATCTCGGATTCTTTTTTTATAACCCTATCTACTGTGAAGTCTAGCCGTCTGACCACATGACCTTTGATTTGTGAAACTTCTCTTTTTATTGTGTACTTTTTTAAAAATGGGCTAAGCAGGGTGTGGGTATCATTCGCAGGGTTGATGAGGGTCAGAGTTCAAGGATTTGGTTGGAATCATGTGTAGGCTTTTGTGTATCTTGGCCATTTTAGTACAAGAATTCAGTTATTTGTTTATTGAGTCAGTTTTTCTCGCTAAGATCTTTGCCGGGGAAAGACACTCATCTAACATGTCATTTGTTTCACAATTTTTTTCCCTTGAAAAACTGGATGGAAAATTTTACCAATAAGTTTTTTGTAAAAAAAAAAACCCCAAATTGAAATCTTGTGTGTGTGTGTGTGTTTACACATATTGTTCTGCTCTTCTCTCTTGCCGTCTCTTCCCCTTTCCCTGTTCTTTTTCTCATCATCAGTCTTTTAATGTCCCTCGTTGGACATAGACCTTCCCCAGAATCTGCCACATTTCTCTATCATGGGCATTGCCGAGCCAGTATTTTCTGAATTTGTCTAGTTCATCACTCCATCTTGTTTTTTGTCAGCCTCGGTTTCTCATGTGGTCCCAGGGGATCCATGTTGTGAGTCGTGATGTCCATCGGTTGTCTTTCAGTCTTGCAACATGACCAGCCCATTGCCATTTGAGTTTTCTATGGATTCTATGATGTCTCTGACCCTCGTTTTCTTTCCAATAAATTGTGCTGTCTTGTGATCTCTCTATGTGAGGTTGAGCATGATTCTCTCATGCACATGTTGCATGCTTCTCAGTTTGCAGGTCTGTCTCTTGGTTAGGTTCCATGTTTCAGCTCCATAAGTGACTATCGGGAGGATGCATTGGTTGTATACTCTTCTTTTTAGAATTATCAGGATTGTCTGGTTTTTGAAGGTTGAGCTTGCTTTGCCGAAAGCTTGCCATCCTACGGTGAGTCTCATCTTGATTTCTTCTTCTTTTGTGGATTTCAGAGAGATTCGCTGCCCAATGTAGATGTAGTGGTCTACTTTTCCCAGTTTTGCATCTTCGAATTTGAAAGTTATGGATTCTATTTTTTGTGTTTATGTTTAAGTGCTCCTGGCCATACCGTTTTCTCCATAGACTTGAAAATTGGCATCAGTACTCTGCTAGACCCTTTCAGTTGATGGTCTCTATTGAGTGACTAACTAGACCAGTTTTCTATTCAATTTTCCAATAATTTGTTTGTCAATTGCTGATCAAGTCTTTTGTCTCTCTCTCTTTTTCAGTGTCATATACAAATGCAACAATACCCCGAGGCTGTCAAGTGGCTCTTGCAGGCAAAGAAGGTCAAACGGAGTGAGATTGATGTGAGTATATGTTGACCAATGTGCAGATGTCTTCTGTCAGGCTAAGGGACACACTGACGTAGTAAAATAGAATTTCATTCATGTTCCAATGATGTAACGAAAATACTGAATTCAAAGAATAATAAAATTATGAAAAGTAATGAAAACAAAACATTTGTTTCTGATCAACAGAACGCTTGTATTCAAGCTCACTGTAGAGCTAACCTCTTATATCCATAAATATAAAATGCAATGTGTATATCATATATATTTCATATATGCTGTCATTTTTGACAACGGGTATGCTAGTACTATAATAATTTTTGCTGGTATACAGATAGGTCAGCATTGAGTGATATAATACCAATTCATACTATAACTACAGTGACTTTCAAGCTCAAGTCACTTACTATTAACAAAATTTATGTTATAATGACTTTCTTTGTCCTTTTATTTTCTTAGAAGAACTGTAATTAGCTGTTGATAGACCTGGAGTTATCTATCTTGAACAGACATTTTTTTTTTTTTTGTCGCTTTATATTTTTTATTATTGATTTTCTTTGCTACTATTTACCTTCTTCTTAATTGCTGTTGCTTTTTTTATCATAACTAAAATCAGGCTTGCTTCCCTTTAGCAGTAGGTATATAAGATGAAAGCATGAATTGAAATGAAGAATAGATTGGAACTTGCTCTTTTGATCCATGCAGTTCGAGGTAGTAGGGTGGGTATGGGGTTGTTTTGTTTTTAGAGTTTTAGTTTTTGGGTTGGGGGGGGTCCCCCAAATTTTTGGTTAATTTCGGGGGGGAGGGTATTTAGGGGTTCATTGAAATATACGGAATTGGTGCACATTCAGAGATTTTTTTAGCTATTTTTGACCAACGGTTCGAGGCAAGGAACATTACAATTAGGTAATGCAGAGTTGGATGAATGGGCAAGCCATTGGAGAATATCACAAACAATGAGGAATTGAATAAATAAATTCAGAAAATTCGACAATACTCATCTAAATTTGCAGAAATTTTAGTTGGTCTGGGGACTTCATTTTAGCAGTTGAAAAAGTTTGAATTTTTCATCGTTCGTTGCTAAATATTTCATGTCTGTCTCCCAAAGAAGTAACAAAAATCAAGATCAAGGTAAATAGTAAGAAAAAAATTATGATTTACTATATTTCATTTTATAGAATAAATGAAATAAAATATAATTCATACTTGAATAAATTGCTTGAAAACTGGCAGACTGATTTGATTAGAAATTGCTTTATTCTCTAATTTTGAGGATTTTAACGGTATTGTGCTACAATATAACATTTTTTACTGTGTTACGGTAACAAGCCCACAAACTAACATACAGAAAGAAACATGTTGATATCATGTGAATGCTTTGAAATCATCATGTTCTGTAGCTACAAACTGATCCCCAACAATAGTCTTGCTAGAATCAACAAATGCGTTTGTCTTTGAATAGTGCTGTTAGTGTGCTGTTCATTGTATAGCATTTGATTGGATAGCTTTTGCTTTCTAGATAAATTTCTTTTTGATTTTTAAAAAGAAAAAAATTGCCTCTTGAACATTGTTTTGCTTTTTATCTATTCAAGCACCTATCCATAAAAGACTGATTTCAACTCTGTTGCTGGGTTTTGGTTATTGTTCTGACATTCGTTTGTATCTGTGTGTCCAGATTTTGCCAAGCCCAAGCTGTTCATAGAGCAAATTTGAGAATGGGTTAGAGGAATCTTTTTCTTTTTTTTTTTCTTTTTTTTTCTTTTTTTTTCATTGATCCCACCCCAGGTATTTAATTGGGGATGGGGGATCAATTTTCAATGTAAGTTTATCGTAGATTGATCCCTCAGTTTGTGTCCACCATTGCTTAATTTATGAGGTAAAAAGAAGCATATATGAAATAGATTGAAATGCTAGTTTGTTTTAAAAAAAACTATTTTTCTTTTCTCTTTCAGGATGAAAAGACTGATGAAGATATTGATACTCTCCTCTCAAAATACTTGTCTTACGGCTAAAAGCCGTACTCTGCAAAATCATTGTGCCACCTCTCAATTCTGGTGAGCATAGAATGGAAAATCGTTCCAGAACAATCTTTAGTTGGTGACAATCATTGTCAGAAAAAGAAAAGGAAAGAAAGGAAGAAGACACAAAAAAAACATGGAGACCAACTGCTGTCCATGATTGATTTTTAACCCTTCAGTAACCAACTGCGAAAAACAGAAACAAACACCTCTCCCTGCCCCCCATCCAAAAATGGACGTCACATCTTACCTTTCTTATATAGATCTTCCTTTTTGCATCTCATCTACACACTGATAGAGCTCATTTAGAAAACTCTTAGAAGAGTGTTATTATAAGAATTATGGATTTTTTTTCTTTCAAGTGATACAACAAAATAACGGAATAGAATATTTCAAAGATTTTTTTCCACTTCACTCAGCACTTGATTGCTTCAACAATGTATTTCTACATGTGCATAGAATAGGGAACATGGATACAAATATGGACAGTTCGCTGATTTGTTTATAACCTTTAATATTCTGCATTTTTTTTTTTTTTTTCAAGGGCGCTAAGATTTTCCACACTTAGTAACTTTGAAAGCCTGTAACTTGTATGTTTGTTCATGTATGACTTTAATTGAGATGATGACACATCCGTGAAATCCGAACTGTCTATTGTTTGGTGTTCGGAGTCGCCTGCCAACTGTTAAAGGTTAAGGCCTACTTGACCATTAGAATGGTCAGAGTCTGGTTGCTGTCGAGTTTGTTGCTGTTGTTCTGTTGGTTCATATCTGTTTATGGGAGAAAATATGTTGTGAAAGCAATCAAGGGTAGCAAAAGAATGTTTCATAAGTCTTGTTATACGTTTGTGTCAAATGTCCGCAGGGAAATTCCTGGAGAAAATATAATGTAAGCTAAAGTGAACAAATAGACGACAAACAGATTTTGTACGACTTTGATTGTCCAATTGTTTGTTCTCTCCGAATTCTTCATTAAAATTTTTTTTTGATACTTTTATTTACAAAGTTTATTTCCTTTTTTTTTTTCTTCCCCTTTGTTCTTTTTTTTTTTTTTCTCTTTTTTTCTCTCAGCAGTAAAGTTTAGTACAGGGTTGCCAGATTTGGCTACAAGGGGAGGTAATACGAATTTTATTCTCTAAGTCTGGAAATAAATTTTCGAATACCTCCCCTTGTTCGGCTACAACAAGCCTGATTTAGAGTGGTAGCTTTTAGATAATTTTTTCTTCTTTATTATTTATTTTTTCCATTACATTTAAAAACATTTTTTTTTTTTTTTTAAATCTTTTCGTTTTATTCTTTCAAAAAGTTTTGACATTTATAAAAAAAATATTAAACTGTATGTATAAACAGATGGATTCTAAATATTATTTTTCATGCCTTTTTTATTTTGTGTTTGTTTTTTTTTTTTCTCATTTCTTTGAAACAAAAATGTCTATCAAAATTTTTTTCTGAATTTCTGAGATGAGGAATAACCATTATCATACACTGATCAACTCAGACTAGTGTCCTTATCTTAGTTGTTATGATCCCACCGTTTTGGCTGTTTGTACCCTCCAGCCTTCTTTAGGTATCTGTCATGGTCTTTACCTATCTGGGAAGGTTATTGACTAAAACAGAAACCTTATAAAAAATTGAAGATTATTTCATTAAAAATGCAAAATACACATTCACACCACAAACATGTGGTATGTGTGTTTATAGTGTTTATCTTTAATTTCCAATGAGGTGGTGTCTGATAAAAAGTCATAGTACCATATGAGGATGCTAGTTCAAGTAAATAAATGGATATCAAAGTTTCAAACATTTTCTGAGGCATCACTTTTTTTGCCTACATCTAGAGTGAAATCCAACTGACAGTCAGAACTCTCTGCGATTCTCGGATTCTTAAGTATGGAGACAGATTCGTGGGGAGTACCTGTTTAGAATGGGATCACTGAAATGATCCCATTGTCTTAGTCTAATTGTAATGAAAACCCATGAATAAACTGATACATGTTGTTGGAAAGCTAATTTGAAGATTAACTCTTTCAAGACTAACCTATTAAGATGCCTAATGCCCGAAAAGGATCAACGGGACTTGTGTATCTCGGCAGTCATAGAAACCTTGGGATTCAGAAGTCTCTAAAGGGTTATACATTTTGAAATAATTAGGTAATTTCAATTTTTGTTTTTGAAGACAAAAGTCATTTTGAAAAAAAATATTTGGGTATTTTTTGTTTAAAAAAAAAAAATGAAGAAATCCCCCCCCCCCGCCCACAAACTAACTTTTGTCCTTACTAATCCTAGGTTATTATCTCAATGAGATATTACGTGCTGAGATGTCAAAATGACCTAATTTTTAAAAATCTACATTTGTTTAACTAACAAAAATACGGTGAGCTGTTATTTAGCATTGTAGGAACTAACGATAAAGACACAAATATTACAATAATTATGTCTATAACTTTTCTCAAAGTCATTAACATACCAACTTTTGTTTGGACAATCTGATCTCTTCTTCCCATCTTCAATGTTCACACAACGTTTCGTCTGATTCATTCTCTTTGATACCGTAGAGTAATAAGTAATTAAAGTACAAAGATGAAATGAATATAGCAATTTTTTATTTTATCTTATTTTTGAAAAAATAAAAAAACTGTAATCAATAACTGATTAACAAATCGAACCTCATTGGAACTAGTGCTAAATCTCACAAGATGGGGGCATAGGGAGCCTTTCTGCCTGGAAAACCAGCATTAAAAAAATTCTAGTTTTCAGCTGAGGCGGATGACACTCTCACGAATTTCTCCATGATCCACCGGTGCGATGTGTGCATCTCTGAATCCACCCACCCCGAACGAGCTGCTGAGGTGAAATGGGAAAAACCCACTTTTGCTAAGCTTGCTGATCCTTCAAATATACATTTGGAAGATCGTTTCTGATCAGACGGATGCGGATCCGATGCCCCCCCCTCCTGGCATTGCTCTGTGTTGTCTGGATCAGAGGGATCAAGTGACCCAGTCGAGTGCTCTTTTTGAGGAAGTCCCTGCCCCACACGTTCTCATGTGAGGTTCCCCATGTTGAACCCAAACTTGTCTCGTATCCCGTTCTTCTTCTGGTGGTTTAGGTAAGCCTGCAATGTTGTAATAGACTGAGCCAAGTTTGACACAAGGCTACGTATATAGAGCACCCAGTGAGGAATGAACTTATTAGTAATATGTACAGTGGTTCTCAAACTTTAATGTGGCACACTAAGAAATATATTAGACTTCCGTGGCACACCAACTGTAAAAATGAAATGAATCAAACAAAAATATTTCTTGAGTCAACGAATGAAACTTTTATATCTGCGTACTGATATACATACTTTTCATCCCTTCTTCTTTTCATCTGTCAGAAAAAAAGATTCCAATCTTACAAAATCTAATGGTAAACCTATTAGATAGGCAACTCGGTGGCGGATGTGGGACAGACATAATACCCGTACTAGACATGTTCAAGGCTCAAAATTCATGTTTGGAAAAATTTACACGGCACACTTGGGAGATAGTTGCGGCACATTATTGTACCACAGAACACAGTTTGAGAACCTCTAAGCTAGAAAAAACTTGTCTGCAAGCTCTCAATAATTGGGGGTCAGGTTTTTGGAACTTCAAATTTGAATCAGAGTGCAGGTAAAATTCACTGGAAAGTCATGGGTTCAATGTGTTTGACAGGTGAAGACAGTTTCATGAACTCGCAAGCAAACATAACTGATGTGAAGTTAACCCCATCAGAACAATGTTTGATGTACCAAAATATAACCCCCTAATCTCTGAAGAAGGCTGAAGAATACAGCAGCCAAAATGTTGTGAAAAACCAACAATAAAAAGATAAGGAAAATAGTCTGAATAAAACTACAACATACCTTAGTAGTATTAGTAACATCTGTAATTTCTCAGATGTTGTATTGTCAATTATTATCTATCAGGAACAGTCAACATAGGTTTCTTAACTTTTCTAATTGGTCTGGCTGCCTATGTATTATATTCATCATGAATCATGTGTACAGGCCACACCAATGGAGCTAGAGGACTGAGAATTTAAACATTGATTCCTCATTATGTACAGAAAAACTTTTGTTTTTTAAAAATTTTTTTGTTTTTGTTTTTATACCCCCCTCCCAATATTTTTAGTGCGAGGTTTCAATTTACTATGTAACTTTCATTGTTTTTTTGTTTTTTTTTCTTAAATTTAGACTTTTTTAGTGATTGCTACCCTACAAAAGGCGAGAGAAGTAACTCATTCATTGATCATCCTTTTTTTCTAAATTTTTTAATTGATCACACCCAACATGGCATGCAGCCAAAATATGTTTGTCATGTGATGGTTTCTATTGAATGACTAACCAGACCTGTTTTTTAAAACTAGTATTGCTTTGCTCTTCGTTGCTTTTTATTGCTATTCCAAGATTGTTATTAAACAGTATAGATTGGTGACAATACCCTTTGGTAAAACTTGAACTCATGTCCCTTGTCCTCAGGAGCCTGGTTTTACTAATAGGCTATGTAGGCCAACAGGCTACAGTTATTCAAATCTTGCCATATAGCCATAGGGGTATAAGAACTCTTTGTTTGAGCAGGGCTGAGGGCTTCATTTGCCCAGAATATATCATATAAAAAACACTAGTACAAATTTCCAATAAAAAGCCTTTTTATCAATTCACGATATAATGATAGTACAAATTGCACAACATACAACTCTAAAGAAATTTTGTTTGCTGCCTCTCTTGGAAGCAAAAAAAAATTGATTGTCTGAATTATCCCCACTGTTTTGCCTGAATTTGGAAGGGCAGTTGACCCCTGGCTCATTCGCCTATGCAATCTGCCTTCATTCCTCATTTTCCCTTGAACTCTAGATATGCTGCCTTCTTCTTTGTTTATAGATACTAGATGTATTAATTGTAATCTCATTTGATATTTTGTGGAGGAAGCATTGTCAGTCTGTTGTTAATTTTCGACAATGTTTCAACCAAGAAATTTTATGCAATATTACAACTAAAACTCTAATTTTTGAAAACATAGAAGATGGTTGAAAATTGAATGTTCGAGGAAAATAAGGAATAAGGATTATGCGGCTGGATTTGAGTAACTATTACTGGATTGCTTTCATAGTTTCATTGGTAAGGCAGCTACCCAAGAAGGGTACTCTCCAGAGGATAAGGGATGTGAGTTCAAGTCTCCTTGAGGGCTTATTCCTTATTTTCTATCCCTGAATAAAGATCTGGAAGTCGTCATAAACAGCAACTGAAATTAAGATGAAAAAATACTTGTTGAAGTGTTGTGTTTTTGTCTAAAAGGGCAAAAAAACTGAAAAACAGAAATGTTTTTACAAATTCAACCACACTTCATGTTTTGCTAATCACATTGATTACATCCAAGTCTGTATTTTGGAGCTCGTTCGAAAATTTGTATCCTTATAGTAAAAAGATCTATTTTTTCTTTATTTCTATTTATCAGTATTACTTATACTAGCTAAAAATCTACCCTCTGTACAGCAAATTTTCATTGTTGTAATTGTTGTTGTAAGTATTTGAGATTCCTGTATGATACTTGGTATCCATGACAAGTTTGGTTCAGATTGGCCGAATAGTTTTTAAGTTATGAGTTTTGGGGACATATATATATATATATATATATATATATATATATAGGTCCATTATAATGAGGATTTTTTTTTTAAAGAGTCATTTTGTATAAGATTGACAATAGCAGTCTCAACAACAACAGAAAAATCACAAAAACACAAGAAAATTATTAAAAGAATCTAAAAAATACTTTGAAGCTTTTCATTTTTTAATTCTTTTTTCCTACATTTTTGATCTTCATGTCTAATTGTCACAGATAACAATGAATATCAACCAACTAAATGATTGACCAAATTAAAAAAAAAAAAAAAAAAGAAAAGAGAGAAAAGTCAAGATTATTGCTAAGTGCCCTCAAAAACAGACTTACTATCAGGGGTCATTGGTGCTCCCCGCCTTTTCCACGTCTCACCCTAAGATTTGGTTGGTTGAATTTTTGTGACAGATTTTCATCATCCTGATATATTTTATAGTTCTTTCAGTTTTGTAATGTTTGTTGAATGTTGCATATGGTTGCCCAACAATATCCACAATGACCAAAAAGATATTTTGATAAGGGGTGTTAGATGACTAACAAGCAAGATTTATTACTACTGGGGCAGATCAATGAGTTTTAGCAATTGGGGGTCTGAATGGAAAAAAAAATTATTTACAAATAAATATGTGAAAAAGCCATATGTGATCCAGTATTTTTTTCTCTTGCATTTGAGTCGTAGCTTTTCAACTCTAGAAATGACAAAACAGTGGAGTAAAAAGATTAATCTATGCACAAAAATGTTAGTAAACCAATTTAGATTGTGACTTGTTAGTCAAAATTTTTTTCCATTTATTGTAAGTAATCTATGGTTTTAAGATTTGTGTCATATCACCTTGAAAAAGATTGACTTTGAAAATATTTAAAAATGCATGTCCAAAATATGAGATGAGCCAAAAAATAGTGGTTCTTAACCTTGAAGCTTTTGTGGAAAATCTTCTTTTCCGTCAAGGTGACGTTATGTAAAAGATAATATCAAAATAACAAATTTGTTTATTTCTGATACTAGTAACTGCATGTAGCTTTGCTTACAGAATATCTAAAGTTGTGGACTGCCAATATATTCATACAGTAATTTGAAAGTTTTAACGCAAGTTATAAACTAAAATTGTTGTATCCATTTTGGGGTTGGGGGGAAACCCTGAATCAGTTGTACTTGTCAGCAGCAAGTAGCAGTAGTTATATTATCAGCAGTCAATGAACAGCAGTTGTAGTTTAGTATTTACAGCCGAACGTACACTTACCTGAACAGCATTTTTTGCTCGTGTTCATTATGCCCTCTTCCTCTCTTGCTCTTTGTTACAGACTGTCAATGTGCAAATTATATTAAAGATATAAATGTGCCATTGATTGAGGTCAGTACTGTGTGTTCATGTTGCTAGTGATAGTTCACAAGTAGGTCAGTGTGATTAGTTTGTGAGAGTTCAAGGGGAGATCAGTCAGTGCTGAGAGAATCAGGTGAAAGCATCTATGTTGAGTTATAAATACTCTAGGAGAGATTTATGACTGTAACTTGTTTCCAGCAGAACTAATTGCTGTTCCTAGATTTTGGTACCCTTTACATGAGGGCTAAGTGAAAACTGACTGGCTTGAATATCTATCTATCTATCTATCTATCTATCTATCTATCTATCTATCTATCTATATATATATATATATATATATATAATATATATATATATATATATATCTTTCTCTGTCTTATTTCACATCAAACTTTGACTGACCTGAGTGGCAGGATCCTCTTAAAGCTATAAAACTCTTTTGAGAGTCATCACCCCACGTTGTCAAAACTGCCAATATCAATATTTGTCTATAAAAGTTAGTTTGGCACTAAATAATGGTATAGCAAGTTGTGCCAGAACATAACTTTGACTTTCCTATACCACTGTCCTAATGCCACTCTCTGGTACTGACTAGAGTGAACTTCAATATACAAATCTAATACTATAAAGATGAATGTTTCTTTGTTTGTAACTTCATTTTATAACCTTCTAAACAGTAGCATCGTATTTTCCCGATGTAGCTTTGTGAGAGAGTGCAATCCCAACCATACTCGATCTTTTTAAGAATCTGTATAAAATATAACTTGCTTTAAGTGCACCTTACTCTAATAACTAATTAAAGGAAATCTCTAAGATATAATTTGCGTTCCTATGGTTTTATATTTGATTTTTGGGGGGTACCCCAGTTAGTAAGGTATAAATGTTGTGCTGGGTAACTATGGTGGGCAACATTTTCTCTAATTTTCAGTAGTTCATGGACACAAAAATCATATCTTGTGCAAAATTTTTGTCCTGTGACAAACGTGTGCACTGATTGAAATTAGTTATGTATAAATATAGTATTCAAAAAAACTAGCTTGTGAACAAATATAGTCAGCTTAGAGATTATTTTCAGTGAATATAGTTATGTATACAGTAAATATCTATCAACAGTAATAGTTTAAATTGGCCTTGTTCAAATTTTAACAAAAAGATGAATATTTATGAAACATACATAAATTTATTCAT
This sequence comes from Thysanoteuthis rhombus, assembly GCA_963457665.1. Lineage (NCBI taxonomy): Eukaryota > Metazoa > Mollusca > Cephalopoda > Oegopsida > Thysanoteuthidae > Thysanoteuthis > Thysanoteuthis major. The sequence goes on from OY735230.1 coordinate 6,952,601, forward strand.
AAAACATTGTGATTAAATGAATTGGAAAACAATGCGTCTTGCATTGCTAAGCGTTCATATGTTTGATTTGATAGAAATAGAATTTTGTTGAATGCAAAATGTCTTCTGATTAGGAAAGTTTGTAATAAGACTTGATTACTAGAGTTAATGCATGTGTGTAAGTCACTTACTTGCCTCGTTTTAGAATGTCAATGGAGGCTTTGCATGTGTGAGAGAGTTAATACACCCTTATCCTTGGGCAATGAATTTTGTGATTGACTGATGAATTTTAGTCTGTTGTTTGTTTATGTACAAAATTGGTGGGCTCCAGATGAAATTTAGATTAATTTTTATTGGTCAAAATATGGTTGTTTAATTCACGAGGTGTGTTTCCCCTTAGGTCTGTAATCAAAATGTTTATTGAGAGAAGCAGCCGTTGATTTTTGATGGAATTATTTGGCTATTTGAAATGGCGCCTTTTTCTATTTTGTGGGTGCAATTCTTTGGAACTTACTTTGTCAAGATTTTGGAGGGACTTTTATTAAAAGGCCGACAGTTTTGATATACTATTATTATACTTGTGATTATGAGTATAATTATAAATATTGATTACTTATGAGGTGCTACTGAAAAGTTTCAGTAATTTGAACCATGGGAGCGAACCATATGTAGTTTGGCTTTCTGCCATTAGGTGGAGCCAGCAGCCCTTTTTGTTTGTCGCTGTGACAATGGCCGTGTGTATATCTGGTTGAGTTGCTGATTTATGCTTTATTTTTGTAACGTCTTGTTAAAGTGTTTTGCGTTTTTTACAATGGCTGGTCTTAAAGAGCAAAGAACTTGCATCAAGTTCTGCTTCAAGATTAATAACATGGCAACCCAAACTTACCATGATGGTATGGGTGCATTTTCAAGGAGTGTTGGGCATTAGACACATTGCTTCAAAATTTGTGCCGAAACCATTCAGTTGTTGTCCAGCAGTTCCTGGCTTCCGATAATGCGGTAATCATCCCCAACCCACTCTATTTGCCTAACCTCACCGCTGCAACCTTTTTCTTGTTTCCCAAGCTGAAATTCTGACTGGAAAAATGTCGTTTTGACTTGAGATGATCCAAAAGAATTGCTGGGAATGCTCAAGACTTGAAGCCTCTCAGGGATGCATATAGAATCGTGGGAAAATTGCTTAGACCACTCTGTACATGCTCTAGGGGACTACTTCAAAGGCAGTCATGGAAACTAGGAGCTAGGGTAGATTATTTCCCAGTGATATTCAAATTACTGGAACTTTTGGGTAGCACCTTGTAGATAAGTAACCTTTTGTGTGCCCATTAATTTTGTGTGCTGACACGCACAGCTTAGAGGGAACTTTAATGGTAGGCAGGGTGATTTTTTAACAATTATTCTTTGGGGGAGTGTGCCTTGTATGTCATCAAACAGGATATTTGTTTTAACAGTCCTAAAAAGATTGCTTTCCACAAAATGTGAAAAAAAAATCATTGCTTTGGTATTTTATTTAGCTTGAAAATGTTTTCTCTCATTTGATTTTAAAAACCTTTAAAAGTAAAATGAAATCGTTACAAACTAACCAACCAACCAAATAATTTTTAATATCTTCAATTGATTCCAAATTTGAATATTTTTCCCATGATGCACTGGAACTTTTTTTTTCTGAGGGAATCATTTTCTATTCCCATTTTTAAAGAAAAAAACCTACAATATCAACAGAATTCTTAAAATCTACACAGTTTATCTGAAAGATTTCTGTGATTGCATTCACTGTTTTACCCATGTCTAAATTCACCCTTGGCCCACAGAAAATGACGAACTTGGGGCTGCAAACACTCTTCTTTTTTTTTTTTTTTTTTTTTCAAAAAGCCCATAATATCTTGGTGACTGGAAAAAGTCATTAGAGAAGTCATTTTAATAAAGTTTCAGTGAGATAAGTAATATCTTAATTTTATCTAATTTATAGAAACAAAATAGGTAATATTCTTGATGAAATAAGTAATATTTTGATTTATTTAACTTAATTTTATTATTATAAATTGAAAATGACTTTTATTGTCAATATTTACTTTATCAAAATATTATTTATTTCATTGAAAATATTATGTATCTTATTGCTATAAATTCAATAAAATATCAGTTATTTTATTGAAAAAATTTTCCTATGACTTTGTTCTTGCTAAGAAGCAAAGTTATGACTTTTTTCCAAACACCAATTTCTTGATTGAATACTGGAAGTTTTCCTCCATGTCTCAAGTAATAAACATTTAGTTTGAACCCACCTTTTTGGATTTAAAAGATGAATAAATAAAAGAACTCTGCACTGCCCTACATGATACAATTCATTGAAATTTTTTTCTTTTTTTTCAAAATGTGTTGACTTAGTATCACTGGGTCTGCCGACTAAAATGGACAATTTTTATTTGCTTCTCTAGTCAGAAGTGATTATCAAAAAAAAAAAAAAAAAAAAAAAAAAAATGTGATTCTTTCATACCATTATGAAGAACAGGACACAAATTCTTAATTATTTTTTTTCTATATGAAATTACTTGTTTTTTTTAAATTTGTTTTTTCAATTCAATATGTTTTTAACAAATTAGGATTTTGAAATCATTTTTCAAATTTTATATCAAAAAAACTTTGAAGGGACCACATTATCACAATTGTTTCCAATTTTCCATTGTTAATTATGTTTGTTTATTTTGTTTGTTTTTTTTAAAAAACAATTTTGCTATTAAAAATTGTCCTTTTTTTTCAGATTTTTGGTAAAATTATTCCAAATTATCTAAATTGAATACTTAAATATTCTAGCTTATTAATATTAGGAAAATATTACGTTAGAAAAAACATTTTTTTATAATGAATTGTTTTTTTGAATAAAGCTATTGATAAAATAATTTCAAATTATTCAAATATTGATATTATCCAATATCTCAACTTATCAATACTAACAAAATATCAATCTTTTAAAAACAATTTTTATAACTAATTCAAAATCATCCATTTGGAATATAAGTAATTTGATTTCAATGTAGAATTTTTTTTTTGGTTTCCACTGTTTGAAATTTTTTACATTAATTTGAATTTTTGGATCACTTTACTATCCTCAATAATGGGTGTGGCCATTTGAACCTCATCCCCCTGAATTTGGGCAATTAAACATCCTTCCCCTAAAGCAGTTTTAGGGGGAGAAATGCTTTGTTTAATGGATAAAGTTAAGGAAGATATTATTCACTCACATAAATGCATACATTTTTAAATGCATTCTTGGCAAATTTGTTGGGATATTGCATATTGTGTCACATTTGTTGAACTTACCTTCCGAAAGTTGTTTTTTTTTGTAATTAACAAATACCTGGCAAGAGATCTTCCATAAGCAAAGAGGCTGATGGCTTGGAATGTGTGTCAGCCATGGGTTCACCTCACAATTTTGGCGATTAAATATATACCCATACCCCTATGAATCGGTCTTGGGAGGAGGATGTTGAAGTGATCCAAATTTTGAAAATGTAATTGTTTTAATTACTTATGAAAAAAAAAAATTGATTTTTATTTTGGTAATCTTTTGATTTATATCACTTAAAATGAGGGATCACTCTGACTTGGTGAAATAATTGCTCAGAAATAATTATGGATGAATGGAAATAGCGTTTGTATGCATGGTGGCATAATTAAAATCAAGTTAAAGATATGATTCTCTACAACATAATTTTGTAGTCAATTGTATACATTCATCCATCTTTACTTATTCATGAGTGATTTCTTTTTAAAAAAAAAATTTTTCTACCAAGTTGGAAGGATTTCACATTTTAGGTGATTTAAAAAACAAAAGATCACCTTTTATTTCTGGAACTGTTTTATTGTTTTTGGTGATAAGCTTCTTTTCATGTCTTTGTGAAAATGTTCAATTACTTAGCCAACGTAGACTTCTTTAATTAAATATTCAATCAATTACATATATAGATACGAAACTTTAATTTTGGTGATAAGTTTGATTTTTACTAAGTTTTGAATTTATAACACACTATCTGATATTTTTAAAAAACAATTTTATTTCTTTTCAATTTTAATGTTTTTTTTCGTTTTTTTTATATAAAAAAAAAATTCCATTATGAAATTTTTTGAATTTTTTGTATAAATAATCTTTTCTGAATCCTTTTGCAGACTAAAAAGGTAAAAACACCTAGATTTATAAATAGTAAGATGATTTACCTAACACCAAAATACTCCTATTTGCTTCTCAAAATAAACAAATTTTCAAAAAATGACGTTTTTACATGATTTTTCAAAACCACAACCAAATTATTCCAGAATATCAGTCTCTTTTCTACTTACTATCCCAGTTTTTCTAAACTTTAGCATAAAAGTATGATAGGTATCCTAAATGAACACTCTTCCAAGCCCATGAAGAACCTTATGGTGTTGGAATGTGTGGATGTATTGTCTGTGCAATTTTAGAAAACCTGATCGTTTTCAACAGTTTTTTTTTTTCAGTATCTGATCTTAATTTGCAGATAAATAAAGTTTGATAGTATTGGTTATTAGTAAGTCATTTGTTCTTTTTAGACACTGCGAGCCAGGGCTGCCGATGAGATTTTGAAGGAACCTGCAGATTAGGTTTGGAAAGAACCTGACTCAAAAGAAAAGAACCAGGATCATAAAAAATCTCAAGTTTGAATACAAATATAAGTCTTATTTTACTTACTTTCATGTATAGATCATAATAATAACTCATCCTCAATTCCTCTTGAAATAATAAATGATTTGTCACTAATGACAGATATTTGACGAGAAAATTTAGGTTTAATACAAGTTTGGTGGGGTTTTTTTTTGTCTCTTGTCAGGTGTCACATTCCAGCTGACCTTTTTGTTCATATACTGTTTATGATTTTGAATAGATTTATCAATATTCATAGAGTTTTGAATTCCTTCTTGTTTGTCTTTCCAAGTACCATCATATTCAGATAGCACGCATGGAAAAGGCTGTAGAATAGATTGTCCAAAATGTCTCACAACCGAAAGTTCCATTGCCTAAGAAAATTCTTTGAGTTTTTGTTCATTGCGTGGATATAACCAGTTGTACAACTGGCAACGTACCATATGAAATTCAAACAAGTTTAATTCATGACTGATCTAACAATTGCTTAAAAGTTAAAAAACACAGATTATAATCTATTTCCAAAATATTAACTTTGAACCCCAGATGGCTTGTGAAAACCCCAGATCTGGAGGAAAAAAACAGCATTGGCAGCCCTGGTGCAAACATCTATGGTAGCTATAAACATCACTGACTGACTGGCTGACATACTGAGAAACTCTCACCACCTCTCTTTCCTCAACCACTTTATACATTTACTTTGCACATCTATGGTCTGACTTTCAGGCTTATTATAGAAACTGAGGTAATCCTTAAAGATTGGCATATAAAATGGGAGGTAACTCTGTAAAAACAACTGAGAATAGTCTAGAAGTTTGTTATAAAAAAAAAGATTAAAAAATTTTCCTTTATTATGGAAGAAATTACTTGTTGAATGACTGCAAGAGAACCGTGGTTAAGCTGTGGGCCAATATAGGAGTGATAGTCAGATTTTCCATTGAAATTCCAGTCAATGCATCTCAGTCATTTGTAGTCAATGGGTTAATTGCTTCAATTTGAGGTTTTTTAACATATGGTCACTTAATTTTTTTCAAAATTAAATAGATAAAATAATTCCAAACTCTACTCTGTTAGCTAAAAATGGGGAAAAAAATTGGCAACATTTCTTGGGGAAACAATTTTTAGTTGATTTCAACAGAGTGACCTCCTATTTTACATGTCAATGGTTAAGGATTACCAACTATTAGATTCTGAGAATATAGATTTGTTACGAAGGGAAAATTTACAAAAGATAACAATCTCTTATATATTAATTATATGATGCGACATAAATATGTATTTTTATCCATTTTTCCTGCAAGCCTTGTCTGATGATATATTTTAGGTCATTTGATTATTTTGATACCGAAGCTACTTAATTTGTTCTTCTGTGGCAAAAGATACCCTGCCTCCAACTCAGGGTAGCCAGATATGTTTTTTGGTATGAGAGGAATGCAATTCTTTCATTCTCTTCTATTGAGTTTTAATAATGAAGCGTCCCGTCTCCCAAGAGATAACTCACGATGGAGTATATATATGGTTGATGATGAAGTTCTAGTGTCTGTTGAATGTGTCAGCTTAGCGATCCTTGCAAGTTTCAAGTCAGGTTGAGCCCGGGACTTTATTCTGACAAGTTTTTATGACTACCCCTTTGGCAGGATGCAAGTTCACGAAAAGGATAGCTCCACCTTAATCATACAGCTTAAAATGTACGCAACTAGCTGCTGAGTGAGTTGGTAAATTTTTCATAATGAAGAATTTTCAACACTCTTTGCTCTCTGGTATTTATATTAGGTATAAAATGTTAGCAAAGCAAAAGTCCAGAATAATTATAAAGAAGGCATTTTGTTCAAAAAGAGAAAACAAAACACAGATGGTTCTGTTGTGGATTTAAAAAGTGTTACCCACTTGACCAAAGGACAAGTGAAAGAATGTATCTGTGTATGCATTGTATACATACAACACCTGGGAATATTAGCAAATTTTAAAATGGTACCTAAATTAGAAACTGGTAACCAAAAACATCACCAAAACTGTTTACATTTGTTTCCTTTGGTTTTTAAGCTGTTTTGACTGGCTGCTTATCTATATATTATGTGTATTGGCCCATCAATTCAGCTAGAGGGCTAAAAATTTTAACATTTACTCCTTATGTCTAGAAAATTTTTTTTCATCCCCTCCTCAACTTTTTTTTTAAGAGGGTGGGGTCAATTTACAGTGCAATTTATGCTAAATCAGTCATTCACGCTTGCTTGCTTTTTCTAATATTCTGACTTCTTAGTGATCCAACAAAAGGCAAGAGAAGCAACTTATCCATTGATCAACCCATTTTCGAATCATCTTTATCAATCTCACCCAGCAGAGTATGCAGCCGAAAGATGTTGGTCATGTGATGGTTTCCGTTGAGAGACCAACTAGACCTTTTTTGTGTTCCTTTGCAATATTCATTTTAATTTATGTGAGCTTATTATAAAACCTATCTGACCGCAACTTGGTAAGGAAAACATTTCGGCATTAGGTCTGTTAACTGTGTAAATCTTGCAGCTCAAGTAGAAGTTATCTAAGTCAATACAAGGCCCTCACAATTGTATCCCTTGACTGGCAATCCTTGCAATAACACATCAAGCACAGCTATTTCAAAATTGGCCATTTGGAAACTAAGACCACCAAGATTATTACCATTGTTCAAATAACATTATTTTTTTATCTAAAAATATAAAAAATTGAAGAATCTACGTATTATATGAAATTGAAGATTTGAACAATCTGCGTATCAAAACTTGAAAAAAATTAAATAAGTTGAAAAAAATCACATATACACTTTTTATTCGTCACCATTAGATATTTTCATCGGTCACTTTTCAAATTCAATTGTTATGGTAATTTAGGAAAATAAAATCTACCCAGTTACCTGGAAATTTAAACCTACCCCATAGCCATAATGCAGTTGTTAATGATAATGATAATGAAAAAAAAAAAAAATGGTCATATGCAATCTAAGGGAGATAATCTCAAATTACGTACGGTCGAAGTTAGCTCCCTTATTTTGTATCGAAGGATAAATCCTAATTTCGAGATTTTGAAAAGCCTATTAGGGCAAGAATGTATTACGCGAATTTTTCAAGTGACAAGGGCCTGTCTGCCTAGAGAATCTGCATCTGGAATCATATATATAACTCTGGTAGAAAAAAACAGAGGTCAATCATTCGCTATGGATGTCAGTCGTCGATGTGTCATACGTTATTCCTCAATATAATTTCAATCAAATTTTGTACGTAGGCTTCTACCCAAGGTATGGTGAGTTATAACCAATCCAATTGTTTATTTACATTTTATAAGCAAAAATATTGTTTTTTTTGTTTACAAGTGGAAGAATTTCTCAAATCCCGAAGGATATTGCTTTAATTTGGCCATGATGTTGACCAACTCCAAGAAATTGAAAAAAAAAAAAGAAAAAAAAAAAAAAAAGAAAAAGGTGAGTTTATGGTTGATCTGATAGTTTTATTGAATTTTATACATAAATAACCATTTGTCAACATGCAAAAACATTGAACTGCTGAACTGATCAGGATAAGAATGGTTTAACTGGTTCTTCGTCACCTTATGACTGAAAATATGTAACGTTTTTAAGAATTTTATGGTTGAATTAAAAAAAAAGGGTATTTCTGAGTTAACGGTCGTAATGAACAACTAATTCTCTCTCTCTCTCTGCTTTCATACTTTTAAAATAAAGAAGATTGTTTGAATAAATGAATGCAAGCATTCGAACCAGTGACATAAAGACCTGCTTCGCTAGTGTAGCGAGTTTTGCTTCACCGAGTCCTATACTGCTCGGGTATTTTTTGCTGTTTAGACATCAAGAATAAATTCTACTTGAAAGTTAATTCTCCAAAACATTCATATTCATCGTGGTCGTTGTCATCATTATCATCATCATCAAAAACAAAAACAAAATTGTGAAGATCAAGCATTTTTGTGTGCAATCTAAGGGAGATAATCTCGACCACTCTAAGTCAAAGTTACCTCCCTTATTTCGCAGTCCAGATCAAATCCTAATTTCGTGGTCATGAGTTGTTGTTTATTTACTCTTTTATTCATACCACAGATCACATCTAGAGAACACAGTAAATTGTGACGATGGCTGGAAAAAATAGGAGGCTATATTCCGTTTTATGTTGGTAAATTCAGGAAATAAATGGAAAGTGACCCCATCCGGTGTTTCACAACTGATTGCTTGTAACCTATATTTTGTTCACCAGTATACCAATTCCAAAAGATAGGTAATAGTAAGCACTAGAGAAATTGAGATAAAGGGAACAGATCACAAAAAAATAATTTAATGACATACTCAATCTGACAATAGTAATTTGTTTGCAGTGGATGATAAAACGAACAGCTATTGACTAAAATTCGCTTAGTTTTGAAACGAAGGCGGTAGTATGGGACTCCGATTGAAGACCGAACACACCACTATTCTAGTTTGTTAACCATTACAATTACTTCATGGCAAAGTGGCAAGCTAAGCTGCATTAAGTAGGTAACCGATTCTTCCCCAAGAGCAGAATGTTACACGTTAATGTCGCTTAGCGTGGGATTCTCGCTGTGCGTTTGGGTAAGGCGAGAGACAACTCCCGATGGAGTATGGGGGCCGGTTTCGAAGTGTCGGTTTCTGTTGCACGCATTAGCTAAGAGATCCTTGCTTATTACAAGTCTGATCGACACCAGGATTTTATTTCTACAAGTTATTTCCTTTGTGTTTACCTTCTTAGCAGTATGCAAGTCCAACAAAGGTATACACCCACCCTAATCATACAGATAAGAGTGTACTATACTGCTGAGTGAACAGGGAATTTTTTCATAATGAAGAGTTTTCCACTCTCATCTCTCATACCGAGAATCGAACACGGGAACTTTCTGCGTTTGAGGCAGATGTGCTAACCATTTCCGGGTGGACGACTACGTGTGGATAGGGAAAGCTAGCCGAAAATTGCAGTTCCCTCAGCACGTCTACTTGGGATGCCTCAGACACTGGTCATATCTCTTTTAGTACAATGGGGAGCTACAGCCCCCTCGAACCATACAATATAGTACCCCCCTCTCTGTACCTGGTAAGCTGTTTATCCGAGATCAAACCGGCGCCACGGAAACACGTGGCTTTAATTTGTCTCCCCTGTCAGTGTTGTATTGTGTCGTCGTGTTGTTGCAAGGGAGATCACTCCATTTCACCGGTTGCCAGGTGGCGCTATTTTCGGGCTGGTTGGAGACAAGAAGAAAAAAGAAGGAGAAACGGCTTTTCGGTTTCTGCTTCTTCGTTTTTTCTTCGTCGTCGATTCATTTTTATCACAAGAAGGAAAACACAAACCAGAAAATAATAATAACAGCAAGACTTTGAAGGAAAATCATGAGTTCTTCCTTGGATGATGTCACCATTCTCATGGAAATGGGATTTTCCGAAACAAGAGCGTAAGACAATTATTACTTGATCGTTTTTTTTATTTATTTATTCAGTTTTCCCAGTCTTTGAAACAGAAATTTCCAGAAAAAAACTATATTAAAACTTTTGTTTATTTAATCCAGAAAAACCTTTATTTAAGTGACTTTTTTCGTTGATTTATTTTTTTCTATCCTGTCTCCGTAAGAAGAATTATTCACATTATTTAAAACCTTCTTTCAGCTTTAAATAAAGTTTAATTCTTTTTTTTTCTCTCACCAATCGCCAAAATTGAAATGAATAAACAAAATGAATTTATTCACTTATGATTTTTTTTTGTGATAAAAGGCGAAAAACAATCTTGAAAATTGTTAAAAGATCTGTAACTGTCTTTTTCCAGCCCATCTTTTGTACATTTTACGATAGAATGCTTACTATGGATCTTATAAACAAATTGAATGAGTTCTGCCTCATCTGTCTCTTGGAAACAATTGTATTTATGAAAAATTACAAAGTTTTATTTACCAAATCTTCCTTTAGATACCTGTTTCTTTTCAATATTAGTTATTAGAATATCTGTGAAAACCAGAATGTGAAATACTAAATAGTTTCATCATTTTTATGAGTCAAAAAAAGAAAAAAAACTTGTTTCCTTTCAGGATGCTTCCAATTTCTCCTTACGTAATTTCTTTTTTAAGAATTTTCACTTTTCTTGGAAAAAATGATCAGATTTTTCTTTTCATTTCTCATAGATTTTTCTTTCATTTTCCTTTTTCTCTTTTGTAAAAAAAAAAAATGTGATGTAATTTTTAATGTTACTAATTTTACAAGTTACTTAGTTTAGTTTTAAAGTCCTAATATTGAGTAAATATGGTTGTTGTTATGAAGTGTGCTTGTATACAATGTTATTTGTATACATTTTTCACATTAAATAAAGTCTTTTTACTTTTACGTTATTAAAGAAAAAACTTCCATTATTTTAAAGAATTTATTATTCATTTATTAGTTAAATAGTGATACCTCTAAGAACATCTCGGTGTACAATTTACATTAAAAATACGTATTCAACATTAAAATACACATTTAAGGAATAAAAATGCATGATTAGACTTGATAAAATCAATGACAAGCTTAATCACTTCAGAGAAGCATTTACCAGACACATTTTATTTTTATTTTTTTCATAAATTCTATATATTTCTGCTTGATGATGTAATTTTCAATTGTATCTGAGTGAGTTCAATCTTTTCTACTGTATCAAACAAATGACTTTTCCTTTACTCAACAATTTCAATTTTAAAAAATTATTTTTAGAGAAAGATGTATTTTTATTGTTTCATTCTTCCACGGTCCCTTTTTCTTGTCTTTTTAAATTTCTCAAAAAATTTGAAACCGGTCTCATCATCCTTTTTGGTAAGAATGTCGTTATATTATTTACTTGAAATAATAGTTATGTTCAGCACTTCAAACGAATTCAAAATTTTGTAAGTAAGCCAAAACAAAAAAAGGTCTAAAAATTTGATTTACAAAAAAACCCTGATTATTTCAAAAGTAAATTTTATCGATTTTTATTTTTTGGTAACTTTAAAATAATTAAAAAAAATATCATCTATTTGAATCACTGTGTCAACATTACCTAATGGTTGATATAGGGATTTGTAATTTTATTCACAAGTGCGGAGGGAGCTACTTACTGTGATCACTTCGTTGACAGGGTCTTTTAGAAAACAATAACCGACTGATAACACTAAGCGAAGGATATATAGAGGGAGTTGCGTATATTGATGATTTTAAATGAGGTGTTTAGACCGATTGATTTTGATAACGTACGTTTGATCCAATCCCGATTATAACAAAGCAATGTAATATATCTTTACTCTGAAGAATTGATTATTTTTATCCCTACTCCCTCGTGGATCAGAAATGTCATTCCTATCATCTGCAACGAATGTGTGATAACGAGGCTCATCTGCCCGATGAATGGACTCGTATCAGATGTGTTTTGTTTGTTGTAGTGAAGTCAGACTTTCTAGTGTGTAGTTGATAATCTTTTCTCTAGATTTTTGTTGTAGAAACTTATAAGATTTTCTGCATTAAATTTCAATCGGTAATTTGACTTATGATTCTTTGTGAATGTTTCAAATACGAATTGCTGTGAAATCCTAGTTAATTCACACGTGGCAAATATAACCTTCTACTGGCGTAGTATCTGTCAAAATTAATGGGGTTATTTACATATGTATCAGCACTTCTGTCAAGGATCAGAATTAAGGCGCTCTCTACCTACTTCAATGTGTAACAACACTGACCCCTGCTTGGCCTGATGCCCCTCCTCCTCGAATGTTTAGCTCCACTGGATAGTCCCCAGTCTGTGCTCCCCCATCGTATTAAGAGGGTTAGGATCAGGACCAATCCTTGATGTCTGACGCATTCCAAAGGACAATACTGAATCCAAATCCAAATCGCGATGTAAATATAGCTTCACGTTTCCAAAGAGTTACTCAAAGATGACCAAGCTTTTACTGTGCTCAGAATGAGTTGAATAAAGCCTTTGAAATTGGCTTTGTCTCTTGTGTTTGAAACATTCCACAGTGAAGTCAGGTGAGGAATTTTCTGTTTGTGATGTCATGTTGGTTTTCAAAAAGTTTTGGATTTGGGGACATTTCAGTTTTCTGAGTTTCTGGGGTACAAAGCCTGTATTATTTTTATGCTGAGATAGTTTTCAAAAGTTGTTAAATTTTTTTTTTCAATTTCGGGAAAATAATTATTTTGATCAGTTAAAATATTTTTGATGAAATATTCTTTGTGACACCCTAATCTAAGCTATGGCAAGCCAATGAGAAATGTACTTACATGTTATTTTACCTATCATTAAAGACTTGAGCATTGGTAAAATTTTGCACGTATAATTTTCATTTTGATTTGAATCCATCAAGATCCCAGTGCTCTATTTACTGAACCATACTTCTCATCATCTTCCTTGAAAGAATTAAAATGAGTACCATCTTTATTCATATACTGGCAGGGAAGCTGGTATTGCCCAGGGGAAAATAAGTGAACATCTGACTACACAGAAATGAAATATATTCTTAAATCAGTTTTTTCTGACATAACTCAACCAGATGGGTTAGATGCTCAAGCCGTAAATTGTTTGAGTATAGTAACTGGCAAGTTGTGTGATTGAATCTTGGCATGGATGTCGCTCGCACCTTAGGTTCGTGCACAATCAGACAAGTCCACATAGTTCAAGCAGCTTTTCGTGTCACTGTTATTGAAATGTTTGAAAGCAGAAGAAGGGTTTAAGATTTTGTTGATATAAAATTCATAAAACAACTTCTCTCCATTCCAAATGATATTTTTTTAACAGATAAAAGTCTAGTTTTACATTGCAGATAAAACCTTCATCCTGAAGGCAGATAAGAATAATCTCATTTTCTTGAGTTGGTTGTCGACTGAAGTCAACAACTTAATTTAGATAAATTTTTACAGAACAGTTCTGTTGAAATTATGAATTTAAATTATGTTTGCTTAACTGAATTGTAACAAAAAAAACCCCAAAACATTGTTGACTTTAAATGTTAACGTTAACATTAAAAATTGAAAAGTTCATGGAAAAAGAGATGTAAATCAAACAGAATGTTGAACAAAACCCATTTATAGGAATGGCTGATGTAGATTTCTATTGGATAAATTGGAAAAGAAATAGTCTAGATCCATTCTAAAAAAGGCTAATCCAGCCAGTCTGCTTTCTGCCCACTCCATCAGGACCATTAGCCAGGCCGGCTCTTTCTTAATTACCCGCTCTCTTAGGACCACTCCCCAGGCCTTTCAAAGTCAGTTTTCTTTTGCTCCTCTCTCTCTCAGTAAAGGTGCGTGTATAACATCTGGTATCACTCTAGAAATCTGACCATACTTTTTATGTATGTGTTTGTGGGTCAGTGGCTAGAATATCTGACTGTCATCAGGCAGATACTACGTTTGAATCCTGGTATGGCTGTGAAGTTTCTTTTTGTTTCTATTTGGATCATTTGTGCATACATCTGAAAACCGTATTATAATCTATAACGATACGGATCCACATATTTTCAACATTGGCAAAAATAGTATTAAAAGAAAGTAAAATACCATTAAAGACAAACCAGAAGATGGATACAAGCCAAAATTGTAAATGATAGAAGCCAAAGAATTTGAAGTATCCGAGAGAGAACTGAATAATGCCACCGAAACGCGATATCACACAGTCACCATAACAATGTTGGAGCTCTTAAATCTTTTAGAATTATTTAAATCCAATATGATGATGCTGCTGATTACGAAATGCATTATTGGGTCTGAAATGTTTATGATTTAGTTGTTTTTCCAAATTGTCAAATTAATAAATTACATGTAAGAAATGAGAATGAGTAGACAGTTTGCATTCACTAATGTTAGGCAGCAATCCATCTCTTCTCCCTCTCTCCAGCTATGGGTAAATGGCTGGTCAGACTAGGCTCCCTAGCCATGTTTAGTTACTAGTTTAGGAGACAGACAACTCTGATTCCAAACCAATGGGTCATGGAGTACAAAGAGTATAACATGACTTGCAAAGTGCACTGGTTATCCACTGCGTCTCACTCTTGTCTTCAGCCATCTTGATAATGTTTTATTGCTGGACCCAGTCAGAGGAGGGCGTGAGAGAAAAACTGATGATGTGCGTTAAGTCTCCCTCACTTTAATCAAAGTCAAGTGCAAGTCATGACTTTGGACCCTGTGGTACAATGATAATAATAATAATGATGATGATGATGATATGGCCAATAGGTATTTTGTGGCTGAAACCCTTATTATATCAAATATCAATTTGGTCGCATTTACAAAAAATGAATGATTTTTTTGTTAATGTGGTGCTGGATATCCAACTTGATTGATATTCCGGTTCATCACTGATCTTAACCCCCTCTTAATGAGCTAAAAATATCCGAGTTCTAGGTTTACAATTGCCTCTAAAATTGTGTTAATAAGATGATGTCATGCAAACCGATGATTTCATGCCTTCCATGCGTAGTAAAGTGTAGAGTACATTAAAGACGAAAATAGAATATATTCATGCTTTCTACGAATGGTAGACCACGTTTGTAGATGAGATTGTATTGAACATGAATAATAGAGTAATTAAGTCTGATTTAATCCCATCCCCCCTGCTTTACAGCAATAGCAACAGTTCCTGGTTTTTTTGTTGTCTTTGATGTTAATGGTTCGGCTCACAATAAATGGTGAATGAGTCTTGCAGGCAACTGCTTATAAAAGTGATGTAATTACGAGATCTCTGCAGGTTAACCAAAATTTCTACCTCTTATTTTCCTCTTCTAAAATGAAAGCCCAAGGCCACAGAGAGACTAAGAGGAAGAGTTTGGTTATTGTTAGCTTGTTATATTAGGAATCTTTTTTTTTTCACATTATAGAGAATAATACCAAAAGTGAAGGATTTACTAATTGCACTTTTTTCTGGATTTTATGTAAATAGAGATACAATTCATTATTATTGGAGGTTTTTAACCAAAATGGTGTCTACCTGTTAGAATGATTTTTAAGTATGATTTCAAATTAGGACATAATGCTGCTCAGGTGGGTGATAAGGTGAACAAACTATTTGAAGTACACAATATTACAGTGCAAACTGTTCAGCATTGGTTCAATAGGATCGAGTCTGGAAATATGGAAACCTATAATAAACCTTGATGGAAGCTCAAACCTGTTCTTAATGATGAGGAATTATTGACTGCAGTGACCAATTAACAATGGTTCAAGCGCTTTCTGGAGACTTTATGATTTCAACAGCAACCATACATTATCTTGACATTGTTTAAAGTCGGGAAAATGGGTCCCACATGAACAGATTGAAATTCTCTATACCAGACCCCACACCTTCTGGCTGATTGTCCAAGTGCAGAAAACTGGGGTATGAAGCCTTGCTGAATCCTCCATATTCACCAAGCATTTCTCCTACAGATTTTCATCTTTTTAAACATTCATTGAAATCGATGTTTGTAATAGAAAGTTCAATAATAGAGAAGCCATAATTTGTGCTTCTATTGAATATGTGACCACTAGACCTAAAGAATTTTATTGAGATGGTTTATTGATATTATCATTAGAAGATTGTTAGATCATTGCTTCAAATAGGTGATATTTTGATTAAATATTCAGATTTTTGTTGTTTATATCATCCTTCATCTGATTTCATTGATAACAACCTGATAATTTTTCTTGTCTAATATTGCTAGCCTTGAAATTTCAAGATGAAGTTAATATTTTCATTATTCCCTGTATCATTCATTATATTTTGGACGATATACAAGAGTGGATCAATAACTCTGTAGTCAGTTACAGATTCTTCTCTCTTAGCTTGTCTGTGTCTCAATTTTAGGGCTTCAACCTGGGAAATTTGCATGAGCACACCACTCCTAGGCACCATCTAGAAATGTCTTCATTTTTATTTTCTTTTAAAGTACTTTATTGAATCTTGATGGACATTGGGACCAACTGAGCCCAAATCTTTTAGACAATTTTCAATAGCAGATATAATTTTTTGGAAGGGACATGTGTGGGCTACAATGATCCGCTTATGTTAGGTACGGATATAATGATGGTAATTATTATAATTGACTATTACATTATAATAGTAATTATCATAATTAACTATTCCTACAATTTATAATGTAGTATAATTATGAAATACCCTCTATATTTTGTTTCTATATTATGTTCTATCTATGAAGAAGCATCGGGTTAAGTGCATTGACAAGGAAGGGATTATGTTGAAAGATATTTTTTGTGTGAAACCTCTTTTCTGTTGTATATTTTTGTTTCTTTCATTTCTTTTTCCAGGAAGAAAGGTTTGGCCAAAACTGGCTATGTAGGAATTCAACAAGCAATGGATTGGTAAGCAGCTTTTGTTTTTGTTTACTTTGAATAGATTTTATTACTTACGAGTCTACATATATAACCTCTCTCCTTTTTTTTCCACCCTCTCTCTCTTTTCCAAATGGGGTGGTAGTTTTTCTATAACATTACTTTATAAAAAAGACTGTAAAATCTTGTCAAAATTAAGTTGCTTTGTACTAATTGTTACCTTCAATTTTTTAATTGGATGCAATACTTGTTCAAATCAATCATTTGGTACTCTAGATGAAGGTCATAGCTGAAGACTCCCTTTCAGTTTTATTGTATCCGCAGCATTACCTCCTTTGGATGAAGACTAGCCTTTTGAATGGTTAGTGGTGGATCAGTTTGCTTGCTCCCACAATCTCTTGCTTTTCACAATGTTGTAAATATTCGCTTTTCATTACCTGTCATCACAATTTGTTGAAAGTAAACTCTCCTAATGCCATCTAATGACAAAAAGAGGACAAACTTTTTAGCTTATGCAATTAAAAGACTTTTTCTAAACTCAAAGTACAGGTAATTCTTGACTATGCGCTTAATCTGTAATTTTATTTAAGTCAAAACTACAACACAGTACTATTAAAATACATGAACTCTAGAACTATCACTTGGTCTCCAATATATTATGTTGGCTTTCTATAAATTGTCTAGACTTCATTATTTTTACTATTTTTGCATTTTTTTTAAGTTTAAAGAAAAATTTCTCAAAATACAAGCTTTTATCGTATTTGACAGCATATGAGATCATTGTCCATCCCTACTTTGGCCAGAACTTGAGTATTTAAGACGTGGGTGATAAATGAGAGAGATTCAGGGAAATGCTTTTTCTTTCTTAGTATTGCCTGCTGAAATAAGGATGGTCTTATATACCATCAGAGAGAGGTTATAAATGAGTTCCATTTGGAGATATGTATGTAAGTCTGAGCAGTTATGTACAGAGCTTATCTGGTGTCATTTAGTCGAATGATTGTCTCAGTATATGGTTTATATTTTATCTTTCTATGCACAAAAACCATTAAAGAAACAACAATAATATTAATACTACATACCAGTACCTTTATTTTCATCCCGTTTGGATTCTGTACATTGAATGAGTGTATTAAGCAGAAGTGCTGATCTTTCTGATTCTGTTTGCTTGTGTAGATGACACCATGATTTTTTTCAGTATGGACCATGTGGATGGACTTAACTAAATGAAACCAAACTGTTAATATACAATTAATCAAACAAAGCTTTGAAGAATATTCACCCTGTTTTTCATCATCGTTATGATAATAATAATATTAATAATAATAATAATAATAATAATGTAACCACAGGAAATGTATTCATCAAGAAAATAATTCAAATTTGATAAATGAATAATGTTTGATTTGCAAATGGAAAGAGGTAAGTAACTTTTTTAAAACGTGAATTTTAAATATATATATTCCCTTGAATAGAATAAACAATTAGAGAAAACGAAACAAATAGAGCAGATATAGACCATGAATAAGCAAGCTGAGAATTAGAAGTTAAAACAGTTATTTGGGTCCTAGCATTACTGGTGACTGTTTAGCTCAATGGTAAGAACCACACTACGTTGAAGCGGTTACCCTATTGATTGCAGGTTCAATCCCTGCAGCAGCGCCGTTTTCTTTAATTGTTTATTCTATTTACATTGCTAGGCCAAATGGTACATTTACTATATATTCCCATATAAAAGTTATTTGTATAATTCAGTAATGTAAGAATTCACATTAGAAAATTTTAGCCTGAAATACACACTGATTTAAAAATTTTACCACTGAAGACGTACAATGTTTTGGTTACGAACCGCTGTCTATAACTTAATTTTAAAAAAAAGGAAATTTTTTTTTATGGCAGTTGGTTTGTAAGTACAACGTTCGTAACTCAGGTACTCCCTGTAATTTTAATTATCAATCCACGTTTTTGCTTGGCAGTGATGGTAGCCTTGAGAGGGTCTCTTTGATTTGTTGTCTTCAAGAATGATTCCAATTAAGGAATGATTCAAACCAATCACTGATCTTGGCGGAGTTTTATTTATCCCCCCACCATGATTTATTACTTTCACTTTCTCTTTCAAAAAGGTCTTTTTTTTTTTTTTCTTTTCTCTATTGCTTTCAATTTGATTTTTTTAGGTTTCTGTTTTAAAGGCAAGTGAATACAATAGAAATGGCAAATCACATGGACAATGGCATCAAGAAATCATCCTTGTATACTGTACGCAATAGCATGCAAAATAATTTCTTGCTTTATACTTACCATACTGTACAAACATATGTAGAGTGTCACCCATTAATGAGTACAACCGAAAAACTTTTTTACTGAATATTGATTCCATTCTAAACCAAACATGGCAGGATTTTATCATTCAAACAAAAGATTACATTATCAAAACGGATATTATCAGATATTATTTAAGACCAATCAAGCATTGAAACCATAAATAGGTTGCCATCCAAAACTGAGTGCACCCCTATCAAGAAATATATTTGACAACAGTTTCAATGTTGTAGAATTTGATCATACATAATACCTGATAATATACGTTTTGATTGTGTAATGTTCTACTAGAAATAATAAAATCCTGTTATGTTTAGTTGAAAATGAAATTAACTTTCTGTAAAAAAAAGTTTATTTATAGGTGACACTGCAGGTGGGATTTGAAAAATAACGTTTCCTTGGATTAACTGAAAACTGTCATGTTTGGACGATCTGTAATATAACAACCTGCCTTTTTAGAGGGATGGTATTCATTTGCCTCCCCATGAGGATAAGATGTGACACAAGGTCAGGTTGTATGTGTGGACCCTCATGGTTACACAAGTGTAGTGTCAGTAACATACTAGTCCTTGGCACTTACTTTTTTTTTTTTTTTTTAAATTTTTCAGGCATCAGGGACTAATCCTACCCCTTTAGTGCAATGGGGAGGTACCGCATGGGAGGACAGCATCATGGAACTAGACATTCTGTATTTTTGCTTCAGGCCAAAAGGCCTCTTAGGAGAGAGACACTGGAATTCTAAACACCTTTTGTTAAGCTTGATTATTGGAATGGATTATATTCAGTTAAATGTGTGGATTATATTATATTATTTCAACTTTGCATGTAATAATAGTGTCTATGAAGAAGGTTGGATTCATGGACCACCCAATGATCTCACTGTCAATGGGTTGTAAGATAAGTATGGTAACCCCACCTCCAACTACAACAGTATTAAAGTGATCTCTATGTTGATACCAAAAATCATTACAGCTTTCGTTTTGATAAGGCTGGTCATTTCCATTTTTAACAATTTTTAAAATTCTTTTTAAATCCAGGATTTTAGCCCATTCCGAGGATCCAGATATTGATGAGCCCTACGCAGAACAGGCAGGATATGTCCTTGGGGGTGGTGCTTGTTCCAATGACAAAAAAGAAGGTACATATCTTCTGTTTCTTCTTCTTTCTTCTACAGATATTAAGACTTGTAAAGTTTAGGTGTGAATAGTTAATTGGAAGGTCTGAGGTTCCATCTCCTGGACAATTCGATAAATTCTCTACCCCCACATCCCCTCAATGAATATAATCTTCAATTATTCCTTTGAGATGAGTTTGGGTTCAAAGGGAAATAATTGTGTGAACGTAATTTAAAAAAAATGTTTTTTTCTATTTACTGGCGATATACCTGAGAAAGAAATAGTAATGCTTTTTGACACAGAAAAATTATAAGATAATAGATATATGCACTTGGAAGGGGTTGACAATATATTTTGCAAGAAATTTCTATGTTCTTGGAGTGGTTGTTGAGATATCTTGTGAGAAGTTTATCTGTTCTGAGTTTTCTTACTCTGGCAGTAAATAGAATAATGATTAAAGACCATTCCTGGTGTTGAAGGCAGTAAAAGCAATGGTTTTCCTGGAGTGGCTGACATGATATTTTGCCTATATTACATCACCCATTGACATTGATGGTATGGAGGAATCTTACGTTATCATAAACACAGATAATTTTATCAACCGGTCATTGTTATCAAATAATTCATTTAAAATTCAATTTAATTTCACATTAATTTTTTTATGATAATGAATTTGATAACATAACAATGAATGTGAATTGTTCCAATTTTGTTATCAGCCTGTTATTATTATTTAAAAGACCCTATCCCTAAGTAATCACATTCTATTCTATATATATATATAGAAACTTCAGAAGGAAAAAGGACGTTTTTCAAATGAAATTTCTCCCGTCTGGTGTTTAATGTGATCATTAAAAAAGTAGAGAAAGATGCATAAGAAAGAAACCCTGATTTGTCAATAATGAAATATATTGAATGTATTTTTTCTTGTTGGATAGAATCTGGGCAAGAAACTGACAATTCTTTGTCTCAGTCGACTGGAAATGAACCTGATGTTATACCGGAAAATGCTGCGGACTTGGAAGATGCTGAAGGAAAAGTTGAGTTGACCAAATGTCTAGAGTAAGTATCATAACTTCAATACTTCATCATCTGGGCTGTGGAGCAGGGTTGCCAGGTCAAGGCACATAATCCAGGCTTCATATCTGAGATTTACACAACACAGGCATTAGAATAGTGTTGGATTTGGAAATTGAACGTATCTGAAGGCAGAGGTTCAATACCAGCCTTGATTTCAAAATCAACTTTATCCCAATGCTTGTGTTGGGTAAGAGGCTGAAATAAACCTCCCTTTGTAGACCAACCTGGCAGTCGTGCTATGGAGTCTATGGATCAAACGTTTCTGAATTCAACTCTGATTCTTTTGTAAATTGGTCTTATGTATGAGGTCTGTCTGGAAGTATCCAACCATTTTTAATATTTCCAGAACCGGTTGTGTAGCCTTGATGTAACCTGACAAGCAATCAGAGAGCATGTCACTGCTCCTGCGTGGACAATCTCCTGTTGGGTTACTCAGTCAGTAGTTATACACCATTGCGTGAGCTTGTTTACTGGGAGACCGTCGCATTCACAATGATCGAGCCCGCCTATTATTCATTTTTTTTTGTTTTTTTGCAAAAGATTGTATCACCAAATAAGGTTCTCCCTGGTTGGTTGCCAAGTTACATCAAGACCATGCAACCTGTTCTTGAGATATTAACAATGGCTGGATACTTTTTGAATACACCTTGCATTTCATTTTTTCATATCTTTCTTGTGTTGGAGTTGTATACAAATCTTTGGAGAAAAGTAGAGGCCACTTGCTTTTGTGAGATTCTGTTCTTATTATTTATAGCAGTGGCCTCCAAACTTAAATTTTTCAGGGAACCTTTTTCAATAATTGAATTTTCTATGGAACCCCCTTCAAAAAACAACCTTCCCTTCTACACATATATGTATTTACAAATGTTTTTAACTGTTGGATTTTTGCCTTGTGTATGGAATTATCTGAATGTTTATAAACTCAATTAGAAAATAAATGATTGATTTGAAACTCAAGAACAAAACTTAATGAGGAAATAAAGACATGAATGACTGCTGACAGAACAGTGTCAGTATCATATGAATAACCAAGATGTTTTTTGATTAAAAATGAAAAATGTCGTTGATATTCGTGTTAAAGAAATGAAATAAAGACTGGTAAAAGCCGCAAATGTATCATTCATGTGATGAAGAATTTTCAACCATGTTATAGAAATGTCCCTCTGTTTTGCAGAGCCCTTGGGTTCCATGGAACACAGTTTGAATACCACTGATTTAAAGTACGATCAATTTTTCCTGCTTTTTGTTTTGTAGCTGTGGTAAACTATTACAGACAGATGACGATTTGAACCTTCATGCATCTCGAACGAAGCATGTCAATTATGAAAAAGTGATGGAGAAAATGAAGGAAATGACACCGGAAGAAAAGAAGGAACAAACAGAAAGGTGTGTTTTGAAATCTCTTTTAAAGAAATGTAGAGGGTTAATTCCTTTTTTTTTTTTTTCCCTTATCTGAATTATGAGATTGTTAAAAATTCTGATGATCAAGATGAGATATTATTTTATATTGAGCATTGATTTAAAATGTGATGGGTGTAAATTAATTGCGAATGATGGGAATTCCCATCATTGTGTTCTGTGGTAAACTCAGTGAGATTTCAGTTTTATTGTGATTGATGGCAACTTGCTTCTATCTGCGAGTCAGAGCTTTTATTTTGCAATAACTGGCAATGGATAAGGGCTTTTATCTTGTAGTGGATAGCTATTACTCTTCATCTGTAGTTAATGAGCATAAATTCTTCCAATGTTGAAAGACTTGTCTTTTTCCCCTGTATACCCAGAATTATTTTTTTTAGAAATTTTTCAAATCACTCTGAATTTATCATTTTGAATGTATTTTTTGCAGATGACATGGCATTTTATTTATTGATTTAAAAAATAATTTAATTTCGTAGTTTCAAGGTATTTTATTTTGGTTACCGTATATACTAGATGATGAGATGACTGGTTTAGAAGTGTATTTGCAGGACAACTGCTCACTGCAACTAATCCAAGCCTCAAAACTGTCCATAACTGGCTTCGGTAAATGGCCCCCTTGTCATAATACCGGCACAATGGACAGAATGTGATATTTGCATTTAAAAAAAAACAAAAAACTTAGCGATCATCTTATGTACCGGCATATGCAGTATGTCAACGCGATTGAAGAGAAATATCCCCCCTTGTCAAATGGAGCAAAAATAATGCAGTAAATATATGGCAAGAATATAAAATGTTGTTTTTATGGAAATTCCAGAGAGTTATCATTAGAATATGCGGGACTTGGTTTTCGAATGAGTAAATGGTAATTTCTTTTTCCTTTTTGTCCTGTCAGGCTACAAGAGTTACTGAAGCAGAAGAGAGTTGAAAGAGAAGAGAAAGAAAGGAAAGAACAAATTATGAAAGAAAAGAGACGGCGTGCGGATGGGAAAGATATTGCTGCACTCAAACAAAGGTTTGTACTGCTTTAGATTTTCATACAGACAATTCTTTAAAAGAAAGAAAAAAAATCTTGTAGTCTAAGAATTTACTAACCATAAAATGGTTAATTATTAATTATTAACTGTTCTGAAATAGCATGAAAACTTGACAGTTTTATTCTTTCCAATGACAAAGAAATACCGTAATATTAAATTAGAATAATTTGCTAAAAGCACTTATGAAATTCGTCATTTATCTAAGTAGAAGCAAATCAGATTAAATGGTGATACTGAATCCCTGTAGCCCCACCAATGGCTTGCCCAACCAGCCAAATGGGCTTCAGATTCTTTTATCTTGGCTCGTGTGTGTATCTCTTTCTCTCTCTGGGCACTCTTGGTCGCATTTTGTGGGCTACAACCATGAAAGTTGGCATGAGTACACCACTAGGCACCATCTAAAAATTAAAAAAAAAAAGTGCTTCTTTTATGTTCTCCATTGTCATTTTGGACCAACAATGCTCAAATATTATTCTGGTATTTTTTGTAGATAATCTTAGATTTAAATAAAAGATTTATTTTTTAGATAATTAATTCTATTAGCATTGGCTAAGGTGATTCATTTATGTGAGTTAAGATATTTATTTTCTTGTTTAAAAAGTGAACATTCTTTTCAATAGCCTTAGTGAACTTTGTGCATCATGAATATTTAGAAGAAAAGAATCCTTATGAATCATGAAAAACCCTAAATATCTTAATTTACCAACTATAAAATGGCTTATTATTATTAACTAAACTATACATTTCACTGAATTAGTTTGAAAAATCAAAAGCTTTGTTCTCTGAGATGATAAAAATAATTAGCCTGATATTAAACTGTGTGCAGTTTAATTGGCCAGGTTTCTTTTATTCTCCATGTATCACAATGAAAGCAAATCAGTAAACAATGTAATGTCAAGTTCATTTTCAACTTCGTACTGCCAAAATTAGATTGGAAATTAATTTTTGAAATTGAAGTGTACTGTGTTGCTTTCTTCAGGTTTATATTGTATTTTCACCTTTCCACCTGTGGAAATAAATTTTTTTAAAGTTAAATTCACAAATGTTATTTTATTCTAAAACTTTGGATTTTTGTTGTGCATCATATATTTGGAGGTAACATCGTAAAATCTCCCTCCTAGAAGAAATGCGGATCTTTTAAGCGAGTTACACAAAAGTTGTTATGTTTCAAATCCCCCTTTTTTCCTTCTTTAGTATGCAAGAAAAAGAAATGATAAAACTTGCTGAACAGCGAAGGAAAGACAGATTAGAAGACAAATTGGCTAGGTAAGGTTTTCTTATACCTTTTTTTTCTACCCTTCTTTATTCATCCTTCTTTATACACTTTTTTTTTAGCCCTTTTTTTTATCTTTTTTAGAACTTTTTTCAACCATTTTTTAGCCTTCTCTATTCATCTTTTATCAGTCTCCCTTCTTTTTGCACCTTTTTTCTCTCTACCATTTAAAAAAAATTTTTAACTTTTTTTCACCCTTTTTAAAATCCCTTCTTTTTATCCATTTTTACTCTTCATTTACACTTCTTCATACTCTCTACCTTTCTTTTAAAAACTTTTTACCCTTTGCCTATTTACCATTCTTTTTACACCCTTTTTCACCCCTATTTTACCCTTTTGAACTTTCTTTTACCCTTTTTTGAAAAACTTTTTAATCATTTCTTACCTCTTTTTATCCTTTTTTTTATATACCCTTCTTAAAATTTTTTTTTACCCTTATTTTACCCCTTATAACCCTTTCTTTATTTACCCTTTTTTAAAATCATTTTTTACGCACCTTTTTTACCCTTCTTCATTTACCTTTTTTTACATTGTTTTTCCCCCTCTTTCAACCTTTTTCACCTTTCTTTTTACCCTTTTTTAAATCCCTTTTTTTCCAACCCTCCTTTTTATAACCATTACACCCTTCTTTTTTATCCTTCTTCATTTACCTTTTTTTACATTGTTTTTCCCCCTCTTTCAACCTTTTTCACCTTTCTTTTTACCCTTTTTTAAATCCCTTTTTTTCCAACCCTCCTTTTTATAACCATTACACCCTTCTTTTTTATCCTTCCTTACCAACCCTTGTTCACCTTTTTTTATTCTTTTCACCCTTCTTTTAACCTTTTTTATCCTTTTTTAAAAAAATTTTTACCCCAATTTTTTTCTTCTGTTTTCTAATTTTGTTCTTTGTAAAAACATTTTCCTCCATTCTTTTACTCAAACTGTCTTTGATGTTTTTTTTCTATCATTTTAAGAATTTCTGTTTTTTCTTTTTCTTCTCCCTCAGACAACGGGTTTTAGAAAATATCAAACGTGACCGTTTAGAGAAAGAAGAGGTATCGTACCCTTTTATTTTATTCATTTATGGAGATTTATGCCTTAAAGGTATCATGGATTTTACAAGTAGTTAATCTGGTGTTATCCAAAATGTGAACAGTCTCTACAATCTAATTCTGAACCTGAAAATAATTATTATTTACAGAAATATATTAGAAACCGTCAACAAAGGTTTCTCAAGTTTTTAAGCTGGTCTAGATGTATATCATGTGTTCAGGCTGTACCAAATTGTTTTCCATTGCCGTACCACACATGAGGCAAAAACTTTGTTTCTATTTCTTGAATGTTAGATCAAGAGCTGTTAGTAGTTTGTAGAAATTGAGGCTTTTTTTGGGGGGCCAGGGTATTAGCCTGGAGCCAAAGATGAAATGCTTTACTGGGCTTAAGGGCTTCAAATAGTTTGTTATCTACTCCTAGTTGGGGGAGGAGTCAATTCATGCCTTTCTCAAGGGCACTGATGTGAATTGAATGTAAACTGTACCAACCATAGTTTGAACACTGCCTTCCCACTCCATTGTCAGTGCTGTTAACCATTAGATGGTAAGATATGCAGACTGAAAACTTGCCAAATCTTTCATTTTTATTTATTAAATGTAAATGCCTCTTTAGACATCTCTGTATACGATTTACATTAAAATATACATTAATTCAAGTGATGAAAAAGTGTATAAAACTTGATAAAAAATGACATGTTTATCACTACAGAAAAACATTCACGAGGCACATTTTTTTCTCTTAATCCCTCTATACATTTCTGCTGATAACTTCCTAGATTGCTGTATTAATTCATTTCCTATCCCAGATTCATTCAAGTTATTCTTTAATTTATTTGTACTTATACTATTTATTATATAAGTAGGTAAACTATTCCAGTATTTCAAAATTCATAGGGAGAAAATTTCTTCCTGTAACTAGAGGTAAACCATTTTAAAGAATCAACATCTTTACATTCATTAACTTTTCATTTGGCTTTTCTGTAGAAGAAACAGGAAGAAAGAAGCCAAGAAAAGAAAATTCTGGTACATCTTTTTAAAGAAAATTTATTATTAGATTTTTGCAATATGAATTCAAGAAGATTTCTTTTTTTCTGTTTCAGGCTAATCGAAAGGCCAAAGGGCTTCCTCCTTTGGATGAATCTGTGGCCATGAATTCCAACGCCACTCGAGCGCAGCCACCAGCCACTGCTAAAACTCCCTCTGCACCTCCAAAAGATAATGCTGAATGCAAATTAATGGTATGTAACAGTTTGACTGACATTTTAAATAATGACTTGATAGTGTCCTTTTATTACCTACTTGAATATACCCATAAAAGAGGAACGGTGTTATTTATATGTAGGTTGCCATGAAATAATCGCTATTATGTGCTACTGCATTAATAATTTTTGTCCATTTTCAGAATATTTTAAGAAAGACAAAAATATATTAATGCATTAGCAAAATTGAAAGTATTTAGTAAAATGAGATTAAGTTTTGCCTCTGCATTAATATATTTCTTACGTTAAAATTTTCTGAAAGATGAAAAATATTGATAGTGGTATAAACCTACATGTAACTTTGTAAAATAAGATCGTTCAGTTTTGCCACTGCATTGATATTTTTTTGCTCGCAAAAATTTTTTTTTTCTTTGAACAACAAAACAATGCTACAAAGATACAAAGAAAAAGAATTCATATAATTAAAATAAATTCCTGAATAATTTATGTTATCCGTTACCACGTGAATGACTGAAAAAAAGTATCCAATTTAGCAGTATCGTGATTATAAGACTCACCCTAAAACTTTAATCAACTTTTTCACAACAATTAAATTATTTGAAGAAACAGAAACGTTCTTATCGATTGATATTCGGGGCAGAAAAAATTACTTGCAAAGTTATCCATTCTATTTTTAAGAGGCAGGACTGTTCTTCTTCAGTAATGCCCGTTTTTTTAAAATTACGTAATGTGAATCAATTAGTAGATATGTAAGGACGGTTAATTAATTGCTGTTCAAAGCTTACATCAGCTATATTGTTTTTCATAAAAAAAGTCACCCCTCCCAATTGGATTCGAACCACTGAACTTTCGGTTATAAAGCTATCAAACAAACTATCTCAGTCCCTGTGGCATATATTCTAGCAAACGTATTTATTTGAAATTAACAATCCAATGTACCCAAGTTAGAAAATCCTCTCCATTACCAATTGTAAAACCTTTGTTAGGGTCAATAAATTGGAGGATCATTCCTTTTTTTTTTTAAGATAGAAACATTTGCAGTTTTGGGAAAAGTTATGTGTAATTCAATTTAGTGGTTCAAAAGTGCTTTGCGTTATCCCAAATTTGAAGTAAAAAAAAAAAAAAAATTTCAACATTCACTCTTATGTCTAGAAAAAACGTTTTTTGATTTTTTACTCCGTCCCCAATTATGTTTTTAGTTGGGGGTTCAATTTGTAATGTAACTCAATTCCAGATTGATCCTTTAGTTTATGTCCAGCACAATTCACACTCACTTTTTGAAAATTTAGACTTTTTTAGTGATCACTACTCAGCAAAAAGTGAAAGAAGTAACTCATCTATTGATCGCCCCTTTTCCTACTTTTTTAATTGATCATCCCTAACACAGCATGCTGTCAAAAGATGCTGATCATGTGACTGTTTCTACTGAATGACTAACCAGACCTGTTTTTTCCCCCTGTTTACAGCTTCGGCTTTCCAATGGAATAAACCTGAAAGCCTCATTTAGCAGTAAAGAAACGTTGGCTGCTGTGAGAGTGTATGTGATGGTCAATTGTGAACAGGTCGGTGATGCTCCTCTCAGCTTCTCAACCGCCTACCCAAAGAGAAAGTATACGGAGGAGGACATGCAGTATCCCCTTCAAGAACTTGGTAAGTTTGTGTTTCATTGGATTTTTCTCAAGGTTTTTTTTTTTTTTTTTTTTTTTTTTTGTCATTTGGAAATCTTTGCACCTTGCCTATGTGTCCACGTCACAGACATTAGGGAATGCCTCAGCCACTTCCCTTCTGTTCATGTGTGACTGTAATGTTTTATTCTAAAAATCTATATTTTTCTTTCAGCTCAAGTGAATTCCCATCCAATATGTTTGTTTATGTGAGGATTCTTCCCTGTCAAGTGTTCTGTTATCAGAATCAATGAATGCAGGATAAAATATAAATTTGTCATCACAGTCAATAATTGACCAACCATATTGTTAAAATTTGAAGTCACGTAAAAAATATTCTATCAAAGAATAAATATAGTCAAAATGATCTCTGTTTATGATATCACTGGTTTTTTCTACTGGAAAACATCTGAGATTGAGTAAAAGAGAAACACCTCAAAGGAGATAGATTCAGGAGAATCTAGATATTATTTCCAATGGAAAACATCCAAAATAGAGTAAAAAGAAAAAAAAAAAGAAAAAAAGCCCATCCTGGAGAATCTTGATGTATCCATGAATACGTCTAAAACAGAGTAAGAAAAACCCATCTAGATTCTGCAGAATCTACGTGTAATTTTCACTGGAAAATATCTAAAAAAAGGGTAAGAGGAAAAAACATCTAGAAATAACTAGATTCTGACTCAGTCAGAATAAAGCCTGCTCAAGGTCTAAAATGCCTTTCTTTTATTTTTTTTTAAGTAAGAGTCTAGCAGAGTCGTGATGCCAATTCTTGAGTCTGATAGAACCCTTTGCCGTCTTTGGTGACCAATGTTTTGTACAATTGAGCAATTTTATCATTTAAAGAACAAAATACATTGTCTATCAAAAACCAGTCCCTGTAAAGCAGGAGAAGCAATATGAAACAAAAAGAATGTAATTTTGGGAAAAAAAAAAAAAGCTTTTATACAGAGGTTGGTAGTGATTAGTTGAATAATTTAGGGGTAGGGTTATATATTAATGAGATCAATATCAACTGGTAATTGATATCTTCGGCTTCCCTTTGCTTCTCATATCGATTGTGTAGTGATTAATTTAAATGATTTAGGGGTGGGGCTCAAGTTTGCTCTACTTCTCATTGCTTCCCGTATTTTACCACAACCCATCAAAAGTACTGGATGATTGATTGGTCATTAGATTTATGGATGTTAGTTTTACTTTTTATCAAGTTCAAAGCATGTGGTACATTCCTTAGTTACGTTACCTTTTTTTGTTTTTTTCTGTTAGTTATAAAAAACTCTGTGTGTACACAAATTTTCAATTCCCACTGTATAAAGACAATACAAGTATTTTAATATATCTCAAAGTACTTTTTTTTAATTTCACGAAAAACTTTTTTTCTCGGGACTTAGGGGTTCTATTTGCAATATAACTATGATATAAAACTCAGCCCTGACTTCCAGCCATAGTTTCAAAATTGAAATAAGCATATTAAAAATGAAAAAACATAAGATGATTCCCCTTTGACTGATATATTTCACTTTCTTCATTGTGTGAAAAATATTCTTTTTGTTTTTTTTTATAGAATATTTAAAAGTTGTGTTATTTTCGTTAGTGGTGAGGCTGAGGAAAATGATAAGTATGATAAATGGAATTGCAAGAATCATTGAATAAGAGATTTAAGAATAAATAAATGATATTGTCTATGTAAGTAAAATCAATGAAGAAATATAAATGGTTTTAGTGAATACACAGTAAGTAGTAACAAAACTTATGTTTGAATTCCTCTCTATTTTGCTCATTTTTCTCCTCGTCTGTTGGTGACAAATTTCTTTGTCTATCTCTTTGTTTATCTAGTTGTATGCAGGCCTCCAGGATGTAATTTTTGACTGAACATTACCAAATTCATGTATTTTCAATCATCTCAATTCACTTTCTGGTGTTTTATGAAAAAAATCTTTTTTCAAGAATTTTAGATGGGGATGGTGGGGTGTATTTACAATGTAACTATAATGCTAAACTGGTCCCTTAATTTCCATTCAATAAGAAATTAACAAAAGAAACTAGAATCATGTGCATATGCTACGCTTTATCAAAAAATAATTGGTTGCTTTGCATTTGGGAATGTAACTGTTCATTTTCATGTCTACTCGATTATTTCATTCATTTTTAATTCATCCTTTATTTCGTTATTTCCTTGATTTCTTGCAGGGCTCGTTCCTACTGCTGTTCTTAATGTAACTGTTGGTTGAACTGCTACGGCTACTGATTGTTGACCTTGAGCCATACATTATTGGTCAGTGTCCGGAGAATAAGGCTAGAATTTGAGTGACCCTTACACTCTGCTGTGATGACAAAAAAACAAAAACAAACTGATTCATAACAATTGTGGCTGATCATGTGATGGTGACGGTGAATGAGTCACTGTTCCCCTTTTGATGATGATTCCGGAAGAAATTCAACACACACCAACCGGATGGTGAGAAGTAACTAATAAAAATCATAAAATTGAAAAAAAAAAAAAGGACCAAAAAGATGTGAAATTAAATTATAATAAAAAAAACTTGCAAAAAAAAAATAAAATAAAAAGCAGCTAAAAATAAGTTGAGCAAAAAAACATTGAATCACTATTTGCTTTTATTGAGGGTGGAGAGAAAAAAAGAGATGAAAAGAGGAGAAAAAGAAAGTGTCCAATTCATATACATTCTTGTCTGATTTTATATATATATATATATATATATATATATATATATATATATATATATTATCTGATTTTATATATATATATATATTATCTGATTTTATATATATATATATATATATTGTCTGATTTTATATATATATATATATATATATTGTCTGATTTTATATATATATATATATATATTGTCTGATTTTATATATATATATATATATATTGTCTGATTTTATATATATATATATATATATTGTCTGATTTTATATATATATATATATATATATTGTCTGATTTTATATATATATATATATATATTGTCTGATTTTATACATATATGTATATATTGTCTGATTGTATATATATATATATATTGTCTGATTTTATACATATATGTATATATTGTCTGATCGTGTATATATATATATATATATATATATATTGTCTGATTTTACATATATGTATATATATATATATTGTCTGATTTTACATTTATATATATATATATATATATATATATAGTCTGATTTTACATATATATATGTGTATGTATATATATGTATATATGGTAATATTGTCTGATCATATATATGTATATTGTTTGATTATATGTATATATTTGTATATATCATTGTGTATGATATTGTTGGACCATTTTCCTTGTCTCTGTTCATTTGTTCACTACGTTTTCGCTGTGTACCTTCCGGCTTTTGTTTGACGTTTCCCGTTCTAGAATATAGAAATGGAATCACTCCTCTGAGTGCATGCTAGATTGCTCTGGACAAATCATCTACCAATAGCATCTGGGAATCTCTCATCAAAACGGCCTTTTTGGCGAGGGGGGGGGGATCAAACCAAATATCCAATGTAAGGGCTGCAACTCAGAATTTGACACTGAAAACGCAACCCTGAAATGCTGGAAAGGGGTATACAAAAGATGGACGTGACTTGTACAGCGTAATCGAGCATGCACTCTATTAGTGATTCCATATTCTAGATACAGGAACACCCGATGGAGGCCGGAGGGTACATGGCTGAAACGTTGGTGAAAATGTGAACAGTTGTCCGACCGTATCATACATAATGATATATATAGATACGGATCGTATATGATAAGATCTGTCCCTGGTACACTCATAGTATTGGTAGCAGCCATCAACCCTTCTTTCCTCCCTACACCCTTATTGAATTACATTTTTTTGTCCTCTCTCCCTTTGACCCCTCTTATTGAACTACCTATTTTCTCTCTCCTCTCCCTTCTTATCCTCTTATTAAACTACCCTCTCCCTACCTCTCATTAAGCTACTTCACTTTCTTATCTCCCCTTTTACCGTGTCTGCCACACTTTTAGTATCAGTAGCAGCCATCAGCTGAGCTTGTTGTACACTTATGATAACCATCTGTAAAGTGACGGGTAATGGACTGAGATATATATATAAATATATATATATATGAAAATATTCCTAAAAAACAAATAGATTTTTTTATCTCTTTTCTAATTGCATTCTATGACAACAATGTCTGGGCTATTGTAAAAACATTTGCTTTTATAAAAGTATATTCAAGAACCTTTTTCTTAATTTTTGATTTTAATATTCTGTACACCCTCTTATTAATGAACTAATTTGGGGGAGCATGTGTTGTCGATGCTGATTGTGTGGTATTAACAAATTATGAATACTTCCCCCACAAAAAAAAAAAAATAGCACAAATGCATACACAGCACAGTCCATAGATATAAATAACATTGTAAGATAATATGAAATAATAATAAACGTAGGAAACATGACTTTTAATTTTATTTACTTAATCCACCACATATTTTTTGGTAATACTGGTAGTACTTCTTTGTTTGGAAGTCGTTTGTTAATGTAAGAGAGCATAATAAATCAGAGGGTCATGAAGGGAGCAAATTAGCCAAACACTACCTCCACTGAGAGTGTAAATAAAGAGGTTGGAGCGATAAGCATGAATCAGTATGTTGTTAGCTGCCTACCGGACACTCAGTGCACTATTGGACCAGACCAACACAGTCAGGGTTTCCAGATATGATCGATTTCGGTCCTGTGTGCCCCATCAAAAGTTAAATTCATCGTACATCCAAAATTGTCCAAATTTTGTCTGATTTAAGGCTCCATTTAAATTTGGATAGATATCTCCGAAACCAAAACAACTCTGTGTACAAATCATCCTTCAGAAAATCATAATTTAGGTTTATTGTTTAATTAATGATTTTTGTTTTGTCACAAAAATAGAATGGTTGATAGATTTGAATTACAATATAAACTACGTTCCTATTGCTGGAGCCCATTTGAATCAAAATAGCGATTATTTTCCTGGAAAGTGCTTTCATTATTCTAAGCACAGAAAATTAATTGCTGGATCTAATTTTCAATCTCTGACATATATATATATATTGTCGATTTAGGGAAAAAGAAGTGATTCCTGTGAATGAATGTTTTCGATTTTGGCCAAAAAAGAGTGAAATCGACCGTGAACAAATATTGAGTCCTGATGCATAATTTGTGAAATAATGTGATTTTATTAACAGGCAACAATCTGCCCTTGGATTTACAATACCCTGTGGTTATATGGGATGATTAATTGTGCATGATTTAATCTTTGATAAATTTCTATAACAGGGGTATACTGCTATAACTATAACTGGGTATTTTTTAAATTTTTACTTAAAGCATTTAGTATGGTCATACCTGCATGCGCAGTCACGTATAAAAGTTACTTTTTCTCAAAAACGAAAAAAAACTCCACAAGAAAAGTTCCTTTCATTTTATTAAAATATTTTTCTTCTTTTTTTTTTTTTTTACGTATGATCGCTTGGTAGATAAAATATTTGCAATGAACAGATTTCGTTCGGTATTTCCGAAATTTAGTGATAAGAGGTCCGTTAATGAGAGGTTTTACGGTATTGATATATATGAGTTGCTGACTAAAAGTTCAGATGATTCGTCCATGGGAAATGAAATGAGTTACCTTGATATCTAGTTTCCACCAAATCCTTCGATTTAGTCCTCTTGGGCTGTTTGCATGCTGACTTACTGTGGGTAGCTGTAAAAATGTGCTGTGTTCATGAGCATTTTTCAGATATGAATTATAAATCGTCAGACCCTACTGATAATGTATGTTTCTTCAGTTTTTAAGTTAGTCTGGCTGGCTGACTTGTCTTTTCTGAAAATTCAGTCTTTTTTCAGTGCCCAATACAAAGATGAGAGAAATAACTTATTCTTTGATTTCCCCTTTTTTCAGTTTCTTTTAATTGATCGCTCCCGACACAACATGCAGTCAAGAGACAGTTTCTATTTTGTGACTAACCAGGCCTGTTTATTTAGCTTTGAAATGTGTATTCATGAATTCATTGAAAAGTAAATTGCTATTGCTTTGAAATTTGTTAAATGCAGGGTCTGTTCGGCAAATGTCCAACCATTTTGATATGAACGAAAAAATAGGTTGATGTCGACTTAGTCTGCTCAGAAGAAGTCCCTTGGCGACTTCGCATACTTATCTTAGTTTCTTCTCCACTTTTTAAGTCTGCAAAGTCCTCTTTCGGGTTCGGCATCAGCTCCCAGATCGCGTCTGAAATTTTTTCGGGTGAGGAAGCCAGGAGTCATATGGAGCCAATTGTAGACTGTAGGGAGAGGGGCTGACAGGCCTTGGTGATTCAACGGTTTGCCTAAAAGAATGCACAAGACGTGAAGATTGATTGACTATCTCAGTAATTATGAATGTGACGGTCACACAGTGCACAAGATCACTCAATGGAATCTCATGGCCGAACGGGACATTCAGATGTTTTGGAAGTTCTCCTTCCCTATCCAATCTTTTAAAAATTTCATCCGTAAATTTGAGGTGTATGTGATTTGAAAAAAATCATTGTCCCACCCCATAAATGGATGAAAATCAAGTAAATGAATAAACAAGTCTGTATTTTATGACTTACTTTTCATTGTCATCAGCCTCTCAGCGTCTATTGTTGGACATAGACCTCCCCAAAGATTTGCCAGACCTCTCTATCATGGGCATCGCGGAGCCAGTACTTTCTGAATTTATTTAGCTCATCATGCCATGTTACTTTCTGTCGTCCACGATTTTGCGTATGATCCCAGGGGATCCACGTTTCGAGTCGTGATGTCCAGCGGTTGTCTGCCATTCTTACAACATGTCCAGCCCATTGCCATTTAAGTTTTCTAATTGTTTCGTTCGTGTGCCCTCCGGTACTTAACGGAAAATGTATTCAGTACCATTTTAAAAGTATTTGGCATGACTCGGCGGTGGATTGAGCCGCGGCCTACAGAACAGGAAGCCAGCACTTTACCACTGAGCCTCAATGATCAGTACCTGATTGGATGTTTTTAAATGTCTAGTGTGATTGGGTCCGAGAGAGGAGGATGTTGCTCTGTATTGACAGTCAATCTACCAACTGTGGCACGAATTGTACTATTTGCTCAAGTACTACTCAACAGGTAACGAGAAGAGAAATTAACGAGATGGAATAATATATCTCGGAATTTTTGAGATGAGGTATTATTATAATTATTTCCGTAGAGTGCAACGGCCGAAACGTTGTATGAAAAACAACAAAGATGAGGATGGTCCGAATATTAATGGAAATGAGATGGAATAAGTTAATCTCGCTCTATTTTTCAAGAAATCTGAAAGCCACGACCATGGTACTAAGTCCCTGTGGTAGCTGACATTCCATTTTATCTCTCTCCGGAAACTTTTTTTTCTCCTCGTCTTTACTGTTTGTTTAGATAATCGTATTTCTGTCTGACTAAAAGTATGGAAGATTGCTCCTCTTCTATATATCAGTCTTTAATATAAATCTGTTTTGATTATTGTGTTTCCGTCTGACGAAAAGTATCGAAGATGACTTCACCTCTATCTATCTGTCTATAATATATATCATTTTGCTTGTTCCAACCTGTGTTCGAGTGTTACGCTTTCAGTGATGACACAAGGGAAAGGTCAAGTAGTTTAATGAGAGGATAGGAAGAGAGAGGACAGAAAAGGTTTTTAAGAGGGTGGGAAAGAAAATTGTTAGTTTAATAAGAGGATATGAAAAGAGGGGACAAAAGAAAGGTAGTTTATTGGGGGTAAGAGAATCTTCGCATAAGAAACTAATCCATAATTGAATAGCATTTGAATAAAAA
The DNA here is from genome assembly GCA_963457665.1 of Thysanoteuthis rhombus. NCBI lineage: Eukaryota > Metazoa > Mollusca > Cephalopoda > Oegopsida > Thysanoteuthidae > Thysanoteuthis > Thysanoteuthis major. The sequence goes on from OY735230.1 coordinate 6,989,541, forward strand.
CATGAACGGGTAACGAAGATTGGAAGGGATGAGGGAGAGAATTGGCATAAAGGGAGTAGAGTGGGGACATGGGATGATAAATAATCTTAGTTGTCCACACCCGTGTTATTTCCGCGGGCTCAGCTGGTTTGTTTTAATCTTGTATTGGCTCATTTTCCATCAGTAAACAGGAAATCCACGGCACGGAACACGAGGGTTTTTGTCTTGTTCGTATATCTGTCCGTTTGTCCACAATATAACTCCAAAGGTTTCCGATGACATTTCGTGGAACGCTGGGTCATGGGCCAAAGACCAATTCATTGAATTTTGGGGCGGATCCAGGAATCCTTTGCGATTTTGCCAACATTGCGAGACAATTTTCCGGTCTTCGGATGTAATAACACAGTAATGACGTCATCACAGTGACATCTTCACAAACATGAACTGCATTATAGTTGTTTTTTAGAGATGGAGTTTGTCTTCGTAAGGCCGACCCCTCTTCGACATTTGGTGAGATTTAATGAAAAATGAAAATGTGTAATAAATAGATATGCTTCATCATTTAATTAGTGAAGAACATCTGCGAGGGCTGGATTATTTTTTTTCTGCAGTTCATGTCTGCACAAATATATCTCTCTTATTTTATAATGTCTGTAGAAATGCAATAGGTGATCTATAATTGATAAAGTTTTTTTTAGTGGGGGAGCAGAGCGTTTTCGAGTAGCCCCCTCGACCTCTTCTTAGCTATCCCCCTGACTACTCTTGTCATACTTGATGGGTCAATCATGATTTGTACAAAGCTTTTGCACAAGACCACTTCATTGAAAGTTGATAGTTGTGAGGAGAAAGATTGTGTCGCTCCAGTCTCCTTAATTAGGGTTTTTACCAGGGTTCGAACATTGACCTCTGACACCAGGGGGAAATACGTATCTATAGGGGGGGGGCTTCCGCTCGAATACTGAATAACTGCTAAGGCTAGATTAGTACTGGAGAAGGCTACATGGCAGAATATATAAGGAGGAAGATTGTGTTGCGCCAATATTCCAGTTGTTCAGGTTGTACATGCGTTGAAAATCATCATTCGAAGTTCTGGCTTTTATCTGGGAATGGAAATCGTCCAGACGAACGAATACCGAAGGACGTGTTGTATGATGAGCTTGTCACTGGCTTCGGACCTGCAAGAAAGCCTGTCCTTCGTTACAAAGACGTTTATAAACACGAGCAACATCTATCAAGCCGCTGCATATGGAGGCTTGCCATCGAGACAGGTACCCAGGCGAACGAGAGAGGGCAGCGTTTTAGAAGAGTGGAGAGAGCGTGGATTTGCAGAGGGCAGTGACAGAACCCACAGAGCCCGAGGACAGACTACTCCTATAAAAAGCTGCACGCTCCATTATCTATCGAGACAAGATCAGACTAAGAAAATGAAAGCAAAAACACCGTCCACCGGGGCCCATCTGAAAACATACCATTACCACAGCTACCAAGCACACCCAACAAGTATTTTAATATAAATATTTATTAAGTCCAACTTATTCCCGTACAAGGCACCATAGAGGGGTAAGGTGTGTGCGGGGGGGAGGTCTACCTGCGACGCCAGCACGTTTCAGGGTAGCGAGATAACTTGATTTTAAGACAAACTTCCGGGTGTTTTCTTTCTTTTCTTTTTAGATGTTTTTTTTTTAGGTTCTTCTTCGGAATTCATTAATACTTTTACGCCCCCCTCCATTAATTCTACCCACCACCGCTGTATCATCACCGTCACTATGACGTCATCATTTTACCTACCACCGTCAGTAGTACAAAGAACATTTTACTCGTCAATACACACACACACACATATATATATATATAATTGTTTCTCGATGTGGGTGGTACGCTGATGGGACCCCACACCACTTCTCGAGAAATCTCTGAGTAAACATGATAGTACTTTTGGGCTGTGGGGGGTAGGGCGCGATTGTCCGTCGCTATCTCCGTCTGGCGTTAGCGGGCGCGAAACGAGCATTTTGGAGCGGCGAATTAGAGAAATGTCGGCGGCCGGCGACTTTGGAAGCCACGAATTGGTTTTCGGGGATAAAAGACTTCGTTGAATAAAAATGGTTAGAAGAAGCAATCGTCTGGGGTACAAATGAAGAGATGTGTGTGGTGTGAACGGGTGGGTATAGAATCTTACATGTACTTGTGGGTGCGTGTGTGTATATATTACGCTGAATCGGTGTAATAGCCTAATTGTCGAATTTTAAAAACGTATTTTGCAATAAATAAATACGTAGTTTTGATTTGATCAGAAATTCATTTAATAAAAAACTAAGATACAAAACAAATGTTTTTTTACTATTAAAAGTTTAAAATTGAACTTGAACAAAAATTGAGTGAATTCGTAGTTTCAATTTTCTTTTACAAAGATAAATAAATACATACTTCTGATTTGACCAACTTAAAAAAATCAAAACAAGGAAAAAAGACAACTATATTTTACCATCAAAAGTTCATACAACCGAAGTAAAATTGAACTATTTTTCTACCAAAGAGTAAAATTACTCTTATTCGGCAATTTCATCGATTCGCTGTAACATATACCAGATATGTACGAACTTATGTCGATTCACTCACCCGGATGAAAAAATTTAAGCAACAGAAAAATGAATAAACGAATAAATAAAAATAATTGGTTGGAATGAAAATGGCAAAAACGATGTAAATAGAAAAAAAAGGTTCAAATTGAAAATTCAAAATCAGATGTCAGAAAAAAAAGAGAAAATTACGGAAATGAAAGCCAAAAATTGCAAGGTCGTCTGGACCACCCGGTCCGTTCGTTTCTTTATTGAGAGCAGAAGAGACATTGCTATCGTCTGCTTCTTGTCTATTTGCCCCTCACCTTCTCCTCTTAACCCCCAGTCTTCTTTTTCTTCCTTTATTTATTTCTCTTTCTTTCATCACTCTTCTTCTTCTTCTTCTTCTTGCTTTCGCCACCCTTCTTTCTGTACTCTTCTTCCTTTCTTTGTCTTGCTTTCGTCACCCTTCTTCTCCCCTTTCTTTATTTCTCTCTTTACTCTTCTTCTTTTTCTTCTTCTTCTTTCACCTTTCTTTCTTCCTCTCTTTCCATCACTCACTCTTTTTCTTACATGTTATTTCTCTTTCTGATCTTCTCCGCTCTCCTTGTACTTCTCTTTCTCCTCCCATACACCCCTTTCCCTCCTTATCCACCTTGTTTCTTCTCCATCCTCATTTCCCCTTTCTTCTCTTTCTTTTTACTTCTCAACCTTCTTATTTTGATAATATTTTTTTTAGGGTTTTCAAGAAACAGTTTCGCAGATTTTGTTTCGAAGAAATCTGTCATCGTGTGAGGCACCAAGGATTAGTGTATTATTATCTTACGGGGATGGGGGGGGGACTCCATTCAACATAAGCTAGATGTTTTTCTTTTTTTTTTTTTTTCAAGATCAGCTTGCGCCCACCGAGTTCTCTCCTCAAGCTTGATGCCCTTCCCCAGTAGCTCAGCGGGCCGAGATGACCAAAGCCAAGCTGCAGATTCTTTAAAGAAAAAAAAAGATTTCTTTCTTAGTTGAAAAAAAAATCAGAGTAGCATTCTCTTAGATGGACTACATTACAGGACCGAAAGGCTCGAACTGGTCTGTTTTACTTATAACTGAGGGCCGGTAAGTGGATTCTCGGTAAATGGATTCTGGCCTTTCCATAGGGCATAAGTGCAAAGTGATCACTAACTTCCTTGGGTAGAATTTGAACTCTGCCAATTCAATTTTCCATACCATCAACAGTTGAGCCACCTACACTTCCTTTAACGTATCTATCTATATGAAAGTCGTGTATGCAAATTAGAATGTTTACTCAGTCGGTTGTCTGTCGTGTCAGTCCTGTTATTACGTAAACGTTTTAATGGATTTGTAGTGATCCCAATTTTATATAAATATGTATGTACATGTGAAGAGAAAAAATATTTTATTCACATACTACAAATACACCTACGTATACTCACTCTTTCTTTTTTCTCTCTCTCACCCTCCCTCTCTCATTTGTCTATTTACCTAGAAAGACAAGAAATGAATTTGGAAACAGAAACACACCTAGGAATTTACCGAAGGTGAAACTTTTTTTTTCCTGGAAATTGCCGAAAAGAGGCGGAACAAACAAACCTTCCTTGGGAATTATCTTCCTTTACCATAAATGGCAAGAATTCTCAGAAAAAGGTCGAAACTTCCGAGAAAACGAATCCCCAAATTTATTCAAGTGGAGTAAAGAGATAGAGGGACTAGCCGGGCAAAATCCCCTTGAACAACAAGACCAAGTGTATATAACAACGCAACAGCTCAATTATAAGTCAAGTACCTTGATTACAGACTTTTAATTTACACCCTGAAAAGACTTTACATTCACTACACCTCACAAAAAATCATTTCTCTTTTTTCTTCATAATTCATGTACATCAAAAGTGTATCATTTTTACATCAGAAACTTTATTGTTTATTCCTATGTGTTTTGCCTCTCTCTAGCTTCCTTCCCTTTTTTTGCTACTTAACTGAATGATAACAGCTACGTTCCCTTCTATGTTATAGAATGCACCTAATTTTATCTGTGGGGACCTTCTTATACTAAATCATAAATCCTATCTTAATAGAGACAGCTACAATAAGACTTAGAACCCCCCAACAGACTACCAAAGCCAATAAAACCATAAATAGGTTGTAAAATGTCATAACAACGAAAAATACGTCATAAAAATGCTGATCGTTTTAAACCAAATTTAAAGAAAATAGGGTCTGTGTCTGAGAGAACTTTTTAATGTTTGTTTAACGTTATACTCAAGACGTTATGTCCGATCACCCTTTAAAACAGCTTGATTTGAGTTGACATATAAAAAGCCCCTTAAAATTAGGATAGTTGAATTAAAAAAATAAATCACATAATAAATAGGGTTTATGCTACTTCGTGCCACCCATACAAAAATAATTCCGTCATTTTTTTTACAAGTATGTATATGATACAAATCAGGAGTATAATGTAATTTAATACAATATCCTATGTGTGATCTGTTTATTTCATCAAGTGCTCAATGCATTCAACTTTATATTTAAAGTTGATTTAGAGTAGAGCTTGAAATATAATGAAGTAAGGGCTCGCTACACAAACACGTTTATGTCTCTGTCCTATTTAGGCTACTCGAGGCGAATGAATTGATTCATATAAGATTCGTATTTTGGACATTTTTGGAGAGTATGGCTATTTTGCAAGGTAGTTTTCCTTTTATTATGTATATATATATATATATATATATATATATATATATATATATATTCAGGTTGAGAACTCTTTAAGTGAGGTAACTTCGTTCATTATAATTATGCAATACTCTTCAAACTTAGGAATAGAATACTCTGGTGGGTGGAGAATTATGCGAGAGTGAATATATCGCTTAAATTCAACCATACTGACCGTTTAGTTCTGCGTAGGGCAGAGATAAGTTGCCAGCTTCTGTGTCTGAAGCGAAGGTTTCAATCCTACCACGTCGCACTGGATGGGATAATGGATAGTCTATAGCCACACTGAAGAGTTGTAATACAACGAAACAGCTGTCTGTGGATGACTATATATATATATATATATATATATGTTTTTTTCATGTTTGTAGGGAATGCACAGTGTTCCATATTTTTGAAATGGATCATTAAAGGTAGACAATAATAATTCTATGAAATAGAGCTCATAATAATTCTATCATGTGAGTTGTACACTATAACTTTGCCAATTATTTCAACGGCTTTAAAACAATAAGCCAAGCTGCAGCGTGCAACTCACATAATAAAATTATCAATTAATCATATAAATATGGCAAATGTGAAAATGAAATTCCCAACGCTATCTTAGAAGTGTCTTTGAATTTTATTCAGACCTTTAGTGTTCGGTGAATCGTTTCCAAAAAAGAAGTAATTCAGTTTATTTTGGCGAAAATTGTGTCTGAATATAAAATGTCTATTCGACACTGTTTACTCTTCTTGTTTGATCTGGGGGGAACACTGCATCGGAAGTTAGTCAATGCATCTCATCTTAATGATACAGTAGGTGCAAGCACGTACTGGGAATGGTCTGCTAAATTTCAAAGCAGGGTCTTTGTGTTTGAGAACACCCACTCCTGGAAGACCCCTGAATTTGAAAACCGATGAACTTTTAAAGAAGGGTATAGCATAAACCCCAAACGAACTTGCATAAACTGAACCAGGAAAAAACAAAACAAAACAAATACAAAACAAAGCAAAAACAAAACAAAATAAAAAAAAACAAAGAAAAACACCCCCCCCCAAAGAATAATAACCATCTTTTTTCTTGGCAGAGAAATTGGAGGTCACCTTCGTTATATGACAACGCCCATCCTCTCGTTGCAAATGCAACGTAGCAGACAATCCTAAAAAAATGTAAAGGGAAGTTCTTAATGAATGAATTTTTAATTTTTATAAACGAAAGAGAAAAAAAAAAGCAAAAAACTAAACAGTCATGTCGATTAGTATTTAGCCTGCTATAATGTATCCTCCCAATAAATGAATAAATAAATGAACAGGTCTGGTTAGTCACTCTACAGAAACTATCAGATGACAATGTCCCTTGGCAGCATGCCATGTTGGGAGTGATCAGTGAATAAATGACTCTTTGCACCTTTTATTAGGCAGTGATTTCTAAAAAAAAGTCTGGATTTTCAGAGAAAAAAGAAAAAAGAATATAAAGAAAGCGCGAATTCAGCTAGACACAAACTAAGGGCCGAATTCTGCTTAAACGTACGTTGTAAATTGAACCCCACGGTCACTAAAAACCTACCCGGGGTGAGGTTTAAAAAAGTTGTTTATTTAGATACAAGAAGTAAATGTGTTCAATTTTCAGCCCTCTAGCTCCATGAGCACCCAAAGGTACATACATAGCCAGCCAGCCAACCAGCCAGCGAGCTAGACCTGCTTACAAACTGAAGAAACCTATCTTGACTTGACTTGGTTGACGTTTTTTAATGAATAGATGAATACGTAATAAGATTTTTTAAGAGATTGTGTAAAGGGAAGTAATCCTGTTAAAATATTACACAGTTATTTCCCTTGGTTTGATCGCAATCCGTTTTCTTAATAATGTTAATTCTAATTCAACCGTGAATGTCATTTCTATTTCTTATTTTTTTCAATTTCAAGGAAAATCGCCTTGACTGAAATAGAGATCATTTACATATAAAAAAAGTATTCTTTTTTCGTTTTGTCCATGAAAATGGAAAAAATAACAACAAAAAAAATCAAGAAAAAAAACAAAACAATTAAAAAATTTGCTCTGTAGAAGATATGCTGTAATTTAATTTAAAATGCAATTCTTCTCTGCAAACGAAGCATTTAGCATGTCTAGAATGAAAGTAAATTGTTCAATATGCTAATTTACAAAAAATGGACACGAAAATTATAATATTGTTAAAGCACAGACACACACCCACACACACACACACACACACACACTGACACAGGGGGTTCGGATAATCCATTGAACGATGGCATGACAATACTTCATCTGAGAACTCCCAAGAAAAATTAGAAAGATCAAAACACATATTGGTCGAAATATTGCTTTTTAGGACAACGAAAATAAGGATTCTAGTCTGAAAAAATTTAATACTTCAGCTCAGAATTTCATACATGCGAACAGGACAAGGGGAGAGAACTCTGCAATGATTTTTTGAAAGAATCATTTTTTTCCAAATGAATTTGTTATATTTATGAACCATCAACTAAAACTATCAATCTCAAAATAGTCGTCATCAACACAGGTTTCTACAGTTTTTAAGTAGGTCTGGTTGATTGGCTTAGCTATCTATCTATAAATGTGTCGTGCGTTCAGTCTGTACCTATTAAATTAGAGGGCAGAAAAATCAAGCATTCATTTCACGTCTTATATTCTTTTTTGCACCCCTCCCCCCAAGTAGGATCCTAGTGGGGGTTCAATTTGCAATGTAAGTGTTTGCTAAAACGGTCCTTCAGTTTGTGTCCCATAGCCCCCACGATTGTCTTTCTTCCTTTATTTCTATTTTTCTAAAGATTCGGACATTTTTGAATGATCACAGCCAAACAAAAGGCGAGAGAAGTAACTTATTCATTGATCAGTTCCTTTTTCTAGTTTCTTAATTGATCACCCCAACAGGACATACTACCAAAAGACATTGGTCATGTGACCACTTTTATTGAATGACAAACCAGACCTGTCAATTTTTAGTTGTCAATCAAAATATCGTACTGTGTTACATATCTTCAGCATTAGGAAGTATGGACTGGACCTGACCTGACCTGACTGATAGAGAAAGATGGATTCATGCATTTCCCAAGGGTAATAGTGATGAAGATAAACTACCAGAACTTGAACTCAGTTTTTTAATACCATCTCTTTGTTGTTAACTGTTACGCCAACTGCAAACCTTGAAGTGTTACTATTATCATTATTGATTATTTTTTCGAAGAATGTGAAGTAAGATCGAACACGTAAATATCAATGAAATAAAATTTTACAGAAATATATCGAAATCAGATCATTATTATTGAGGGGAAGGGAAAGCACGAATGCAGACCCCACAATTCTTTTCAATCAAATCAAATTTTTCTATTTTATTTCAAAAATCACTACCGAGATGTAGACTTGGATCACATCTAATCTGAATACCTGAGAAAAAAAACCTTTTTCCCAAATTTTACAACCTTTTTACTTTGAAATCTTCCTTTTGGCCCATTGAGTATGGATGATTAGTATCATAAACAAATAGATGGAATCCAGATCATTATCACTGAGGTGAACACAAACGCAGAACCCACATTTTTTTCTCCCAAATCTTTTTTTACTTGGGCTATATGCCCAAATTGGTTGGGCTGCACCCATGTTTCATTGGTTTCTATTGCGTGACAGACATTTCTCATTTGTAATGGATTGTTCAAACAAAAAAATAAAGGACAGTAAAAAATGGATGGGTGAAATAACACAATTACCGTCTCAACCATCCCACTGCACATCCAGTACAAGTAGTAGAATAAAAAGGAAAAAGAAATGCTGAGCTGAAGAAAGTCGACCATTACATCTACCTTAGAATCACTCTAGGATAGCAAGCCTTCGGTAGAGCATGCTCAACCGACAAGAACAAAAAAATTCGATTAGTCATGAAAAGAAGGGTATACAACCAATGCATCCGCCCGATAGTCACCTATTGAGCTGAAACATGGAACCTAACCAAAAGATTGACCCTCAAACTGAGAACCATACAACGTGCGCATGAGAGAATCATGCTCAACCTCACATGAAGAGATCAGAAGACGGCACAGAATATTAGAGAGAAAGCAAGAGTCCGAGACATCATATAAACCATTAGAAAATAGCAATGAGCGGGCCATGTTGCAAGAATGACAGACAGATATCACGACTAACAACGTGGGTCCCATCGACAATATGCGAAACTGTGGCTGGTAGAAGATGAGATGGTGAGAAGAACTAGACAAGTTTAAAGAGTACTGGCTCAGCGATGCCCATGATAGAGAGGTCTGGCGAATCTTGGGGAAAGTCTATGCGTAAAGACGAACGCTAAAAGGCTGTTGTTGTTTCTGCTGCTGCTACTGCAGCACTCATGGAGCTAAAACATGGAACCTAACCAACAGATTGACCCTTAAACTGAGAACTATGCAACGTTTCAACTGCTAGACGAAACTAAGCGCAATAAATATCTAATGGTTTTTATGTACGTTATTATGGGTGAACTCAGTGGAGTTTCCACCATTGGTAATCTATGCAACAAGCGAATTGGTTAATCGATGGCTGCTTATAATAAGTACGATTAGTAAATATCATTAGAGTAAATCCTAATTAACAGACTAATAAGGTGGGGGTGGTTTAGAGAGAAACAGTTTGAGAGTTTGGGACAAGACTTCTTTTAAAGCTAAAAATGTCTTGATAGGACATTTTGTTCAAATTTAATTTTCCTAGAATACAATTAACTATAGGGGACGTGCGGGCTGGTTTAGCGGATACTGGCATGGAAAACGAACTCAGTGGCCAGGATTTGGGTTTCTCTGTCGAGGCTGCTTACGTTTACTCCACACTAACGCCCTTTGGAGAGGTATGAATCCACCCCAGCTACGGGTAAATAGCAGAGCAATAGAGCCAGCTCAATCTTCAAAGACAAGAAAATTTCATTAGTCCTAAAAAAAGGGATACAAATCAAATCGTCCAAATGCGAAAACGACCAATTTCTAAAAAGTCCAATTTATTAGGGGACTAATGACAAAAATAAACAAGCAAAACTATCCCAGGTAAAAAAAAAAAAGGTAAAATGGGCCAACACCAAAAGGCCAATGTGAGGACTATCTATACCAAAAAGGCCAGGTTATACATATATACACACAACATACACTCATGCTATATATGCATTTGCACACGTACACGTATATGTGCATGCGCCTTATACTATCTCCAGGGAGCTTACTCTCCCAATCATTCGTTCTTCACAAAAGTGTGGTAACTGGTAAGACGCATCGTCAATGATCTTACTCTTTGAAATTTAAACTGGCGCATATGCACACACGTCACATACGTATACACGTACTCACATTCATATAAGCAAATGCACATACTCATATATACGCTCTACATGCGATACGCATATCATATACGCACATACATACCACATGCACACTCACATGCCACGTATACATAAAAATCAAATATTAAAGTAAAAGGTGAAAAAGTATTGCTTTACTTACAAAACACGTCCCATTCATGTACACAAATACTACATACTCAGATGTACACGTAGAAACACATACTCAGCATACACTCACATGAACATAAACATACGCTCATACATACATACACCTTACAAGTCTGCACATCCATATATACATGCATACACACGCATACTTCATACACACATGCTAAATACGCACACGCATGCACACATACTATCTGCGAACATACACCATCTTAACATATACATATACTACATGTTCTGGTCCGAGGCACATGTTCATACTCATGTACATTTGTGTATGCATATATATATATACATATATATATATATATATATATATATATATATATATATACCTTTTGAGCATTGGACATCTTTGCATTGGCCCCATTTTGCATTATTAGACCCCACTGCATCGGACGCTTTACATTTAACATTTTTGCAATGGCCTTTTTTTGCATACGACGTATACAACAAGATTTTAAAAAGCCAGTTCAGCGACAACAAATACGTAGCCAATGAGGAAAAATTTACGGACTTTCAGCGACAGAGGTGGAAAGAAATTAAGCGAGACCAAAGAAGCAATGAGAGAATTCATTGTGATGGTTCACATATGCGTATCTATCACGTATGCATGTTGTGAGTAAATATTTATTTGTATAAATTTTTTTCTTTTAGCATCTGGTGTGATTGGATATTTAGATTTCATTGATCCTCTTAGCATTGGACGTACTTATTGCATTGGCCGTTCTAGGATTGGCCTTTTTATCGTGGACTTTTTAAGCATTGGCCGTTTTTACGTTGGCCGTTTTTGCATTGCTTGAAAGATTTTCAGTATCACTAGGACTATCAGTTTTGGACATTTTTGATACTGGGACATTAAGGTTGAACGTTTTGACTTGGCACCACTGAAAAGAAGGGTATACAACCAATGCATCCTCCTGATAGTTACCAATAAATCTGAAACATTGATAATATACACTGTGACCAGCAGAAAATTAGATGGCGTGACGATCTGAATAAGCTCAGAAAGTACTGGCTCGGCGACGCCTATGATAGAAATGTCTGTCGATTCTTGAAGAATGACTATGTCCAGCGACAGACGCTAAAACACACATGATGATTAAGAGCTCTTTAGTCTGTCAAAGCAGTTCATCTTGGGCAACCGTATTCACTGAAACCGCATTGAAGCCCCTATTCTCAACAAGGAGTCTACCAGAATAAACAAAGCGCATGTTTAATCGTGTATTTAATTTTATCAGCGAATATTCAACGCGATTATGTTCTACAAATTTACCATTTATTTAGTCTTGAAGGCAGAGTTTCGTTTCTAGCATTTCCCACCACTCCACAGAACAACTAAGTGCCTATCAGTAAAATGTCGAAACCCTTTTTAAACGTTGAATTTGAATCCCCTCAAAACGGCACTGCTCTCCTTGACAGCACCCCGGTGTCTTTTTTTTTTCAGTTAAGTCGTCGGTTTTGATAGCACAAGCGGATTATTTCGTAATGGGTTCGGTTCCCCGGGAGTGTGGTTGGGGCCAGTTAAAAGGTATTTCAGATCGGGTGATATAACGCACAGCCACAAGGAAAAGGTCAAAGTATCTTCGTGACAATATAAAACACGGCTGTAAACACAAGGCCGTGACGTACATAAACATCACAGAGCAAGCTGACTTCAGCGCTTGCGCACACCAGTATATACTTGTTTGCGCATGCGTAAAACTCAGCTGACTCAATCTTGTTTATGTGCGACCCGATCTTGCGTGTGTGTGTGTATTCTATAACATATGAGGCCTGTCCGAAAAGTAGCCAGTCATCTCGAGATCCGTTTGCGCGGCCTTGGCGTAACCTGACAACCAAACCAGAGAGTGTCTTACTGCGCTTATGTATGCAGACATGTTTTCTTCCAGTTGGTAGAGAGGGGACTTGTGTACTGTGTGGCCGACGCATTCACAATGACCGAACCTTCCCATTCTACACATCTCGTGCAGAGTTTATTGGCAAAACATTCCATTACCCAAGGTTTGTCAGGTACCCACCTCCACAATCCAGATCTGGCTTTTACTGAAGCTAAAATCGACGTTGAAAGGGAGATTTCAGAGCACGAGATTAAGGAGAATGCAACGAGGCAGCTGATGGACTTTCCATACTGTTTTGAAAGATGGCAGGGACGCTGTGATAAGTGCGAATAAGTGGGGTACTTTGAAGGGGATTAAGGTGACATTGCCCTAGGTAGGCTACCTTTTCGTTAGTATTAAATGATTGGATATTTTCTGGACAGACCTCGTATCAAATTTCATTGGGTGCCTGCCGTATGGTAATGTTAAGCAAAATGTTTAATCTCCCAAGCCATTACCAGTATAGTTTCATTGATGTTCGCTAGGTGCTACACTATTGTAGCCCTGTGCCTGACGGAGCTTAGCTTAGTAGATACCTGAGTTACTTACTGTAGCACGATGCTTAGAAAGTCCATCCGAATTATTAGGGTAATAAGTTCGATCCACAGTGAGAGCTTCCTTATTGATGCTTTAACCGGACGAAACTAAGCTTATTCAATATCAAGTGGCTTTGGTGTTCGTCAAAAGAAACAAGCTAGAACTGAAAAACAGATTTAATATCCTTACCGACGGGAACGACACAAACGTCAACGAACTCCACAACAAAATAACAACCTCTCTATTAGAAGCAGCCAATATGTTCAAACCAAGAAACATAGCGATCATTAGAAAAATCTCAGATGAAATCAGGAAGCTGATTGAAAAGCGCAGAAACCTCAAACCATCAACGACCACAAGGGAGGAAATAGAAGAAATCGAACTGAACAAAACAATAAAGAAGAAACTAAGAGAAGACAAAAGAAGGCTTTTCGGCAGCCATCATCGAGACCAACCTCAGAAAACGTCGAGGATTTAAAGCGATAAACAAAGCACTCGGTATAGGAAAGAAACAGATAACTAACATTCTCGAAGCAAACGGAGACATAACAACAGAGAGATAGAATAGTTGAACGCGCCCAAGAATTTTACCAGGAACTCTACTTTTCAAAACACGGACGATACAACAACGACCAGAATACACAAGATGCCGACAATCAATTTGAAGATTTCCCCAAAGTTACACCATGGGAAGTAAAGCAAGCCATCAAACAAACAAAAAAAAAAAAAAAAAAGAAAAGCCCCTAGACTACATAACATCACCATCGATCTACACAAAAAGACTGGCAAGAGAGTCAACAGAAAACTAGCTATTCTATTCAACTTGTGTCTGAAACAGTAAAGTCCCGAAAGACTGGAACACAGCTATTATAATGCTTCTACAAAAAAAAGGTAACCCCAAAGATCTCAACAACTACAGACCTATAAGCCTGCACAACTGCATTTACAAACTTTTCACAAAAATCATCACCAACCGGATTGCTAAAACACTGGACGAAAATCAACCACGAGAACAGGCTGGGTTTAGAAGAAATTATTCGACCATAGACCATCTTCATTCAATAAATCAGCTGAAAGAGAAGGCAGCAGAATACAAAATGCCACTCGCGGTAGTATTTATAGACTTCAAGAAGGCATTCGACTCTGTAGAAAATCATGGTCATGAAGGCCATCACCCTACAAGGTGTAGACCCTGTATACGTTAAAGTACTGCAACACATACACGACCACAGCAACTCATTCATTAGGCTACATAAGGACTCTGAACCATCCCAGCTCCAAAAAGGAGTAAGACAAGATGATACCAGTTCACCCGAACTCTTTACAGCCTGCCTCGAGATGATCTTCCGGAACATGGACTGGGAAAATAGAGGAATCAAAATAGACGACAAATACTTGAGCAACCTTAGATTTGCAGACGACATCGTCCTTTTTGCAGAGAACCTACACGACCTCCAACTAATCTAAACAAAGAAAGCAAAAAAGTCACACATGAACTTCAGTAAAACGAAAATCATGTGCAATAATCATGTTGAGAATAAGAACATAACTGTCAAGATAGAAAATGCAAAATTCGGCAAGGTAGACCACTACATCTACCTAGGACAACGATTCTCCATGAGACCCTCAAAAGAGGAAATCAAGCGAAGAATCACTTTGGGATTGCAAGCCTTCGACAGATCAAGTTCAACTTTCAAGAACCAGATGATCCCAATAATCGTAAAAAGAAGAGTATACAACCAATGCATTATCCTGATAGTCACTTATGGAGCTGAAACATGGAACCTAACCAAGAGACAGGCCTGCAAACTGAGAAGTATGCTACCTGCGCATGAGAATCATGCTCAACCTTACATGGAGAGATCACAAGACAGCACAGTATGTAAGGAAGAAAACAGGTGTTCATGATATCATAAAAACTATTTAAAAAATTCAAATTGCAATGGGCAGTCCATGTGGCAAGAATGAAAGACAACCGATGGACATCACGTCCCACAACATGGATCCCCAGAGATCACATAAGAAACCGAGGCCGACAGAACACAAGATGGAGAGATGAACTTGACAGATTCAGGAAATACTGGCTCCGCGATGCCCATGATAGGGAATTGTGGTGAATCCTGGGGAAGGTCTATGTCCAACGATGGACGTTAAAAGACTGATGATGATGATGATGAAAAGAACCATCAGCAGCGAGTTTGTTCCGTACTGTGTGCTCCATACACCGAAGTTATTTTTATCCACTTTGAGAGAAAGTAGCATACAGACACTCATGTACACACATACAGTGGCACACGGGGGTAAGGTATGCAGGGAGAGGGCAGCGTATACCTACTGCTCAATTATAAGTTTTTTTTGCATTTGCTAATAGAGACATAAACGTATACCTAGTTCGCGAATCCATTTCGATCACTGAACACACATGAAGACATACACACATCCAATGCACACTTCATCTTCAAGAGAATCATTCCCCCTCCTCACAAGCAGCTTCTCTTGGAGATCTTAAGATTATTTCTCCTGAAGAACATAAGAAGAAGAAGAAAAAAAGAAAGAAAGTCGTCTTCCTTCTCCACGTGGTGAGATATTGGAACAATGTTGAATTACCGTACAAAGGTTTTAGTGTATTAAACCAGTTTAAGATAACAATGTGTTTTTTCAGTGTCGATTATTCTTTGTTTTACAAGTGTTTTTTACTTTATTATTGTTGTTTCATGTTTTTTTCATACAGTTATACGTTTTTAAATTATTGTTGTTGTTTTTGACAAGTCTGTGTTTTAAATTGCCTGAAATGTAGCTTTTTTGCGCAAGTGGGTGGCTGTATCTATGTATGCGTGTATGTGTGTGAGTGCTGTTGTCTATATGAACGCATACATGTATGTATGCTTGTGCATGAATATTTATCTATATGTATGTGCGTGTGTGTGTACATGTCAGCATTTATACGTGTATAACTATGTGCATATATTTGTCTATGTGTGCATTGTGTATATATCTCTCCGCGTGTTTGCACATATACGTGATTATACCTGCGTATGTATGTGTGTATGCATGTGTATGTGTGTACATATGTGTATATGCATGTGTTGGGTGGATAGGTATGTGTATCTATGTTTGTGTGTATATGTGTGTGTGTACTACTGCTGAAGTAGAAGTTGTTCATACGACTACAGAGATTAGTATGTTGTTCTGGTGGGTTGTGCGGTCAATGGTTTTAAGTCAGGAAATAAAAAGAGAGTGATAAAAAAAGAAAGTGAGAGGAGCTAGAGGGCGGAATATTTTAGTTACCTTCAGTACGTGCGTAAAATTGAAGACTCTTGAAATTGCAGTCCTATGGCTCAACGAGTGACGGAAATTTTCTTCCAACCACACATACATAGCTTGGAGTAACATAAACCAAACAGTTTGTTTTCTCTCTAAACAATGGATCCTTCCACTTGTAGCAACGGACAAAGAAACACAGAAACAAGCCGAAGAAGTTGTTCGTAACTCTTTGTAGAAGGGTCCATTGTTTTCAGCTATTTTTTATGCCACCCTGTATAGCCCAAGTCGCTGCCACATTTAGAGCACGTCAAGTTGACGTCCTCAACTGAGCTGTTCCTGTCGCAGTTAATGGGTTAAAA
The DNA here is from genome assembly GCA_963457665.1 of Thysanoteuthis rhombus. Classification (NCBI taxonomy): domain Eukaryota; kingdom Metazoa; phylum Mollusca; class Cephalopoda; order Oegopsida; family Thysanoteuthidae; genus Thysanoteuthis; species Thysanoteuthis major. The sequence goes on from OY735230.1 coordinate 7,006,340, forward strand.
ATTGAGTGAAGAGCCATTGCATTGTATATCCTCACCAACCATTACTTATTTATTTGAATTTCTTTCTAGTCACCCGTCTGACATTCTGTGATAATACCCCACTGAGCAACATAGTATAAACTACGAGATCTACCAAAATAAATAAATAAACAAAACGCTGCGTGGTTCACAAAGGGACAAACTTCTCAAAATACACAATCCGAGTAAAGTTATTCAACTGAAAAGCCACCCCAACCAGAGCCCCACCTTTCAACCCCGCTAATCACGAACAAGTTTGCCTTAGTTCGCCCTGTCGAAAAGCAGGATCAAAAAGGAAGAGAGCTTCACAAGCTGTGCTTTTGAACCTTCCCCTGAACTCGTCACTCTAAGTCATTATGATTGAGGGTGCACGACGCCATCCCCCGAGCGAGTATTGGGGGGTGGGGGTGGATTATTGTTGCTCAGGATTCGCAAACGAAGATCTGAGAACGTATTCCACTCGTCATGTTGGCCCAATGACGAAACCAATTGGAGACAAACCCAGGTCGCCAAATGTCTTTTGCCGCACATGACCAAATTTACATGGCTTTGGAACCAAATTATGTCGGTTCAGTACCAAAATAATCAAATAACTAAAAATCCGTCATCAGACCAAATTTGTATGGACTTGAGACCAAATTAAGTAGCTTAAGTACAAAAACAATCAAATAACGTAACATCCATCATCAGACCAAATTTGTATGGAAACGGGACCAAATTATGTCGGTTCAGTACCAAAATTATCATACAAATTAAAATCCGTCATCAGACCAAATTTGTCTGGTCTTGAGACCAAATTAAGTAGCTCAAGTACCAAAATGATCAAATAACTTGAAATCCATTATCAGACCAAATTAGTATGGCCTTGAAACTAAATTTATAGCTCAGAACCAAAATTATTACATAACCTAAAATCCATCACCAAACCAGATTTGTATGGTTTTGAGACCAAATTAGGTAGCTCAAGTACCAAAAGAATCAACTAACTTAAAATCCATCATCAGGTTCCCTCCAGCAGTGAGTAAATAAATTATCAGTGCGGATCAGAGTAAAGAATAAGTTTAAGGTGAAAATCGAACTCACGACCTTCTAAACAGGAGGGTGGCTCGCTTAAAGTACTTGAATTTATTGGCCAGCGTCACTCCAAATCAAACCACATCCATGATTTCCAATATGACATATTTGTTACTAACTGGTAAAACAATTCGATTCGATTTTATTTTAATTTTTATCCGTCTAGAAGATGAAGTATTATGAATCGTAGTAGGTAATTTGTTTCATCTTAATTGCTGTTGTTTTTCATTGCAACTATTACCCAGGTGAGAATCGAACTCACAACCTTCTATGCTGGAGGGTGGCTTGCATAACGCTCAACTGTTCTTACTGGAACTAACTGGCAGGTGCCAATCCAAATCAAACACTTTGACTCACTCCCTATCCACAATCTCCTCACCACCATGTTTGTTATCAGTTATTATTATCAACTTCCGGTAATTCAGTTCACTCAAATTCTATTTTCAATACTTCATCTGCGAAATGAAAAATGAAATTGTAATGATCACGTTGTATGAAATATGGCAGAAGGTAGGGACACAAAACGGTAAATATGTTCCTATTCGATATAAATTTAAAAAGAAATATTTTTGCTTTATGAACTGTAGAAGCCACTTACCCAGCCGAATATTTGGTTCAATAAAATTGATATAAATCATGTCTCTGATTCTTACTTAGATATTCGAACAAAATTATTGGCGAACCCAACCTGTGGTTCAATAAAGTTGATATAAAAAAAAATAATTGTCTTTTTCTAACTTAGCACTCCAAACGAACTTTTGGGCAGACCTAATATTTCATTCAATGGTTAATATTGTAAATAAAAATGTCTCAAATTAAAAAACAAAACGAAAATAAGAACCATAAATTCAACGATGCTTTCACCATCCTTACGTTCATATCTGTGATTTTCAATTTTTAAGGGATTCCACACGAAATAGTAGTGGCAGGAGAAAGTGGACGAGGAAAGTTAAAATCGTTCACCCGAAAATCCGGCGATGAAAAAAACACAAACCAGGAAGAACAACAAAAAACAAAAACCAAAAACAACTAGTAAGTTCAAATCAAAGTAAGTGTACAATTTTTATCAATAATTTGTTTTAGGGTTTTAGTGTATGACTATTATTTATAAGTGGACTTCAAATGAGTGTATCTAACATTTTTTTTTCTATAAAGTTGGCCGTTTTAGACAATTTTAGCCATTTTTGAAGACTGTTTCAGCTAACAAACGAAACTCGGCCACACAGCAACCCCCCAAAAGCAAACAAACGCTTGATACATCATTTATTGATCAGATAGATATTCTTTTAATGACACCACACCTTCTTTCCTTTTTCCGTTGTTTACATGAATAGGATCGATCGACCGACTGATAAAAAAACGTCTAATAGAGATGTATGGACACATCTGGAAATTTGTTTTATTCCAAGTTAATAAACCGAACGAATAATTTACTTACTGATTGATGTCAAAATATAAAATGTCTTTTATTTTCAATTTAATTGACCAAAGAAAGTTTTTTTTATGTTACCTTATGTTATTATGGTTGATTTGTCCTGATTCTCCTCATTAACCTTCCTAAACGTTCTCTTCCTATTGCTGTGGGACGGAATCATACTTCAGAACCTTTTTGCAATGTAGTCTGTACTGTGCCAGCTTTCCCTCAAACACCCAGCCCAGGCCTCTTGGTTCTCTGCCATACACCATCACCTTTATCGATGATTGCTTTGGCAACGTTCCCTGTTTCTACAGACGCCATTTTGTTTTGTAATTTTTGATCAGAAGTTCTTAACCTATTTTGGCCCATGGCCCACATCGACATCTTCGGAATATTATTCCCTTATTACTATATTAAAAATAAATTTAATGTTTAAAAGATATTGTTCTGTACATGGGCACCAGCAGTCACTTTTCTAACGGGTGAAGAAAGATATATTCAGTGAAGGCTTACTCTTTATTTCCGATTGTGCTATTATCAGGGTGAGCAGTTCAAAATTTTCAACGGATCAATAATGTGCTACCCACACCAATGAGTCTGGCCTTTTCAAAACATGCACATTCGACTCGCAGTGTATGTGGCTTTACAAGTCAAAGGCAATATACTCCAAACATAACCGATTTCAACTTCAAGAAATTGCTTCAAGTTTTATATTTGTAGCTACTCTTTGGAAATACGGCATCTAGTTGTAATATTATAAAAGTTTCTATACAACTCTCGTATTTTTCAAGCAGTTTTTACGAGGAATTAAGAGCAATTCTTGGATTCGTTGACATCGGATATAATCAAAAACGATTTAAACCTATCCATATAATTTTTCTCAGTTTGCGGGTCTGTTTACTGATTAAGTTCCATGTTCCAGCTCCATAAGTGATTCTGAGATGACTTCTGAATGTAAATTGAGCACCTTCTTTCATATCAAGAACCGCTGATCCAAACGATTTCAAACTTGACACTGCAATGTCCGGTGCATGATTCAACATATCAGGCAAATATTGCCTTCATACGATGGTCAGTTGTTTAGTTATCTCAATGCACACGCGCATGTGCGTGCGTGCACACACACGCACAAATATTTCACAAATTATAGGGTGGTTGTATAATTAGACATGAATCGGCTAAGCCTCAACATGACTCGGTTTTCAGCCACAAAACACTGTTCGCCCGTCCGAAACAAATTTCTGAATTACCCTCACTAAATCAAAATTGCCCCCTTGTGGGTCATGCACAGAATCACTGTTTTAGATGATTTATTTGGATTTTGGATAAGACCAAGGCCACTTTCAGGGCGCGTTTTGTGAAAAATGAATTCACTTCAGATGTGGTTTATGAAACTCTCAGCTCAGTTCCCATGTTGCACGACAAACGAGGCAATGGTTTTGTTTCTGTGTCTCTATATATCAATGAGCTTGAGACTAAAGGGCTTTAAATGCATCACTATTCACTAATAGTTGTGTGTGTGTGTGGGTGTGTGTGTGCGTGTGTGCGTGTGTGCATGGAATCACGCATAGCCCCAAGGTGACTAGTCGTTAACCGTTAAGTCACCCGCATCACAGACTCGTAGAAGTATATCCAAAAATTGAATCACTGCAAAAAGACGGAGAGACGAGATAGATAAGATCAGGAAGTACTGGCTTCGCGACGTCCATGATAGAGAAGTGTGGCAAATCCTGGGGAAGGTCTGTCCAACGACGGACGTTAAAAGACTGATGATGATGAAGAAGACATCGTAAGCTTTATATATGTGTGTGTGTGTGTGTGTGTGAGAGAGAGAGAGAGAGAATAATAGCTTGTGAAACTCACCGTCTAATTATGGAACTATCGTACCATGGCCAATGTAAAAGAGTATTCATTCTACAGGATTAGTGTGGTTCAAGGCCACCTTCTGTGAGCACCCACCGGAGAACGTAATCAATGATAACGATCAACAAGGCAAACATTGATGTACAACTGAAAGAAATATTCAAAGTTTAGCCTAGTCTGATCCAAAGTCACAACAACCGAGTGCCCAGGTAGGTTTATTTACTAGGCTTAATTTTGTCCGGCACAAACAGTCTAAATATCAACAAACTGACATTTTATCTGATCAGCCCTTTCACAAATAAGCTTTTAAGATGCTTAATGACTGAATTTTCATAAGGTTATAAAAAGTAAAAACATTAGTTTTTATATAATGGTTAAAAAAACTATTCTTTTAATAAAGATTTCCCATATTTTGAAGAACGTGAATCATTTGTCCCATTAAACATTCATTCCAGTTCAGTTGAAAAACTAGGAATTAGCAGATCACTTCGCCTGCACTAAAAACTAATTTCTCCTCTGGTTCCAGTCTATGATGACGTCATTGTCTGCGGTAGTAAGAGCCAGAATCTTTGAAAGTTGATTTTCAGATAGGCAGGCACTCCTCACTTCGAAGATTGATGCTATACAAATTGTCTTACCCATATTTTCTCAACTCATCTCCACCCATCTGGATTGGTGCTAAGTTTACTGGAATGTATTCAACAGCGTAGCTTGACCACAGAAATTAAAATGATGCGTTCAAAAGTACACACCAGTTTTAAAAGTTATCGAATGGAAGCAAAGCAAGTAATCAGGTCACTTGATTTATATATATATATATATGTATATATATATATATATATATATATATATACGTATGATTACCTGCTTTTAAACGTAGAAAACGTAGAAAACATGACCAGATAGTCATGATAGGTAACTCAGAAGAACCATATATATATATATATATATATATATAGTGGGATTGGAAGTTAGTCTTCTACAATAAGATTTATCCAGAGAAGCAAGCGATTGATTTGAACAGTTACTTCTCTCAATTAGACCTATCAAATACAGCAAACGATGTAAAACATATAGAATTATCATGTCAGAAATGTGTGGAGGTGCGATTGGCGTGGTTGGCAGAGGTGCAGACAACGGATTCGGCGAATCCATCTTTTCTCTTCTAGCTTGAGTAAAATAGTTGGGCAGACTGGGATCTCTAGCCTTGGGAGGGAAACCAGGAGAATAACTCTGTTCAGAGTTATTTTCACGTTATTCTGGCAGCTCCTGCATCTAAGCTGATGCCAGGCGTATCACTCTCTGTCATCCTCTGGATAACATCAGAAAAGTCTAGTATGTGTGTGTGGGTTTGGGGGGGTTGACGACAGGACGTCCCAGGATCTCTACACGTTTCGCCCAGGTATGCACCATGAAGGAGACGTTACATTGTCCATTCATCGTCCGAAATTAGGACCAGAAAATATCTAAAATTCATGTATAATTAGAATTCATTAAGATAGATTCCATCATAAGGAATAATTCAACGATTCACAAGCTTCATAACACCGTCTATGTATCTTGGTATGTGAGATAATTGCCATAATTGATTTGTTTTTCCATTTCTTCATATGTTTCAAGAACTAGTCCATGAAGATGGTCGTGTGAATCTAGAATAGGTGGAATTCAGAAACAGCAAGATTTGAACAATTAGGAGTGTGATTCTTTTTCTCTGTCGAGGTTTTCAATCATTTCAAATATGGTTATTACTGTGCATCATCATGATTTACGATTAATCAAACTGGGCTTCTCTCCAAAGCAGTATTCCTAGTGGTTCCCAAGAAGGGGACATGCCTCCCTAGTGAGTAATTTCAAGAGGGGTGAGAGCCAGCAGGAAAAAAAGGTAAGAATTTCACTAATCATTTCAGGAATTCTCTGCACAAATGTTTGCATAACATCATGATGTACATAATATACTTTAGTAATTTGACAATTGCATTGTCTTTGTTCAATATCGAAAATATCATGCTATGCTTTTTGTTCAATATTTCCCGAATATTAAACTAATTTAAAGGTAAAATCCAGTGAAGGTACAATTTATCAAGTTTAACGTAATATTAAATTCTATTTCTATTACGCTACGTCAGTAGACGTCACTGACGACGTACACGTGACAGGAGGCATTCGATGATTTCTAATTAGAATACGTGTGATTGAGGACTGACCTTTTTTTCGCATATTTGTATTTATTTCAAGCTAATTATTTCGTTGAAGATGGTGGGAGCGTGGAGGCATGGTCTAGCTACTAAGGGGGGGGGGTAAAAAAGGTCAAGAACCGCTGGAACTTTAAAAGTTGTTGCTGTTGATAATAGATGTCTGCTATAATCGTGACATTGACTGATAGCAAATCAAAGTGGACCACACCAACGCAATCCAAACGAACTCTTTCCGAACCTTTCTTTGGATGTCAGTCCATAATCGGTTACGCTTTAGCTTATTGGATTCCATTATTCCCTTAACATTAATCTGTTCTAAAATTGCAAGATGTGTTAGCGAAAATGCAGAGAAGAGCAGATGTCAAAAAATTCGTAATGGAAAGAAAATCAATTCCCTAAAAGACTGCAAGAGGCACACGAAGCAGTTCTTTGCCAAAGAAAATAAAACGTACTGAAGGGATGGAATCATGGAAAGATGGCAGTATATTGTTCCATACAAAGTTATTGCCAGTATATATATATATATATATATATATATATATATATATATATATATATATGTCCCGCTAGTCCTTAAAAGAAGAGCATACAATCAATGTATCCTACCGATAGTCACATATGGAGCTGAAACTTGGAACCTAACCAAAAGATTGACCCCCAAACAAAGAACCATGCATCTAGCACATGAGAAAATCATGCTAAACCTCACATGGAGAGATCATAAGACAGCACAGTATATTAGAGAAAAGGCTGTAGCTCACAGAAATTAAAATGGCGTGACGGGCTTGATAAATTCAGAAATTACTGGCTCCGCAATGCCCATGATATTGTGATCTGGCGAATCTTGGGGACTGATGATATATATATATATATATATATATATATATATATATATATATATATATATATTCTCAAGAAATTGATATATGATATATATGAATGGTGAAATGATAGATTCGTTACAAAGGCAAGCTCATATTTCTGCGAGCGAATAATCCGATTTATGTGGATCTGGATGAGAGTTTGTTGTAGATCTGATAGTTCATTTCATAGATGTTTCTAGTCTTGTCTCCTCCCACAAATATGTTTTTAGGTTTGTTAATGTGTTCGGCTTCCTCTTTTAATTTTCTCTGGCATGAACCTATCTTTAATTTCTTTAAACCTGATATTTGTAATGATGTTTGGTAGGCTTTGCTCGAAGCCTTCCAGTAGTTTATTTTGTGATGGGCCCTTTTACGTTTTCAAGCAGAAAAAAAAAATCCTTTTTTTTAGTTTCTTTGTTAGGTTTGTTAACACAAAAAAATTTTTCCATCTCGTATGTCCAACAACATTTTCTGTCTTTTCCATAAATCGTATTAGGTAATGGTGTCTGCTAGGGATAGGAGTGTCCTTAGGGGAGTGTTCGATGTTCAATTTCTCCATCAGTGATGTGTGTAGAAATAATTTCCGCAAGAATGCTCTACCAGTAGATATAGCCAGAGACAGAGTAGAGCTTTAAATATAGTGAAAAAGTAGCTAATAATCGTTTGACGCCAGTAAGAGCTAACGCCCATAATTTTTAAGAGCGACCCTTTCCGGCACAAAAAATGAAATTGTTTTTTTTTTCTCACCGAAAAAGACCTAAAATCCAGGGTCTTTATCATTAGTCTCAAACACGAAACCACAAAACCATAATGTTTCTGTAATTCATAGCTTTACACTGTTTCTGCAAATACTATCCCTACTCTAACTAAATGTTTCAGCATCGATCACTTTGATGAAATGAACACGTCACAAATCATACATTGATTTACAGATTTGTACTTTGGTACATATATATATATATATATATATATATATATATATATATATACACGTAAATTATTCATGTTGTAATGCCTAAATAGAACAGCCTTTTTTTAAAAACAGTGTTTAAATATGTGTCACGCTTACTAACTTCAATCTGATATGTGTTGTTTCAATATGTTGTCCGGTAACGATTTAATATATAATTTTAGGTTACATGTAATTTAGTTTTATTTATATTTTTAATTTTATTCTTTCTAATGGAGTTCATCAGATGTTCATGGTCCTGTTTTGGGAGTATCAAAAAACAGGACATGTCTCTTGCTATGGCACTTTCGGTCATATCCATTAATATCTCCATGAATATAGAAGTAAGAGAGCTTTTCTCGTTATTATTCTGTTTGAATGGATTCAGGTTAAAGTAAAATTATTTTATATGTATTTATTTCATGTATGTTACAGATAAACTCAGGTGAAACTTGAAATAGGATGCTCCTGTACTTTAATATTTATTCAATAATATCTTAATAATGAATTTGTGTCTCCACGAATATATATATATATATATATATATATATATATATATATATATGTATATATATATATATATATATATATATATATATATATATATATATAGAGAGAGAGAGAGAGAGAGAGAGAGAGATGGTTTTTGAAAATCTTTTTGGTATCGGATGTCAGTGGTCAGTCTTTGAGCCCAACTAAAGGTCAGGATCCCTGATGTATTTTTCGAGGCGAGTAGGTGTTCCCCATTATATATATGTATTAGCATAAACTCGTAATAAATAGTTATTTATTATGTATGAATAGAACACCAAAAGAAAGTCCAAAGCGATAAGGTAATATATTTTTGATAATGCAAGTATTCTAATTCCAAGATTTTTAAAAACTTAACTCAAGCTGTTTTAATATGTAATCATGTTCTTATGAGTTTCTATAACGTGATCTTCATTGTTATATCGTAATAGGAAGGTGAATTAGCCAGTAAGATCAATGCACAAACAGAGAAGAAATTAGATTATATGCTTATCATATGCCTATATGTACGTATGTATTTATTCATCTATATATTCATCTATCTATGTATGTGTGTGTGTGTTAAGTAGCTTATTGAATCAGGTTTCTATAATCATTATTATCTCTCTACGATTTCATTCATTCATCGACAGATTAGCGAAGTGAATCTGGGATTCGGTTTGTCGCCACTCACTTGTCGCTATAGGGGGTTCCATTACAAGATCTTTTGCATCGCCCCTGGGGTCGGATTATTGACGTCTTTGGCACTCTACCATTCGGTGACAGATTATGGCGGGACGTCACGTGGTTTCAACAAGCTCTGTGCGCAGTCGCGAGTGAAGTGCCGATCAGTAGAATGAACACACGAAGAGGAAGAGATGTCAGTTGAACAAGAACGAGGCTGTTCTTTTCCCTCCTCCCTCCCCTCACCTGTGGTTGTTTAATCAAAACTGTCAAATTGATCGCACAATTACTTCCGGCGCTGACCATTTCTCATTTCCGGTTGGATAAGTGTCGCGCATGCTTCCGGTGGGCATCAGTTCTGCTCGAGTGTCTATCGTCGTCTGTCAGCGCAAGAAATTACTGGGAGCCTTGGAGCGGGCATATAGGCCGGCTCGTTCGATGCAGTCGTTATCTTGGAATTAATACAAACGAAGAAGGCAAAATTAGTCCATGTGTCAGCACTCGTGTGTGTGTGTGTGTGTGTGTGTGAGAGAGAGAGAGAGAGAGAGAGAGAGAGAGGGAGAGAGAGCAAGAGAGATAGGAAGACATGATGAAAGTATTCATTGTCTAATCATCGAACTATTGGCCGGTGTTCGAACGGTTCTCGTGAAAACATGTGAATCAATAGGAGGCAACGAGAAGCAAGGGAAATGTAATTTGTATGCGTGAGGGAGCGCGTGCGCGCGCGCACATGTGTGTGTGTGTGTGTGTGTGAGAGAGAGAGAGAGAGAGGGGAAACGAGAATGGAAGGAAGAGATAGTAATGTAATGTGGAATTTGTCTATCAAAATATTGACCAGTGTTCAAGCAGACTATGTGAAATACGGGAAGCAACGAGAAACAAAGGGATCAAAATTTAAAAAAAAAAGCTCCTATACATAGGTTCATGGTGATTAATTTGATAATTTAGGGGCCAGGGTCTGGGGTATTCATTGACTGGAGCAATTCTTTCTGGTTATAAATGGTACTTTCGCTCCACTTCTGGTTGCTTCCCGTAGCGTCCCGTATTATACCACGGCACATTTGAGAGGATATTTTACGGACAACGTCTAATCGTTAGACCCAACCAAAAGCTAACGCCCATGATTGTTAAGTACGTTTGTTTTTCTCATCGAAAAAGACCCGAAATGGAGGGTCTTTATCGTTTGTTCCCAACAGGAAACTACAAAACCGATACTTGACTCCAATCCTGAGCACTGAAAGCCAGACAAGGGACTAAAGCAAACGTATCATATTAATATCCAATTTTTAATGTTAGTTTGGTGGGTAGTGACAAAAAACCCTACAATACTTTGTGATATTTTGCTTATTTTTTCTGATTTGAAAATTAACAGCATAATCCTCTTCTTTCGGTAAAAATAAGATGCACAAGACTATCTTTTATCCTGAAAGATCAATCTGGTGATCAGGAACCCTATATATATATATATATATATATATATATATATATATATATATATATATATATATATATGAATACAAAGGTACATTAGACTAAAATACACAAATACCAATCCAAATATTGAGAATCCAGTATCAAAACATTCAGTGCAAGGGTCAAATTGAATAAGCAATATAAGTATAAAGTCATTTTACTTTGATAAGGACTGGGGAAAGGGCAACTGCTTGAAAAAACAAAACAAACAAAGGGGGCAAAAAGTTTGAGAAACTGTGATTTAGGGTTTTAGAAAGCAAAATATCAATAAGGGGAAAGTGAGTCAACCCTCAATTCCATACCAGTCAACTTTCAATGTTAAGAACGAGTGATTATCGTCCCCCCCCCAATCCCAGAAAAAAAATTTGAGGGAATATTTTTTTTTTAGGGTAATCTTGGGGCATGCTCCACCAGAAAACTTTGATAATTATGAATCCAATATCAGCTCAAATTGTGTTCTGGGCATACCAACCACTGAAATGAAATGCAGTCTAAAAGTCTATTTTAAGAATAATTCAAAAGTTTTGTGTTTGATCTTTGAAAATAACGTGATAATCAATTACTAACTTAATAAATCTAAATAGATCTAACAGTTCTTTTTTTGAAGATAAAACGCCCGAGAATTTTCCTCTCATTCTAGTGACCGTGAGAATGTACCAAAATGTCTCACAGAGAATGCATGAGATTTGGAAGGTCTGCAATCGATGCTGTCAGTTCTGTAGTTAAAAATAATTCCGAAGCGAACAGAATGGATAAATAATTGAACTTTCAATTCCTGTATTGATTGTGGTGTCGGCGTTTCGGGTTTCCAAGATGGAAATCCAGATTTATTTAACAAATTGTCGACCTGATCTATCGAGGGAATGAGTAATGACCACGGCAAAAACAAGAAAGCGGACTTTTTTTTAATAAATATATCTTTTTGAGTGATGTACACCATTTCATACGATTACACACACACACAACACACGCACACACACACACATATATACGCACTCATACACACTTACCACATATAATAATAATAATAACAATAATATAATGATGACAATAAAAATAATAATAATAATGATAAAAATAATAATAATAATAATGATGATGATGATAATGATAATAATGATAATCAGTCTTTTCATATCAATCTATCCACCTATCTCAGTCTGTTCATTATCTATCCATCTATCTATCTATCTATCTATCTCTCTATCTCTCTCTCTCTATCTATCTCAGTCTGTTCGTATCTATCTATCTATCTATCTATCTATCTATGTATCTATCTATCTCAGTCTGTTCATTATCTATCTATCCATCTATCTTTCTATCTATCTATCTATCTATCTATCAGTCTACTCACATCTATCTATCGGTACATGTATGTATGTATCTATGTATATATGTGTGTGCGTGTGACTTTATTCATCTTTATACATGTTAAAGACGAATAAGAATACAGTAACGGCTCGTGCACTCTATCACAAAGAATAATGCACAAAACAGTTACACTAAAAGAATATATATATATATATATATATATATATATATATATATATATATATATATGCATATGCATATGCATGTGTCTTGTATGGGTTTGTGTAGGTAAAAATAACTAATATTTTCCTTAATAATTCATGGCAAATGAGGTGTCAGGTTTAGCGGAGAATCCGTATCAGATATTTGGCTGCATTTTTTCTGGCTGTCAGAAAAGTCTTGATTAATGTGTTGGTCTTTGGGACAAGAGCGATTACCAAGGGAAGAGAGAAGAAAAAAAAACCCAAACCTTCCTTCAAGAAAGCCATTAAGAAAGCTTTGAAAACGAAGATCTTCTGACGAGTCATATATTGACAAATAGACATAGGAAGTATAGAAGAATGGTTGCATATATATATACTAGTATATACCCGCCCACAATGTATGGACCGGCACTAAGAAGCCTGAAGTTATTGTATTAGATAATGTATTTTTGATAATTCAAGAATCCTGATTTTGAGTTATTTTAAAAGTCTTGACTCATCTCAATCTGTTTTAACGTGTGATGATCAGACATGAATTTTTAGGAGTTTCTATGACATAATTTTTATTTTCATGTCCTGATAGATATGTAAATTAACCAATCAGAGCATTTGATTTGAGCTCAGACAGAGGAAAAATGTTTATATCTATGGATATCATCATCATCATCATCATCATCATCATCATCATCATCATCATCATCATCATCATCATCATCATCATCATCATAATCATCGCTGCTGGAAGAAGGCCCTTTCCATTACGATGAACGTGATTGCACAAGCTTCTGTCGTGTCTTACCGACAGGTTTTTCTAACTCATCTCTTCATCTTTCTGTCTGTTCTTTTCCTTCAGCATTTACTGTTCCATGGGAACCAGTTGGTTATCCCTTTTCTCTATCAGATTTCCTTTCTTCTTACTGCGTGTCTGGCCCATCACTATTTGTATTGTTTAATTACTTGTACGATATCCTCCACGCTGGTCCTCTCTCTCGCTCTCTCTACCTCTTTATATAAAATCATTCATGTGTATACATACAGATATATCAGAGGACATTACTGCACGTAAGTGAACTGACACTTTCCAGTTGGATTACTCAGTCAACACTGAGACCCCATTGATCTAGTTGGTGCACTGTGTGATCGTTGCATTTACAATGAGCCAACCTGACCATTCTTTACGTCTCATACAAGTAAATTATGATTAGGTCAGCTTTTACTCAAAACGAAGATTTCAATTTTGTAATAAACTTCATGGAGCTTTTAATAAAATCTACATCTTGCGGAGAATTTTATTTTGAATAATCTTTTTTATAACACCAAGTAACGAAAATTGATCTGAAAAACGCTAGATACAAAGTTTTAACTAATTTTTATATTTCTTGTTTCTTGATCTTGCTTACACTAAAATTTCCGGAAATGTACGAAATTGAGCCTATTTCTTGATAAGATCAACTTAATTCTATTGTCAGTGCTAATGTTTTTTTCTTGCATTCATGTCCATGCAAGAATCAGCGAAGAGATCACTATGTTTAATACAAATTACAAAGTAATCTTGTACCTTGAAATTATAAATGACTTCTAAAAGGAAAAAAAAATCATGACGTCTCAAAGAAAACAGGACCAGACAGTGAAAATGTACCTACACAATGTGTTGATATGATTGTAAAGTCTTGAAAAAAAAAAAACACCAAACAAGAATGTATTAGCATACAATTGACGAGCTGATATAATCATAGTGGCTAAATGAAACTATCTTATATTACAAGATTAAGTTACATGTAAATACATGCCGATAAAGATAGCTATTTTGTGCCACTGCATTGATATTTTATCATTTATGTTAAGAGGCTGCATTATTTGTCCCTAAACATATACAGACCTCTTTATCATGGTCATCGCAGAGCAAGTACTTTCTTAACTTGTCTAGTCCGTCTCTCAGCTTCAGTTACGCCTTTGATCCCTGGGGATTCATGTTGTGAGTCGCGACGTCCATCGGTTGTCAGCCATTCTTGCAATATGACTAGCCCAGTGCCATTTGGGTTTTCTAATGGATTCTATGATGTCTAGGACACCTGTTTTCTCCTTGATATGTTGTGCTGTCCTGTGATCTCTCCGAGTGATCTCTCCACGTGAATGATTTTTTAATGTGCACGTTAAATGCTTCTCAATTTAAGTGTCAGTCTCTTGGTTAGGTTCCATGTTTTAGCTCCATAAGTGACCATCAGGAGGATGCATTGGTTGCATACTCTTCTTTTCAAGACTAATGGGATCTCATAGTTTTTGAAGGCTGGGCTTGCTCTGCCGAAGGCTTACAATCCTAGAGTGATTATTCGTTTGATTTTTCTTCTGAGGATTTTGTGGAGATTCGTTGTCCTAGGTAGATGTAGTGGTCCTCTTTCTCTAGTTTAGTTTTCTCAATTTTGATCTTTGTGTGTTTATTTCCGACGTGATTGTTGTAAATGACCTTTGGTCCAATCTTCCCAGAGATGAAAATCTGGAGATTGACCACCACAAACGATAAGGAAGTGACTCTTGTTCTGGCTATTCTGTGTTATATTTAGAATTTACTATTATTTAGATTTTGATTCTAATGTTGGGCGTTTCATATCATTGTGGGGATCACCATGGGCCTATTTCGATGTGTTTATTTTTTTATTTTATTTATCCCTGTCCAGTATTGAGCTGCAACCACTTTGCAATGGTTCCAGTATCAATTATGTTTTTTTTACGGGTTGGAGTTGCTAAAACCCATGCCCAACCTTTGTCCTTTTATCGGGCTTGAGACCAGCTATGGCGACTGCCAAGCTATAGCCTTTTTCTGTCCGAGTAACTTCTCTTAGATATACTGTTTCAATGGTTTCCAACTGCCTCGTTACTTTTTGATAGCTGCGAATGGATTCATGCTTTTTTCAAGTACTAAACAGTCTGGTCGAAACTTGAACTTGAACTCAGTCTGCCGTTATCGTTCCATCACTCTGCACCTCTGTCTCGTGAATATTTCAGCAAAATCATTTCTTACTAAATAGATATAGTAGAGACCGTCAGCCTAAACTGTCAACGTCAATGAAGGATTCCACAGTTTTTAACCGGCTCTGTACAAGTCGTAGCAATTGAGTAAGAGGACAGAAAATTAAACATTTCTTTCTTATTATGCTTAGAAAAAACGTTTCGTTTTTAATTTAAAAAAAATTCTGCCAAAATCATTTTTTTAGTTGGTTGAATTTGTCCCTTGATTTATCTTATCCATTGATCAAGCCTTTTCCAGTTAAAAAAAAAAAAGAAATGATCACCCCAAACATGGTATGCAACAAAAAGACGTTGGTCACGTGACGGTTTCTATTGATTGACTAACCAGACTTTTCTCCCATTCATATATTGATAAGAAAAAAGAAATGGACGAGATAGACACTGGGGTCAGCCTCCTGAAGTGCCAAAAAGTTTCCTAATGTGTACCTAAAACTGGAATTGTCCTGTTTTTCCCCAAAGATTCAGCTATTTTCCCGCCAACTCATTAATCGTCCGCCCAACAAATTTCTGCCATCATCGACCTTACGTCTCTTGCTATCAACAATTCTATCTTGTGCCCCAGTCCTGTACTCAGGGTATTACAATAAGCCAGAAACAAAAAAAAAGTAGAAAAAGAAAAGGTAAACCCAGTGTAACCCTGGGAAGCTAATTATGACTTTGCAAGTGAAATCTACTCTCCGGTGGGCTGCGTTGACCTTCAGTGATCACCATTGCAGTCTTTTGGGTGAGGGTAGCCTGGTTGCGCGCGTCCGTTATAAGAAAGTTATGGATGAGTGCTGTCTTCGATAAAACCTAAAAGACTTTTGGGTCGAAGTGTAAGGTGTAATGCGACAAACATGATACCAAAATGGACGTTACTTTCTCACAAATTGTTAACATCCACAATCATATGTATCCAGATGATGCAAAAATTACCAGCGCCATCTTTTGGCACAGTGTTAGAAAACTACTAGAAGTGTCTTCATTTCTTGTTCAGTGCACTACGTTCTAACAATTTGTTAACATCTACATATCTATTTATCTATCGATCGATCTATCTATCTATCTATCTATCTATCTATCTATCTATCTATCTCGGTCTGTTTCTATCTATCTATCTATCTATCTATCTATCTATCTATCTATCTATCGATCTATTTCGGTCTGTTTCTATCTCTATCTCTCCCTTTATCTATATCGGTCTGTTTCTATCTATCTATCTATCTATCTATCTATCTATCTATCTATCTATCTATCTATCTATCGATCTATTTCGGTCTGTTTCTATCTCTATCTCTCCCTTTATCTATATCGGTCTGTTTCTATCTATCTATCTATCTATCTATCTATCTATCTATCTATCTATCTATCTATCTATCTATCGATCTATTTCGGTCTGTTTCTATCTATCTATCTATCTATCTATCTATCTATCTATCTATCTATCTATCGATCTATTTCGGTCTGTTTCTATCTATCTATCTATCTATCTATCTATCTATCTATCTATCTATCTATCTATCTATCTATCTCGGTCTGTTTCTATCTATCTATCTATCTATCTATCTATCTATCTATCTATCTATCGATCTATTTCGGTCTGTTTCTATCTCTATCTCTCCCTTTATCTATATCGGTCTGTTTCTATCTATCTATCTATCTATCTATCTATCTGGATGATGCAAAGGTTACCGGAGCCATTTCTTGCTCAGAAAAATCCTAGAAGTGCAATCAGTGCAGTCAGTCTAGTACGTCTTTTACAAGCCACGAGAAAGATTCCGTGTCTAAGAAAATTGGTACAACTTATGGAAACGAACAAAGCTCGGTGTTAAGACATTTGTTTCCACTTTTTGCCTGACAAAGAAAAAAGACATTTTTGGACATATCGTCCAAAAATGTTCAACCATTGGCAATGAAAAATGGATTTATTACGAGAATCCAAAACGAAGTAAATTGTGGCTACACCTAGGACAGATTTCAATGTTTCAACCTGAACAAATTTCACAATGGTAAAAAGTTGTTCTCTGTGCTTTGCAGGATTCGAAGGTGATTCTTTATTACGAAATGTTGGAAACTGAACAAACTGCCACTGCAGTAAGCAATTGGCTCATTGAGACAGAACAGAAAAGACTTTTTCAGGTCAGGGAAGTCGACTGGTCACTTTGCAGGATGACATTGACCATTCTCAAGTTGCAAATGCAACGCATCAAACTATCTTGGATTTTGGATTGGGAGTTCTTTCACCTACGACGCATTTTCCAATCCTATCATCTTCAGAGTAACACTTATCTCAAATCATTCCACGCATCTTATCGGGGCAATTTTTAAACGTCGAAGGGACGTTGGGATGAATATGAGGGTCCAGAAGAGAATGCTCTGAAGAGGACTAAAGCGTCTCTGCTTTCGATAGTCTATTTATCGTTGGAATTAAATGGCTAGATACTTTCCAGACAGACTTTGCACGCGTTCGCACATACACACACACACACACACACACACACATATATATATATATATATATATATATATGAGACGAACACTTCTATGAGCAATATAACATATAATCTAAAGTTCATTTTAAACATGAAAGGTCCAAAGAGCCGAGCCATGTTGACGAAAGAAATTGCGACTGTTGCGAGATTTGACGAGATTTCTAGACAATGGAAAATTTCTGGAGCTTCACACAGAATAGATATACTCTTACGATCATCAAACTCCTAACTGAATATTACCGAATTTAATTGATTGCACCAGAGAAGAATTATGTGACGATTAAACATAATCAAATAATTTAGTTCAAATCAACTAGTGAATAGATTTATCAGATAAGGAACCCAGCGTTTATGAATCAATCAGAACGCAGGTTGGTCTTTACTGCAAAGAATTACACCAGGGTTGCTGAATTAACCATTTTTGGCAAATAAGGCTGTCTTTTTTTCAATGTGACTGTTAAAATAGCCTATTAATTGGCCAATTTGTAAAAAGTACATTTGATAAGTTTATAAAATTATTCGTATTTCTATTGCTTTGGTGTAATCAAAGTAGTTGTGCATAGTTATTTAATCATCTGTTAGCAACCATTACAACGCTTAATACGATTGCTCGATTGGAACAATCCAAGCAGAATGAAAATATAGACTCTACTTGGGTATAAGGAGATGGGAAAGGCCTTTGGCCAGCTGTGGACATAACGTTTGATAATGCTTTTGTATACACATATGGCTCGGCACCATAGGCTAAGCCTATATTTCATATAAGCGATTTTGCTTCCAGATTGAACGGAAGTTAGCCTCTTTTCACCGGTCATGCGCATATCCTGCCCGTGTTGATTTGACGTTTTTTTTTTCCTTTCTTTCTCCTTCAAGACCTATCCTACCTGTATGACAGTAATTTGATTTAAAAATAATAAGGAAGGAAAAATATTAAAAAAGATCAACTTTTCCGTTCATATTTTTTGTAAATTCCGGTAGTAAGACGTATACATTAAATATAATTCTTTGACACCATCTTTTTTCTTTCTTGCTTACTCATATGTAAAAAGGTTTGGCAAATGCTTCAATTCCTCATTTTCTTTTTAATATTTTGTAGCGGAAATGTAGTTACTTTTTTCATGTCATGTTAAGTTCCAGTCTATTTGGAATGGGAAGATAATTTTACATGTCAACACTTCTTTTTAGTTTTAGTAAATACCTACATTTCAGATTATGGACTCATTGATCCATCTTCGTATATATATATATATGTGTGTGTGTGTGTGTGTGTGTGTGTGTGTGTGTGTGTGTAGGGGGTGAGATTTTGTATGTTATTGAAAAGTTGACTATATGGAAAAGGAAAAAAGACTTGAGTGCATCACAGCTTTTTTTTATAATTTGAAGTGTAATAGTTTACATGCATGGAGCCAACTATTTTTTCCTGTGATAGTGGAATTACAATCCGACAAGATTTGAATCAATGACAAATTTGAAAATCATACTTTCTATCGATTTTGAATTTAGATTTAACATCTAATCAAAAAGTTCATCGGAATAAAACAGTTAATAGAACGTACAATTTTTAATATATATATATATATATATATATATATATATATATATATATATATATATATTTATATATATATATATATATATAATGATGATTAAATAATTGAGTCATCCACAGACAGCTATTTCGTTGTATTACAATTATATATATATATATATATATATATATACGTCATAAGTATTTGAAAAAAAAACAGACATTTCGCCCCTAATCGCTCAGTTTTAAGGGTTAAATCAGTAACATAAGGCAAGAAGAATCAAACTTCATCGCAATCAATATAACTAGTCATGCATTTAGTCATGTTTTGTTGTTCTGAATGCTAAATTTCACGAAAATGTTTGTATTAAGAGAATTAAATCGTTAAATAAAACACGTTTTTTTAAAAATTCTTCCAAGATTTTGTTCACAATGGATCAAGGCGATTGAACAGACGAACTAACATTATTATTTGGAAGAGGTAATTCGGCTTCCTCTGATCAAAACTCTCATCGGTCCCTGCAATCTCGGAGAATAAAAACAGATATCGTGCTTGTTCAAATACTTATGAACAGTACTTTTCATTTATGCAATCGTTTGTTTACGTCAGAAATACCGTTTGTTGGTTCAAATACTTACGTCAATTAAAACTGCAAGTAATATGTTGTTTTTATAAATGAAGTGCTCAATATTTAAAAAAAACAAACAAAACTAGTATAAAAATTATATATTAATGGAGACCCACAACAAATTTGTTTCATAGTTTGATGATCTTCGGGTGGGAATGGTCTTATTGAATAATTAAGAACCCTGAAAAAGTAACGTGTATATAAAAGGGTATAAAAACCTAATGAGAAATCCAATAGGACCATTCCTACCCGAAGATTATAAAATGGTTTCCTTATGTTTTGATCATTTTCATCTTATTCTCCCTTGTGGGTAATCTTATATATAATTAATTTAGTATCACGAGCAAAAGGCATAAATTAACTCATTTCCTAAGTGTTTATTTTATTCGAGATTTCGAACACCCTAAAAATACGTAAAGAGTATTAGAAGTGGCAAAAAATTGAAACTGGGAAGTAATTGGAATCTTTCTCAGAACTTAGAATTAGATTCTTAAGAAACAACGTCTTTTTATTGTGTATTCTTACCACAAAAAATACTTTTTGAAACGTAGAAAATACAAATGTTTTAGTTAGTCATCAATCCATCACATTTTACTGACCTTTCATTCACTCCTCTGGTTTCATTCAACTCCGAAATAATTTTATTAACTCTCCAGTGGATCATTCACCAGTTAAAGAAACACTGTAATAATTCATCAACCATTTTGGCTATAAGTTAATCTTCGCTAAAACCTCATAGCTTATTTTAGTAAAAGTATTCATATCGTTTTTGTGGTTTTTATTTGTAGATAACATTCGGATATCTGCTTCTAGCCTCACTAAACTTTCCGTTCCTCACACGAATTCGGTCTGGTATTTGGTTTAGATTAAACAGGTGGAGATTTAGTAATTTCTATGATTGTTGTGACTTAACTCTCTCGTGTTGCGTTTTTTGTTTATTTATTTACTTCCCCGTGGTTGTCTTTTGGGATTACCGACGGATCTATGCCATGAAATTTAAATCGGATAAATATATTATGATTTATTTTAGAAGGCTTAAATCACTCAGCAGCGAGTCTCCAAGAAGGAGGACTGTATCTGATAGGAAATTGCGGTGATGTGATGTAATGAAATGAAAACGTTACGGGAGCAAGAAAAACAATATATGAGAGAGAGAGAGAGAGAGAGAGAGAGAGAGAGAGAGAGAGAGAGAGAGATGAAGGAAAGTATAGAAGAGAGAGACAGAGAAGGAAAAAAATAGGAGAGAGAGGGAGTAAACGTGATAGATAGATAGATAGAGAGAGACAGACAGAGAGAGAGAGAGAGAGATGAAGAAAAGTATAGAAGGGAGAGACAGAGAAGGACAAAGAAATAGGAGAGAGAGAGAGTAAACGTGATAGATAGATAGATAGATAGAGAGAGAATAATGGCTTGCGAAGAGAGACAGGGGTCTGTAGCCTAATTTTGATGGTTGAAGAAGAAAGTATCTAATGACTCAGCCAGGATAAGGGTTCAATTCTTTCTTGAAAATTACGTAGCAATAGTTTCTCAGTGTGTCAATAGCGAAAGTAATGGTTGCCCTGAAAACAGCCCATTCAAGATTCGATTAAAGTTTTGTTGGTTTGGGGGCTTGTAAATTGAAGACTGTTTAGCACCAGTTCGATTAGGAACGAATGTGTCTCGAGGAACAGCGTACCAAATGCAATATTCAATATTCAGGGCCATGCCTTTGGCTCAAAACACTGACTTGCTGATAACAGAGGCAACTAGCTGCCGATATTGAGACAGACTTATCACCGAAAATCGATCAGGTTTTAAAGGTTAAGAAGAGGGTTGCCAGATTGAACTACAAAGGGAAATAATCCGAACTTTATCTCTGAAACTTACCCAACAGAGGCATTGGAATAGCATCGAAATTGCAAATCAAGCGAGACAGGAAGCAAAGGTCCTTGAATCACTAAAGAAGGCTTGAATTGAACCTCTGTCTCCAAACTAGCAAGATTTCTTGATTCAACGCTATTTCAAAGTCTCCGCTGGGTATGTCTAGGATATAAAGTTCGGATTTTTTTCTCCTTGTAGCCTAATCTAGCTACTCTGGTTATGAAGTCCAATCCATAATTCCGACCGACGTGAGATAGCGAGACAAAATATTGAAGAATGTATTCTGTTCAAAAGGGAGGTAATCACTGAGATTTCTGGTTGATACATGGGTGACGAATCGCCGACGATTCGCCCCGCTTGGTGGCTCTGCTAACAGAAAGACTAGCGAGCACGTGATCACATGCAATGTCAGGACTTGCCAGAGATGAATCACTTTTCGGCTCGGGAAGCCTTTATCCTGATATACGGCATCTCTTATCCATTTCAGATGCTGTTATGCTTTTTTTTTCTTTATCGCGAGAAGCCGCTGGGGTCCGAGCCTTGGCAATTTCCTGTAATCTGTCCGGGGGAGATAGCCACACATATTTCTTTCTACCTCCCAACCTCTATTTTTTTTTGTGAGGCGGGGGCTGGGGAATAGATATACATTTAAAGTATTTCTTGTCCCGTCTTCGACACTTCCACTTCTTTCGTGAATGTTCAGATAGACTCACATTTCTACACAAGCATTTCCAACACCATCCTCCTCTCTTGCCTGCATGTATACACCATCATTATTCATCATCATCTTTTTGGCTTCCATCGTTGGACAGAAATCTTTTTACAAAGTACGCCAGATCCCTCTATCATGGGCGTCATGGAATTAAACTTTCTGAACATGTCTAGTTGGTCACGCCACCTCATTTTTTTTCTTACCGGCCACAGTTTTGCATCTCGTTGTGAGTGGCGATGTTCAGCAGTTATCTGACATTCTTGCAATATGGCTAGCACATTGCCATTTGTGTTTTCTTATGTTTTTTTACTAATGATATCTCATGACTCCTGTTTTTCTCTGATTTGAAATTAATCATGAATGATTCTCCCACGTGAGCGTTGCATGGATCTCAGTTTGAGAGTCAATCTTTTGATTCGGTTCCATGTTTCAGTACCATAGGTGACTATCGAAAGGATGCATTGGCTGCATACACTTCTTTTTAGGACCAATGATGATTTCTCCATTCTTTCAATCTGCCAATTTTTCTATCTCTTCATTGTCATCGTTTTTACGCACTCATTACCTCATAGTAAAATAAAGTACATTCTGTTTTTTTATAGATATATCCAGCATCCCTATAAGTCATTTTGTCTGTCTCCATTTAACTGACGTCATTTTGTCAATCAATTGTCCTCAGTCGACTGATGTCA
>OY735230.1:7032318-7067318 GCA_963457665.1 Thysanoteuthis rhombus
AGGCATTTTAGCCTTCAATTATAATCTGGCAAAGTGTGTTAATAACTGTGACGGTGACCAAGAACGTTCCTTATTATGAATGACGATGACCGAGAACATCCTCTTTTTTGAATATTCACATACTGCAACTCTGCATTTCAGACTCTGAACAACAACAGCAACAAAAAAAAAAAAAGAAAAAGAAAAAAAAAGAGATCGGTAAACAGTTATACAAAAAGATAGTAATAAAAAGAGAAACCGTAATATGGGAGGAAGTTTAAAGGGATAAAATTCATTTTCTAATTTAAAGCACTCATGTATGAAAATCATATCTGTCACGCTCCACCTGTGATAAATAATCATATGTTTTAAATTGTTTAAAATCTCTATTGTTTTGTTTTTTTAAATTTTGACTTCTTTTTACCTCCATCCTAATTTTTTTTAGTTATTTTTGTCAGAACAAAACAAGTCAAATTTATAGAATATCGGGTTACATTACTTCATCTAATAATAAGAATAAATAATAAAAATGGCTCCCTTTTTTTTTGTTCAAATTCGTGCACGTATGACGAAGGAAATTTCACTGAAGAAGCAAAAAAACATTTGGAAGATAAATCCCCGTCAGCAATTATCAAACATAAATTTAAAGGCCATTATTAGTAACCGGAGACGAAAGGGGGGGAAAACGCTTTTCAGTCAAACGCCGACACGTCGGTTGTCTGCAGCCGCCATGACAGCTCTTCATCTTAAATAGTCGACACGGAGCCACAAGGGGCCCTTTTTTCTCTTCTTTTTTCTTCTTGTTGTCTTAGATGCCAAACCTCCGCTGGGTACCATTTTTGGCAGAGGGGATTCAAAATGCCAAAAACAAAAAAGATAGAATAAAATATGGAAACGGGAACGAAAAAATGAATATATATATATAAGGAGAAAATTAATAAGAAAAGGGGAATGTAAGAAAAAGCTTGAAAGCTAGAACAAAAATCAGATAGAAAATTGAAATCAACGACGTTTATATTTTTGTATTCATTCATTCAGATTCAATGTCATTCATTTTTTGTAAATCGTTCTTTCACTTCTTTATAATTCCTCATCCTTTTTTTCTTTCTTTGCCCGTTTATCTTTGATTGCCTGTTCAATTCTTTCTTTCTTTTTTTCTTTCTTTCTTTCTTTCTCTGACTCTTTCTATGAATCTGTCTTATTGTTCTTCCTTCGTACTTAGCTAATATTTTCTGTCCGATTCGTCTTTTCAATCTTCTTTCTTCTCCTCCTTTTTTTTCTGTTATTTTCCTTTTCTGGTCATTTCCTTCAAAACTCTTTGTCCCCACCGTATCTTCCATTTTTTTTTCTTTCTTTCTTTCTTTCTTTCTTTCTTTCTTTCTTTCTTTCTTTCTTTCTTTCTTTCTTTCTTTCTTTCTTAGGCATCTCCTTCATTTTTTTTATTTCTTCTAACCATTTGTTTGCTTGTTTCTTCTTTCTTTCGTCTCTTCATTTATTTTTTCTTATCAGGAACTTTCTCTCTGGAACTTTCATTCTTTCTTCTGTCCTTTTGTTTTTTTTTTACCTTCTTCCTCTCTTTCTTTTGTCTGTTCAATTCATTCATCTCTTTGATTCTCTCTTTCATTCATTTATTCTTTCTTCATTTCTTTCTCGTCATTCATTAAAACGTAACTACAAATGCACCCTACATCAACCTCAGACACGAAACTAGCCCAAAGTACCCGTTTCTACTTCCAGATCCATAATGATTCAATCAACAGGTTTCACTTCAAAATTACTACCTATTACAGTTTCTGTAAATCCCGAAGCGATTTTATCGGTCAATTCGAGACATTTTTCCTATAATATTACTTTGGATTTTTTTCTTGCTTATTTATAAAAGAAACACCACTGAAAGTTAAAGCTAAACGCTCCAGTTTATTCGTTTTTACAAGTATCGTAGTGAAATCAAAGAGTTGAAGGTATATTACATTACGGCCCACACAACTCACTCTAGATTCCCTAAAACTGATAAATATATAAGTAAATTAAAAACAAGCCAAGGAAAACAAGTAAATAAAACCGACCACTTCCCACTCGACACAAAAAAGAAAAGGGTACTAAAGAACAAGAGAAAAAATCTATTAAAGCAGATTATCTCTCACAAAATGGCGTCTTGATTAATGTCTAAGTCTCGCGTTATTTCTCGTTATCTTAGTCCGTTAAATCGAATCGACGCGGGGGAGAATGATTCTATGTCTACCCCAAGGGAAGACAAACATCCTAAAAGAGGGAAGCTTGTATCACAAAAATTCACTTAGAGCAGTGTAATATATATTTATGTATAAATAAATATATTTATGCGTGTATGTATCTTTATATCTCACACAACGCTTTCGTTATTCTTTCTCTCTTTCTTTGATTCTTTGTTTCTTATTCACTCTATGTTCTCATTATTCTTTCTTTCTGCTTTCTTCCTTCCTCTCTGTACGCTTTCATTATTCTTTCTTCCTTTCTCTCTATCTTCACATCTTTCTTTGTTTCTTTTCAACTTTATGCTTTCGTTATTCTTTCTTTCTGCTTTCTTTCTTCCTCGTTTTATGCTTTCATTATTCTATCTCCCTTTCATTCTTTCTTTTTTTCTCTCTCTCTCTATGCTTTCATTATCCTTTCTGTCTGTTTTATTTCTTTCTAACTCTATGACTTCCTCATTCTTTCTTTCTTCCTCACTCCAGGCTTTCATTATTTTTCTTTCTTTCTTTCTTTCTTACTTTCTTTCTTTCTTTCTCCATTTCTTTCTTTCTCCCTTTCTTTCTTTCTTTCTTTCTTTCTTTCTTTCTTTCTTTCTTTCTTTCTTTCTTCTCTACGCTGTTGTCATTATTTCTTTCTCTTTTTCCTTCCTGTTTTCTTTTCCCTAAAGAACCTGTTTCATAAATTGTGTTTATGTTTCGCTTTTCAATTTTGATTTTTTCTAAATTCCTGAAAATTTATTTTTTTGCCTCTGCCTCAATCTCGCCTCGTTTGTGTAAATAAGCTTGTATGCATATATGTGCACCTATGTGTGTGTGTATGTGAGTGATACCAGCTTACCAACCATTCAACGAGATGCCCATATGCCTGTAGATGCTTACAAAACTCAACTTATTCTGGCACAAGGCCACAATGTTGAGCTCTTTTGGAGGATCGATCTAATTACAGTTGTAATATTCACTGAGTAATTGCCCCAAAGCAAGGCAGCACTGCTTTTGGGTTTTATAGGTATATACTATCCAAGCTTTAGTCAGCGAAAAGGCCACAAGAGTGGGACAACCAGTAAAGATCAAAGTCACTACTGTAGTAATAATCTGCAGTACTAGCTTGTTAACCATTACTCCGCGTAAGCGCGTTATGAAAAGTTAAAAGAAATCCCACCCCAATATTTTATCTCTGTCACAGAGTGAGCTCATGTTTGTTTGCATCTATCTATCTATCTATCTATCTATCTATCTATCTATCTATCTATCTGTCTGTCTGTCTATCTGTCTATTTATCTATCTATCTATTTATCTATCTATCTATCTATCTGACTATCTATCTATCTATCTATCTATCTATCTATCTATCTATCTATCTATCTATCTATCTATCTCAGCTTGTTCCGATTTCTCTCTGATACAAAGCCTCTCCATCCCACCAACACACATGAACACGCGCACACAACTGATTATGGCACTGGAATATTACATGTTGAAGCAAACACACACACACACACACACACACACACACACACACACACACACACATCTACATACACACATTATTGTTTCTACGAAATTGTAACATCACTTTCTACACACTCGCACGCAGAAAAATTTGGTTTTAGTGTAGAAATATCGTATGTTCACACAAACTCGTTCACACAAACATACTATTGTTCGTGTGAGCATTTAATGAAATTTCCTATAGACACACATACGTACTATATGTATACATACGCACACGTGTATACATACACACATATATATATACATCTATACGTGAATATATATGCTTATACATAGATGAATATATATATACATATATACTTACATATACATATACTTGGCCACATTTGCATATATATATATGCACACACACATACACACACACACACACACATATATATATATATATATATATATATACATACATATATACACATACACAAACACACACATATATATATATACATATATATATTCGGCTACATTTGCATATATATATATACACACACGTACATACATATATACATGTATATATACATGAATATATATATACATATATATGTATAGATAGATAGATATATATTTGACTACATTTGTAAGTATATATACACACACGCATGCATATATATACATATATATATATATATATACATATATATACACGAATATATGTATACACTCACACACAAATATATATATATATGCATACATATAAATATATATATATATTTGGTTACATTTGCATATATATGCACACACATATATATACATATTTGGCTACATACACACACACACACACACACACATATATATATATATATATATATATATATATATATATATATATAAAAAATTTTCTTGGTTGGCGGTCGATGGCGGCCATGTTCCAGCCTATGGTGTCTTCATAGCCTATCAGCCCTTGCAGATTCTCAGATTACCTTTTGGCCAACGTTTGCCTGATAACATCTCATGGCGATGATGTATGTCGAAATATTACTAAATAAAACGTCACTATTAGAAAGCACACAAAGAGATCTACTTTGAACTTGGCGCGATTTTAAGACCCTGACATCGGTTTGAGGGGAAAACTTGTACCTTTTTTTATCGATAAAAAAAAAATCTTTTTTACATTTCGTTTTTGTTGTCGTTCCCCGTTGTCCCCAAATCTATCACCCTGTTGATTTTAATCCTCCTTCAGGCTTGGCAAAACTGGTAATAGGCCCTGGCCAGATGTGAAATGTAACTACCATTTCAAACTGCTCACGAACTAACTAAATAAAAAAAAAAGATAAAACAAAGTGTACAGAACGCCAAAGACAGCACTAGACAACAAAACAAAACCATCACATGACCAGCATCTTATAGCACTGTTTTGGGGGGTGATCAATTAAAAAATTGGAAAAAGAGGTGATCAATGAACAAGTTACTTCTCTCACCTTCTGATGAGTAATGATCACTAGAAAAAAAAAATGAAATAAAATAAACGTGAATGCTGCTGGACATGCTAAGGGATCAATTTAGCATAAACTTAAATTACAAATCGAACCCCTAGTAGAAACTCATTCAGGGGAGGGTTTTCAAAAAACAGAAACAAAACAAAAATATTTCTTCCTAGATGTAATAAGGAGTAGAGAGTTTCAGCCTTCTAGCTCCAGTGGTACTGCCTATACATGGGCAGCCAGCCGGCCACTCAGCCAACTTGTAAAACTGAAGCAACCTATTATGACAGTTTTGGTTGACGGTTTCTTATAATTGAACATTTCATTTAAAACATAATTCTATCCCAGGTCGATTTAAAGGTCAGCTTTTTTTTAGCTCTGCTTTAGCTTGGCTCTCAAACCAAGAACCATGCAGCGTGCACAAGAGAGAACCCCTGCACACCATAACGTGGAAAGATCAGAAGACAGCCCTGTGTGTAAGAGAAAAACCGAATCGGAGATATCATATACTTCATGAAAAAAACTCAAACGGCAGTGAGCATTTCATGTTGCAAGATATCACGACTCACAATATAGATCCCCAGAGATCATATGCGACACTGTGACCGGTAAAAAATAAGATGGCGGGACCATCTAGAATGAGTTTAGAAAATATTGGCACTGCAACGCCCACAATTTTGGAGAAGGTCTACGTCGAACAACGGATGTTGAAGGAATAATAATAATAATGATAATAATAATAATAATAATAATAATAATAATAATAATAATAATAATAATAATAATAATAATAACAACAACAATAACAACAATAATGTATCTTAAATCAGCAAGCATTGAAATAACTCATTGTGATAGCATCTATCTGCTGTCAAAACCCAGTTTCCTGATTTTTAATCAAGAGGTACATATAATAAATTTGGAATTCAAGTTGGTTTTAGTTATCTCCATTAATTATAGATATTTTATTTATATTAATCTTTTATGAATCTTCTTTGAAATATTAATATTTTGGTTCAAAGAGTCCTCTTGACTCTCTTTATCTATACCAATATTCTTTACCAAAGGTCCCCTCTGCTTCTATCAGGGAGAGTGGTCTCTTTCAAAATTCGTCGGGCCCCAAACCGACAGGCCCCCCCCCTGACCCGCTTCCTTCTATTCTGGCACATTCTCCATAAAATATTGGTCTTCTAATTTCCTCTCTAAACTTACCTTCTTTGTTTCGTTTCTTTCATTATATTTTTCATTTATTCATTCATTCACCTTCCTTCCTTAACTTCTTCTCTGTTTTGTACATCTTTATTCCTTTCTTGACTCTAGTCTCTTCTCTCTTTAACTTTGTTCTTTCTTTCTCTTCCTTTTTCTCCGTTCTTGGCTCAGTTTGTTTCCTTCCTCTTTTTTCATCTTCATTTCATTCTCTCTCTTAATTTCTTTCTTTCTCAACTTATTTGCTTCTTTCTCAACTTATTTGCTTCTTTCTGCTCTTTTTCTTCTTCTTTATTCTGCATGGTCTATTCTTCTTTTCTTTTTTTCCTTTTCAAATTGATTCTTTCTTTTGTTTTTTTTTTATTCGTTTGATTTTCTTTGTTTCTTTCATTTACAGATCTCATCTTACTTTCTTTCCTCTTTGGTCATTTGTTTATTCTTTCTTTCTTTCTTTGTTTCTATCTTTCCTTTTTTCAATCATTCTTTCTTTCTATCTTTTTCCTTTTTTCTTTCTTCTCATCATTCCTCCTTTCTTTCATTCTTTCTTTCTTTCTTTCGTTCTTTTTCTTTTTTCTTTCTCTTCTTCTTCTTCTTCTTCTTCTTCTTTCTTTCCTTCTTTCTCTCTTTCTTTCTTTCTTTCTTTCATGGTTATTTTCTGTTTGTATTCCATATTCCAATTTTTCCATATTTAGAAACCGTCCACCAAAAATGTCAGCATAGGTCTCTTCAGTTTTCAATTTGGTCTGGCTGGCTAAGTATGTATTCATCACGCAAACAGGCCGCACCAATGGAGCTTGAGGGCTGAAAATTTAAACAATTATTCCTCATTATGTGTAGAAAACCCCCAAACCTAAACAGATTTTTTTGAGTTGGGGATCCATTTACAGTCTTATTTTATGCTTAATTGGGCCCTCGGTTCCTGTCTGATTGCTTTCGTTTTTTCGAAAATTCAGATTTCTTAGTGGTCACTGCCCAACGAAATGCAAGAGATGTAACATGCATTGATAACCCCCTTTTTCCAATTTTTTAATTGATCACCTCCAATACGGTATGCTATCAAAAGATGTTGGTCAAGTGATTATTTCTACAGTCACCAACCAGACCTGTTTTCTTATGTTTTGTTCAACTTGAATTTTCTTTCTTTTATTTTTTCCTGTGTTTGTTCCTTCTTTCTTTTTTTCTTTATGTATTCTTTCTTTCCTTCCTTCTTTTTCTTTCTTTCCCATTTGTTTTGTTCACCTGCTGATTGTTTCTTTCTTTTATCTGTCTCTGTGCCTTGAGTCTTTCTTCCCTTCTTTTCCAAAATTCATTTTAGAATCTAAAGTGTTCTGGGAAAGTACCATGGTACCGCCAATTTTGCTTGCTTCCGAATATTTTCTCTCTCTCATTCCCCCCTCTCTCTTTCTCTCTCGGTCTGTCTCTCTTTCTCTGTCACGCACACTCTCAGCCCCGCTAATGTAGTCCAAGGAAAGCAAAGCGCGATACTTTTCGGCTGACGGAAAGACGTCAAACTTAGCACCCAACCGCCTTAAGGGGCTCCATTCTCTGGTTTGGGATCAGAGTTGTCTATTTCTCACAACCCCAAGTTCGCCATTTTGGTACTTTTTCAAGACCAAAATCGGGCAAATTTGGTACTGGAAAAATTTTTTTTAGTTCCAAAAATGGAGACTTGATATAGGAACAAAAAGTGAAATTTATTCAAGACGACAAACCCTTACGCACGCACGATATGATACGAAATAGATATACCTGAACAACAGATAAAAAGATAAGTATTCCAATCCATTTTCGCTGCAATTTCAAGTTATTAGCTTATCCCGCTACTGAAGCTACTTACCGAAGCTTCAAACCATACGAATTCGAAGAAGACATCTATCAACCTTGACACACACGTATTTCTCTCTATGTCGCCACGCATGCAAGAGCATTCACAGATCGGACTGTGTCTAATCTTCTGTACATTTTCTTTTCTCGAAACTACACTGTCTTCCTCCAGACTGCCACCTTTCTGCTTTACTGCCTCCTTATGACGTCACCAGTCACGTGACACTCATCACGACGGGACGCATTAATAAGCGAAGCGGAGCTTTTGTTTTCTTTCTTTTTTTTGATGTGTTATTTGCGGGTGCCATTAAAACGATGCGTCTCACATTGAAAGTGCCGAATATGTCGGTCAAAATGCAGCAAATGACGCCCGGCTGACGTCATCATGCAAGATATGATATTGATGATGAGAATGAAAGAAAATGAAAAAAAAAGAAGAAAAATTCTTTCCTTCTCTTTTTTTTCTTTTTTTTCTTTCTTTCGATTCCTAAATACCATGACCAAGATATATCCTTCCCAACCTATTTCCCCCTTCTTTTTCTTCCTCTCTCTCTCTTTCTCTCTCTCTGTATGAGTTCAAAGAAAGGGGAAGAGAGTGAAAGTGAGAGAAAGGGAAAAGGTAAAAAGGCAAGAGAGAGAGAGAGAGAGAGAGAGAGAGAGAGAAAACCAGAGAAAGAGATATAGAAGGAAGAGAAAAGATCTGTCTGTTAGGCTGTTGACACTTTTGGCTGTCAGTACATATTAGCCCCCATTCGTACCTCTCGATGACAGATCGGGTCGCCACAAAATAACTCTATCTCGTCAGATAAAATTTTCCGCTGAGAAATGTGTGAAAGCGTCAAAGTTTCATTCATAAATATTTACAGAAAACAATTCAACGAGTGTTCTCCTCACTTGGACCCGGAATAAACAGACCGAAAGACACACACCGTCTGACAGAGTCATTCATTTCTTGTCGCTTACAGCCAGGTCAGTCAGGGGGTTCGGGAGTTAAGGGGGAAGTCTTCTGTCTGCATTACTGAGCACAGTGTAGAGATCGGTCTGCTCTTTAAGGTGAATCAACATGATCGCTGCAAGAGGCTCTCACCATAATCCCCAGCCGCTTACGGTACCTGGTATTCCCGACCAGTCACCACTCTAGGTACTAACCAAGATTGACGTTGCTTGATGTGCTGTTGCAGCAAACTAATCTCCGACAATATTCTTGCAAGAATATTAAAGCTAATGTATCGTTCGAACGCATCTATCGTTAATTAGTGCCGTTACAACGAGAATTTACCGTATAAAAAACGGTGTGAATAATATGCCTACAGCGGCGCACAAGTTTGTAATCTTGTAGACTAATTCACTTGGTGGAGAGTTCGATCAACACGAATAGTCCCTCTACACTCGGTAGCCTTGTGCCAGACTAAACTATAAATACGTAAGCTTGTGCGACTTTGGTTGCTGGGTATAGTTATTAGCCATGCTTAGCTGTTAGTACAGCACATGATCAAATAGAAAAAATGGTGACGTAAGATTGTGTTGCGCCAAAATTACAAATATTCCTCCTCTGGAAAGTAGCATTTTCTAAAAGACAGCAGTTCCCAACGACACACAATTGTTCGAACACTTTCCGGAGAGTTTAAGATTTCAACAGCGACCATCTCTCGTCATCTAAAGGCAATAGGAATAGTGAAAAAGTTCTACGTGAACTGAATGAAATGCTCCTTGATAGTGCCTGGTCCTCCACTTCTTAGCTACTGTGTCTAATAATTGGGATAGGAAGTCTTACACAATCCTCCAAATTCATCAGATATTGCACCCTGTGATCATTTCAAGTGTTTCGAACTTCATGTCCTTAATAAGAGATTTAATTATAGGGAAGCCATAATTCGTGCTTATTAAATTTGTGGTGACTAACCCCAAAGGATTTTTTATATAGAAATGACGTATTATCAGTTGATGGCTGAAAAAAAAAAAGGTTATTGCTTTGAATGTATCATATTCCGAATAAATACTTATCGTATTTTTGTTGTTTATAACATCCTTCATCTCACAATTCAAAAACGACATTTCCCATTCAACAACCCAATCCTTTAAAGAAGGCATTTTCATGAAAGAAGAAATGAAATAGCCAGAGAAATAGGTATGAATAGTCTGGGAGATGGATAGAAAGATGTAGATCTACAGAAATATGCGTGTGAGTGCGTGTGCTTGGTTCTTTTCTCTACTTTCGTGGGATATATTTTGCTTCCTGTAAAAAGGGGGTTAAAAGTAAGACGTTGACATTTGTATAAACGAAGATAGGGATCATATTACCGATGAATCTTGCAGATTGGTGGGTGCGAACGCTGACCTCATCCATGACACGGATTACACGACTTGTCACTCTCCTAATCTTCACGCAACGTGTTTATCGAGCTCAAGAGGCGACGATGACTGAAGTTCGGTGTTGCTACCATTTTTAAAAAGAAATATTCACTGAAAACGATGAAAATGAGACGAGTAAAATATATCATACTCACTTGAGAAAAAAAAATCTATCATTTCTCTAAGATAGAAACTTTATGCAACTTTTGTTTAGTAACGTTGTCTAAAAAATATCACGTAAATATGTTTTCCTATTTGTCTCATATGCAGGGCCGGCGCAGGGGGTTCATGCCCCCGAGGCAAAACTTTTACACCCGAGGCAATTCCCAAGGTTTGTCTAATGAAAGGGCTGGCCCTGATTCTTTCCATATCTGAGACTCTCATCTGTATCAGTATTTGCAAGGACAAAACTTATAAACGACGACGACGACGATGACGGCGACGACGAGGGTAGTGCCAGTCATAGTAGGCGCACTAAGAACTATCCCAAAGACTCTAAGGGCCAGATTGGAGGAGATCGGGATAAAGGGAAGGATTGAGACTGTACAGACCATAGCACTGCTAGGAACTGCGCGGATACTGAGGAAAGTGCAAGAAATATAAAGACTGCCACGCTAATTGTTATCAGTGACCTAACAGAGGAAGAGAAATGAAAGCAGAAATGAGAACCACAGCACTGGCATGATTGGCGAAGGAGAGAAGAGATGTTGGCTGAAGACCTGAGGAGACTTATTGTCTCTCAGCCTTCAACAATGACCATTGGGCAACCGGTGTGAAACTGTAAACTGCAGTATTATTATGATCCATGAGTACTAGGAGAGAAGGGCTGGAGACTTGAAGAGACTTGCTGTCACTCAAACTCCAGCGGTAACTACCAGGCAACTGGCGTGAGATTGCATAATAATAATAATAATAATAATAATAATAATAATAATAATAATAATAATAATAATACATAGAGCAAGAATGACTTGATGATAAAAACAAGGCTGCTGCAGGGTCAAACTGCCCTCCAACTTCTATTCCGAATGAAGATGATTACTGCAATTTTTGCATCATATATATATATATATATATATATATATATATATATATATATATATATATATATATATATATATATATATATATATATATAATAGGAAGTGGATTCGCTACACAAACAAGTTTGTGTTTCTGCCTTCTTTGAGCCTCCTCAGGAAAATGTACTATTTTTCCAGCACTACTTTAAAACAACTTAAATCTCGGAGTATAAAGTTGAATGTATGAAATAAATCCATCACACATCAGACATGGCTTTATATTACCTTATATCATGCTATATTGCAAACCTGATTTGTACTAAATGTATATTGTTTATTCTTTTTACGTTGTCCAATTTGAATGATATATTAACCGTGTAACGACAGGAAATCATTTCAGATATAATGTAACGCAATTTATAATTCATTCTGTCGGACCAAAATGCCCATTTCTCAAATACATTGTACACATAGTAATAAAGAAAATAATAAAACTATATATTTTTGAATAAATATATTTATTCCTTTGAATGAAATTAGCCTGTGTGTATCTATACGATTAATTTTCGTTAAAATCTAAGACTTGTCAACTTAGTATGACATCATTCCTGCACTCAGTTCAAATCCCGGTAGGGAAATATGGATTTTACGTATCGGTTTTGGTGAGAATCGATCTTGTTACGGTAGGGAAACTAAGTCGACACCAGACTTTGTCCAGGAGTTCGTTAATAATAGGGAGTACAAGCTTGGTTGCTCTAAGGTTAAACTCTCTTGCTTCATTGAAATCTAAAAGCTAAACAAAACAGAATTCATTTTCCAATACATTATAATTAGAAAAAAGTACGTATCCCATTTCAACTTCTTTATTAGTAGTTCCTGTAATAAAACTGGTCGACCTGAGTTGAAAGAGTGAATTTGTCTTCAGTTATTGGCGAGGTCATTGTCATCGTTCAGACAAACGAAAATGAGTCAAAACTCAAATTATAGTTTGACCAAAACAATAAATAATTAAAGTTTGACAATATTTCTCATGAAATGAATTCAATTAAAAAAAAAAAAATACCGGGAACTCGCAAAAGCGAGTTGACACGACATGACGTCATAGCGCCACTCTTCCTTTTCCCCTCTCTCTTTTATTCATGTATTAAATTCAAAAGTCTTAAATTCCAATGTCTGACGAATTCACGATGATAAAGTCAAATCTAGGCGTTTGACAATAACCAGCAAGAGGGGACACACATTGTGTTTTATAGGTGAGGATAATAATTATCGTTATTATTTTGTTTCGGTGGTAGAGATTGTTAAAGTTCTTACTATTTGTATCCCCTTTCTTTAGATTGATCAAATTGAAATTCATTGGTTGGGGTCGTTAGCCCTGCTGAGTGACAGAGTGCTCTCCCCTTAGATTATTAACCTCACCGCCAGAGCGAGCAGACAAAGCAGTTGGAAGGAATGCGTCCATTTTTCTGACGCCCTGGTTTGAACAAGCGGACGGACAGAACGTAGCTCCGTTGTGATATCCATGAACAATTTGTTTGGAATAAAACTAGAAGTACTTCTCTCAACTGCTGAGCGACCATTATAGGAAAATGAACAAAGTGACACGACTGGAGGGAAAAAAAAAACTAAAAATATACGATGAATGGCAAAAACCTATTCGTCCAAATTTCAGTCTGTAAAACGATTTTTGCCTCGAATTACTTCATCCGGAAGTTTCGGCCATCAAACATAACCAGGGAGTAAGTGCTATTGTGGGTGGTCTGGCATGCTTATATATATATATATATATATATATATATATATATATATATATATATATATATATATATATATATATATATATGGTCTAGCCTGTATTTCGCATCATTCTTTGTCCTCTTAGTTGCTAAAAATATACGTCGCACACACACACACACATATATATATATATATATATATATATATATATATATATGAGTGTGTGTGTGCATATATGTGTGTTTGTGAGTGTAAGTGCTTATTTTCTTTTGCAAATAGAAAGTAGACGTTCCTATTAAAACCTTTTGTAAGCTGAAATGGTGTACAGCGAAGAAACAATTGACAACAATTTATAAAGGAATTTTCTCTTTGGGTAGGGGTGTTTGCAGTCTATAAATATGACGATGATGGCATATTAGGTTAAGTCGTCGGAAATCGGGATGTTGGATTGTCCAAGGGGTAGGAAAGAGAGGAAGAGGGTTCGCCCTGCCTATATAAAGAAACGCTGAACGCTATTTCCAATTTCCGCCCAGTTTCGTGAAAGCGAAGAAGTGTTGTCGAACCAACTTTCTAAAAGCAGTTGATACCTTCATCTGACTAATGTATTTTGCCGATTTGTCTTGCTGACAGTTTCATCTCAACTGTTTTACCATTCGCGCCACTGCTGAGTCGGTGATCACTGTCCAAGGTGGCGATTAGCTGGCGACTCTGGGCGAAGACTTTATCCATTACGATGCTGAGAGCGCGGTTTCAAGCCCTGCTGAGTCTTTCTTCTGTGCAGATATATTTATTTTGTTCCGTCTGTCAGCACGAACAAAATCTCCCGGATACGGGCACTTATACCAAAGATAAATATTACTTTCATGAAACCGATTCATTTTCTTTTTCTCTCCTTTCAGATCCCCGGCATTCCTGCAAATAAGGAATTGTAAGTTACTTCCGTATTACACATTTTTATAAAGCCCTTAAGCAAGGTTGTAATTTTTTTCCTTTCTTACAACAAGCGTAGAACGCGTGTTAAAATTTCTTTTAGAGTTTAGTTACGTCATTTTTTTCTGTTAGCGATTACAAGAATCCTATATGTATGCAAGGCCCCCAGGGCGTAATTTTTATACTAATTTTCACCAAATCAAGAGAGGTGCATATTTTTAATATATCTGGAAGTACTATTTCATTTTTTTTTCGGAAATAAACTTATTCTCAGGTTTCACGAAGAGAGATTCTACTTACAATATAACCATAATGTAAAACGCAGCCATAGAGTTTCACAATTGAAGTTAGCATGAGATAAAAAAAACAAAATAAAACTTTATTTTCCTTTGACATGTCACTTACTTTAATAGTGATCGAAAAAAAAGTTTCTCTTGAAAAAATATGTAAAAGCTTCGTTATTCCAGATTATTTTTCATTGAAAGTTACTGATTGAATCTAATCAAAAGATTGTCCTACAAACTGAGAACTGTGCAACGTGTACATGAGAGAATCATGCTCAACATCACACCGAGAGATCAAAAGACTGCACAGTATATTGGAGAAAAAATAG
Organism: Thysanoteuthis rhombus; assembly: GCA_963457665.1. Lineage (NCBI taxonomy): Eukaryota > Metazoa > Mollusca > Cephalopoda > Oegopsida > Thysanoteuthidae > Thysanoteuthis > Thysanoteuthis major. The sequence goes on from OY735230.1 coordinate 7,047,143, forward strand.
GGATCCGAATTATCATAGAATCTATTAGAAATCTCAAATGGCAATGGGCTGGCCATGTTGCAAGAATGCCAGGCAATTGCTGGACATCACATCTAAAAACGTGGATCCCCAGAGATCGAATGCGAAAATGTAGTCGGTAGAAAAAAAGATGACGTTCACAAAGTACTGGCTTCGTGACTCCCATGATAGAGACGTCTGGCGGATCCTGGGGAAGGTCAAAGTCCCAAGACGGACGTTGAAAGGCTGCTGCCGATGACTCTTGTGCAATGATAATTTTATCATTATTCCTCATTTCAATTAGTTTTAGAGATCTGCTTTTTAAAAGAGAAATTTTCCATTTTAGGTTAAAGTCTTTCAAATTTATGTTGACGTCACTGCAGTGTGTTTTCTATTCATATTCTCTGGGGATGGTGGTGGTTCAGACATTTACTACATAAATTTGCACTGTTCTGTTACAGGGAAATTACCAGCGAAGTGGAAACAAGTCTCAGACGGAGTTTGAACTCGACTCTCCGATTCCATCTTCGGTATTGCCAACGACTCGGCCACCGGCACTTCCTAAGAAAGCTAGGGGTGTTATCAAATTGAGAGTTAAAAGAGGTGAGCTTCCCAACTCCTTTCTATTGTTCATGACCCGTAACCACATGCCGAACCGACCTTTCCTGCTTACATCAAAATAGTGGAGACTTTCACGTTTGACTCGACCTGCTATCCAAAACTTGGATAAGAGTTTTACGACCAACAAAGGGATTTTTTGTTATTTTTGTGTCTTTTTTTTTATCTTCCTTTTCAGTATTTTTTCTTTTTTTCCTTTGTTTTTAAAAAAAATATTTTTTGAATTCTAGTTTTTGGATTTGTTCTCAGATTTTTTGTTGCAATTTTTTTCAGTGAGTTTTTTTTTCTTTCCATTCTTTCATTTTTTCCTTTCATTCCCGTTGGAGAATTTTCCACTCTTTTTTCGTATTCTTCAAACTTAACTCTCCTTTTTTCTAAGTTATTTTTAGTCCTCCTTTTTCTTCCTCTTTTATAATTTTTTCTTCATGATCCTTTTATCTATCCATCCATCCATCTATCTATCTATCTATTTATTTATTTTGCTATTCGTGATTCGTTCTTCATTTCAATGTTATTCTTTCTTTTAGGGATGTTTACAAAATGGCGTAACTATTTAAGAATGTAGAGAGAATAAAAGAGACCTGTTTTTATCTTGTGCTTATCGAATAGGGATAAATCTTTGTTTTATTGCCATCTGATTCTCTTTTTCATGATAATAACAAGGAGAGGAAAGGTTTAGGGTTAGGGTTAGGCGATGTTTTTGCAAGGACGGTCGATGTTATTTAGCCCTGGGAAAGCTGTTTTCACTTTACTGATTTTGTTTATTGTTTCATCAATAAAATTGCCCTTCTGTCTGTGATCAATACAGTTACCATTTTGATTGCAGATTGGCTGCTATTGGTACGGGGTTAGAGCTTCGATTTTAGACGGCCTGGAGCTGTAAAAATCACTTGACCACAGTCGGTCACAAAATGAATAGGGCAGCAAAGATCATACAAGATCGAATACCACACTGAGCGGGTTCGGTACTGCTATGATGATGGTAATAAGTAAAAGCCACCAGAAAGTGCGATCGCAGTGTTTTCGGTGGTCATTTCTAGTAACACTAAATAGATGTATTAATATAAGATATATATTTGAAGACTAAGTTGTTTAGGCTTTATATAGTTTCTCTATTGTAAAATAATACACAGGCGTAGCCCTGAACGTCATGTAGTAATTAATATATACTTAAAACGCCATTAAAGATGTGAAAACAAGCCGCGTAACGGCAGCTTATGGTTCGCATACTGGCTACAGTACGTGTACCATATTTAAAATAGCATCGGTCTAGAGAGCTGGGTTGTCAGATTCTTTTGTTGCATTATTTGTATGGTCTTGGAACCAAATTAAGTAGGTTCAGTACCAAAATAATCATGTAACCTAAAATCCACCATCAGACCATATTTGTATGATCTTGACATCAAACTAAGTTCCATCAGTACCAAACTAATCTAATAACGCAGAATCCATCATCGGGCCAAATTTGCATGGTCTTGAGACCAAATTAGTAGCTTCAGTACCCACATAATAAAATAACGCAAAATTTATCATCAGATCAAATTTGTATGGTTTTGGGATCAATTTAAGTAACTTTAGTACCAAAATAATCAAATAGCTCAAAATCCAACATCAGACCAAATTTGTATGGTGTTGGGACCAAATTAAGTAGCTTCGGAACCAAAATGATCAAATAATTTAAAATCCACCATCAAACTAAGCTTGCAGTAAAAATGGATTGAAATAATTTGTATCTATTTCTATTAATATTCGGACCATCCTCATCTTGGTTGTTTTTCATACAACGTTTCGGCCGTTGTACTCTACGGCCTTCATCAGGTATCATCTGGTAGGTGTGGGGAAGTAACGAACCGAACCCTTTATTTAACCGACGGGGGTATATAGACCGTACTTCCCTCTTAGCATTAGTGAGACAATAATAATATACTACTATTATTATATACTACTAATGCTAAGAGGGGAGTGCGGTCTATATACCCCCGTCGGTTAAATAAAGGGTTCAGTTCATTACTTCCCCACACCTACCAGATGATACCTGATGTAGGCCGTAGAGTACAATGGCCGAAACGTTGTATGAAAAACAACCAAGATGAGGATGGTCCGAGTATTAATAGAAATAATAATAATAATAATATCTCATCTAAAAAATTCAGAGATATAATTTATATCTATTGTTCATCTGTATTCATGTCGTCTCCTACTTCTCGTGTGTGAAAGATTGTAAGTTTTTGTCGAAAAACAAAGTCAAAACAAAGAAATAAATGTCCAGGAAAGAAAAAAAATTACAAAAGAAATGAAAATGAAGAAAAATTACGAGAACCCCCGCTTTCTGAAAGTTCGCTCTACGTCAATTTCTCGCTTTTACAAAAAAAAAAAAAAATCGGCAAAAAACGAAAATAAGACTTAACGTTTGTTTTGCAGCGATCCGTTATAGAGGCAGTGTGCACCCCTTTCTCGAACACCATAGTCTCCTGTACCCCCACTACTCCAACCACAGGTGTCATAGCCAAAGATACCATGGTCACCGTTCTTGAGGTCTGAAAACGCTCGTAGATATTTGCTAGGTTGATGGAAATTTCGTCTTCGCCTTAAGCCATTCGGCTTACAAAATGTTTTTACAGCAATAGCGGATAGCGAGAGGAACCTGGGTTGTATACAAGAACAAAAATTGAAAAATTGAAAAAGAAGAGAATCAAACCATTTTTCAGTGAATGGAAAGAAGAGAGAAAGATTGAAAGAAAGGAACAACGAGAAAAAAAAAGAAAAAGAAAAAAGAGGATGAATCAAACGCTTTGAGGAAGAGAAGGAGGAAGGAAACTAAAATGAAGATTGAATAAAATTTAGAAAAAAAAAAGAAAAGAAAAAGTAGCCATGTTAGGTAAATGAAAGGAAGAATTTAAAAAAAAAAAGAAAAAAAAAAAGAAGAAATTTCAAGATGGATATCTTTAATTCGGAGATTTTATCCTGATATCCGAAGTATCAGTTTTAAGGAGGCTTCGTTGATCCTCAACGATACCAGACCTCCCGAATAGAAGACCTCCCAAATCGACGGACCTGCTTATGCCAAACTAGAGTACCCAAAAGAAACACCCCCTAACATTTAAGACGGCAGAAATGGGGGTTGGGGGCTGGATCTCTGGGCAGCTGGAGTCAAGTTGGCAACCCGTCTGCTGACAGGAGGTGGGATGGAGACGAAATTGACCGAGATAGATGGATAGCAAAGCCCTCACCTTAACAGGTTCTTGGGGCACATTCAATAACTTGCTGACAGTAGTGAAAATTCATCATGAAGATTTTCAAGGAGCTTAGTGGTCGAGGTAGTTAGGATTCAAGTTCAGGTTAGAGGAAGGATTTCAAGTATTGATTCGAAAAGTACCCAGTTGATCTCAACTTGGAAGATTCGCGTTATAGAATCTTTCAACCTGATCACCCTCTTAATTCATTGCCTTCGACCAAAGTTGAAATTAGTAATAAAAAAGATTAGGATGAAGGTAAAACGCAATCAAAATGGCTAAAACTATCATTAGTACTTCTACAACTAATGTACGTAATTAACGAATATGGTACCGGACGGTCAGGAAAACGGAGTTTGGTTTTGAGGGCTAGATATCATCTTTTGCCAGCCGTAAAAGCCTTGGTAGCTCAATCCATAGAAGAGTTGACACATAGAGACAAGCTTCTGCAGATAAAATTGGTGCGAGTTTGAGCCTCACCTGGAGCTAATTCTTTATTTCCACATCTGCACTGTTTACTCAAGGCCGAAGGCTGACGGTCTAAGTAATTGTGATGAGAAGTATCTGAAATTAAGATGAAAGAGATTACTAGTAAAAAAAACAACAAAGCAACCGGGGAGCATATGAATGGAATATAAAAAAAAATATTAAAAAGTAAGGGGGAGAACTTCGATACACAAATATTAACTTCTTTTGAAATTCAAATTCAATTATTTTTTTAACTCTTCGTTTCCGACTGCAGAATGATAGAAATATCTCTCAATCGAAAACGAATTCCTAGATACACCCAAAGATTTCGTGAATTTCTTCTTAGCCCATGCCCAAGGAAATAAAGTAAATTTGAGAGAGAGAGAGAGATAGAGAGAGAGAGAGAGAGAGAGAGAGAGAGAGAGAGAGAGAGAGAAGGTGAGGAAGTGTGTGGGAAAAGGAGAGGTAAAATTAAACTATATAAAGGAAACAAAGTAAATTCGAGAGAAAGAAAGAAAGAGAAGGGGAGAGGAATAGAGAGAAATAGAGAGAAAGAAAATATGATTGGTGAGATGAAGAAGCACACGGATAAAAAAGAAATAAAATAAATTTGAGAGAGAGAGAGAGAGAGAGAGAGAGAGAGAAGGGGAGAGGAATAGAGAGAGAAAAGGAAAAGATAGAAAGAATATAGATGGTGAGATAAAGAAGCACGCTTATAAAAAAAGAAATAGAGTTAATTTGAGAGAGAGAGAGAGAGAGAGAGAGAGAGAGAGAGAGAGAGAGGAGGTCTGAGGAAGGGAGAGAGAGAAAATAAGAGAGAAAGAAAATATAGTCAGTGAGATAAAGAAAAACGCAGATAAAAAGTAAATAAAGTAAATTTGAGGGAAGAAGTGTGAGGAACAATAAGGAAGAGACGAAAAGAGAGAAAAAGTGAGATAAAATTGAAACCTGTGGAGAGGGTTTCGGTGTTTATCATCAGATGGCGTCTTCTCCCGTCGATGGTCTAAAGTGATCCATTTAATCAGAGATGAACAAGATTAGGAAGAAGAAAAACATTGCAGCCTCAGAAAATATCACTGGAGAAACGAGTTCGAATTCTGTCCAAAGCCGCTTAATCATAAATTGCAGACAAGATTTTCAAAAATGAAAAATATGAAGAAACAAAGGTCATATTCATTTAAAACACATTTTCCCACAATAATGTTTTTTCCCTTCTACTCTCTCTCTCTCTATCTACCTATTTATTGATATATATATATATATATATATATATATATATATATATATATATATATATATATATATATATATATATATATATATATATATATATATATTATGAAGGTCATGTCGCCAAATCGGCGAAACTGCCTAGTTGGCGAAGTCTTTTTTACGAAAATAAATAAATACGAAGTTTTGATTTGATTAAAAGTTCATAAAAGCAAAACATGGATGAAACAACTATTTTCTACGGTCAATATGCATATATATATATATATATATATATATATATATATATATATATATATATATATATATTGGATACATAATCCGACAGTAATGATATAAATGTTTAAAATTATTTTGAATATTTGAAATGATATCCTATCATCACACGATGAATGTATCACTCATAGATTATTTATAACAGATTATATACCAATTTCTCAATGATATAATTGTTCACGTTGAGAAACAAATAGTGAATGAACAAAATGAGAAATCAGTTATTTGGACCTTTGCATTACTGCTCAGCTCGATGGTCGAAGCAGCTATCTATTGCTGGCAGGTTCGATTCCTGCAGCAGTCTGATTTTTAAAAAATTGTTTATTCTATTTACGCTGTCTTGGCCAAATGATATACTCATCCTGTAATGAAAGGAGATCATTTCAAATAGAGTTTCAAAGTAATATAAAGCATTATATATATATGTATATATATATATATATATATATATATATATATATATACATGTGTGTGTGTGTTAAACACGTTGCTCTTCCAAGTCTTAATCTCATTGCTCTTCCAAGTCTTGAATGGAGCACTCTGATGGATGTGGAATTGTCCTTAAGTAAATATATTGCTTAAATTCAGTTCTACTGATCGTCCATTTCTGCGTAGGGCTGGGGTAGGAATAAAAGGTTTCGATCCTACCTCGTGGCACTGGATGGGATTTTGGATAGTCTATAGCCACACTGAAGAGTTGTAATACACCGAAACAGCTGTCTGTGGATGACACAATTATTAAATATATATATATATATATATATATATATATATATATATATATATATATATATATATATATGTATATATATATATATATATATATATATAAAAATATATATATATATATATATTATGATGATGATGATGATGATGTATATAACAATATCAGCGTGTTCGGCTCGCGCCTTCGATCCTTTCTGGGTACCATTTATGGCCCTGGCCCAGATCCAGATGAACAGTAAATACCAGGAAGGATTTTTGAGTTAGAGTGGTGCTTAGTAAATTAGTATCGTGGCCCTGTGCCTTACTTGATTAAACCTTGTGGATATTTACATCAGTGGTTTCTTAACCCTTTTTGCTCTACGCCTCCACCTCAACTCAAAAAAGATTGATGCCCCCTTACTATAAAAAAAGTAATTTAATTATAAATCGTGCGGCAAGAAGAACCACACCTCATATCCTTTCGCATCTATATAATTAAGTTCCTTGCCCTCATATATATATATATATATATATATATATATATATATATATATATATATATATATATATATATATATATATATATATATATATATATATATATATATATATATATATATATATATATATATGCCTTGGTTAATATCTCTCATCTTTAGTTGATAAATATCTGTAAAGAAACAAATTCTTTATAAAAAAACGAATACTGATGTATGAACTTTGGGGCACTTACTACTTTTTTGTAATTTCTTTACGGAATGAAATTTAGTAGCATCAACGCAATTATCTCATTACTTTTCTACCTCACAAATTTAATGAGTTAGGCATTAGTTACTGTGGGATCTACAGTAAAAGTAGTAATTAATAGTATTGTATTTAATTAGGAATTAATCAGTTAAGCCTTAACATGACTCAGTTTTGAGCCGAGGAACGCCTTTCACTCATCACACCCAAATTTCAAATTGCCTCTCAACGCATTCAAATTGCCCCCCTTGTGGGGCCTGCGTACTGCATTAAGAATCACTGCTCTTCATCTAATCTAAGAAACCATGTATGCGGTCACACCTGCTTACAGCGGGGGGAGGGGCGTGCGGAAGTCTGTGGGCGTGTAGTGGAGACTTTCATAATTTACCCCTCGATTACCCAACCTCCAGACCGTGCTTTCTATCTCAGTAATTGCACTGAATAACACATAGTACAGATTGTTCTCTCGTCTTCTCTTGTCGCATCCACTTCAAGAAGAGAGGATGACATCCTGTCAAACCCACCACAGGCCGTTTCCACAGAACGGGAAGTCTGCGATCCGGTAAATAGTAAGGAACACATAGAGGGTATCCCCCAAAGTAACGCATTGTGCGAGACTGGCTTGATGATTATCTGGGAGGTCGTTGATTGGGACGGCTATGTGCTATCGAATGGCCGGTTAGATCACCAGACTTAACTCCTTGAGATTTTTTTTTATGGGTAGTCCTCGAGAACATGATGTATGGGAGAAAACCTGCCACCATACAGGAATCGAAAACTAGAATAGATGAAAAAGATTGCCACCACCGACGTTGAATTTTGTCAGATTGTGTGCAGATCTGTCGGTTGCCGACTGAATAAATGCATCGAAAAGGACATAGAAGCAACTTTTATTGTAATGCTTTACATTTGTCTGTGTTTATTAGATTTTTCATTTATTTATTGAACCTATTAGATAGTTTCGGGGATATATCTGATGTTACGCTTGGGACAGGCTTTATGTGTGTGCCTCTGCGTGCGTGTGTACACCTGAGAAAGTATATAACATAATGTTTCCTCTTGGAGGCCCATTCTGGTATTATTACGATGGCTGAAAGATTCTTTCTTTTTTTGTCTTTAGATGGCATTAGACGTATTTAGTTTTAACTAACTTCATTCGCCTCTGGTTTTATTTTAACAGTTGTCGAATCGGCGTGCATTTAAAAAATATCAATTGTTTTGCATTGAAAATGAGGGGAAATAATATTTTTCGCCATATTATACCCCTTTTTTAAAGAAAGGTAAAAATATTTTTAAGCGCCTAAAAGATCTGTGAAGTGTATGGAGAAGGTATAGATAATGATCGAACGTGTTTAAAGTGGTTTGCGAAGTTCCTGTTGGAGATTTCTCGCTAAACAATGTTCCACGATCGAATCGACGTGTTGATGTTGGTGGCGATCAAATGAAGACATTGTTTTAAAATAACTAACACTATACGACGCAGTAGTTAGCAAACGTACTCAAAGTGTTGAATATACCGAATTTTTTGAAACACCCGAAGTGGCGCCACTCACTCCACAATCCGTTATAGCTGAAGTGAGGGAGAGGTGGGTTCACGCTTTTCGCAATGGAAATAGCAAGAAGTGAACACAGATCTCTGTCGGAGTTTTGAACTCAGCTAACCGATTCCATTACTTCGTGGCGTTACCCCACCCGGCCACTCGACACATCTTTTTCTTTTTTTTTTTGCTTGTAGGATGGAAACAGACAAGTTCCGGTACGTGTTTCAAAACTCCCGAGGAATTGCGACAATTTAGTACCCCTAAAAAAAAAAAAACAACCCTGGAATACCATGACATCATGTTTGGTTGGATGGATTGAAGGGCGGGGGGTTGATTGGTGTGCGGGGGTGCACGGTATGACAAACGTTGCTGGTGGGGCCGAAAAATCACGCATTCCGTTTGTCTAATCTTTGTCACACTATTTTGAAATCATTCCGACCCTCACTGTTTTTGCCTCATATAACTGCTAATGTCCATGGTTTGTTGTTTGAAGAGAGAGAGAGAGAGAGAGAGAGAGAGAGAGAGAGAGAGAGAGAGAGAGAGAGAGAGAGAGTAAAAAGGAAGAAAATAAGAGAAAAAAGAGTGTTTAGTTGTAAGAAAACTGGGAGAGAGAGAGAGAGGGGAGAGAAGAAGAAAAAACAGGACAACGAGCTTGAAACTGAGAGACAAAAGAAGAGTGAAAAAGAGAGAGGGGAAATGAGCGAGTGAAAGAGAGAGAACAAGAGAGGGAAATGAGAAAATAAAGGATGAAAAGTGAGAGAAAATACAGGAGAGAGTAAGAGGGAGAAAAGAAGGAATAGAAAAGAAGAAAAAGAAAGAGCATAAACGAGAGAACAAGAGGAAGAAAAATGGAGAGAGAGAGAGAGAGAGAGAAACACACACAGGGAAAGAGTAGAGATGGATAGAGAGAGAGGGAGAGAGAGAAAGAGGGGGGTGAAACACTGATAAGAATCTTGGAATTCGTCATTAGATGGGCGTATGTTCTGGTTTTCTTTAATTGTTTTTGTGTTATTTGCTATTGAGACCTATTCGACGCACCTGCAACTACACACCTACCCCAACCACAACACATACGCACACACACACACATACATACACATACACACACATACATACATACATACACACACGTGTGCATGCACCTAAGTATATACTCGCTACAAATTTACTAAGCTTATTTTACTAATCTTGATTGTATTACAAATAATTTTCAAGATTCAGAAAAAATTAATGAATACACGTCTAATTTTATGCTAAATTAAGCATCGAAAGTTATAAACCTTACGAAGTGCCATAGAGAATATTCTTATGAAAGGAAGCAGATCAAATTACATATGAACACACTCAAGATGATAAGAAACACGCTTTCAGTTTTTTTTTCACAAATAAATTCGCTAATATACTTTCATTTACACCATATTTCTAATTATACCTGAATGGGTTGAAAATTTTGACTTTGGGAATAGATGGTTAAATTCAGTATTCTTTGATTTGGTTCCAAACCGCGGTTACATTTTTATACATTTAGTTTTTATAAACCATTTAATTATACAACCAATGCATCCTCCCGATAGTCACTTACAGAGCTGAAACATGGAACCTAACCAAGAGACAGATTCGGAAATTAATTCGAGAACCATGCAACGAGCACATGAGTGAATCATGCTCAACATCACGTGGTGAGATCACAAGACAGCATAGTATATCAAGGAGAAAAAGGGAGTCCAAGACTTTGTAGAATCTATTAGAAAACTCAAATGGTAATGGGCTGGTCATGTTGAAAGAATGGCAGACAACCACTGGACATCACGACTCACAACATGGATCCCCAGAGATCACATGCACAACTGAGACTGGCAAAATACAACATGGAAAGACGAACGAGACGAATTCAGAAACTACTGGCTCCGCGACGCACTCGATAGAGGTGTTGCGAATCCTGGGGAAAGTCTTTGTCTAACGACGGCCCATAAAAAACGGATGATGATAATGATGATGATCTTTGCATTTCGAACCGTGGTTTGAAACCGAATCGATGCACAAACCAATGGTTACAAATTAAAAACTTACCGGATAATGGGAGTTGCTGGAACTCAGAACACCGGGTTAGAGACATATAACCTGTCTCCTTTATACGAATTTTGACATATTGCGACGGATAGCATAATCCCATTAGTAAACTTACTATTGTAGTCAATAATTGAACTACCATAGCGTCAGAATTTGAAATGATGTGTAAAAATTCGATCGAAGAATAAATTAAGAATAGATTAATTATAGAAACTGATAAAGATAATTTGAAGAAAAAAAGTTGTAAGAATTCTGGATTTGAAAATTGGTCCCAAGCATGATACACGAAAACGATGCCTTTGACAATTAAACCACATTACGATTAATCGTACGTAATTTTATCAAAAAGAAAAATAATCATCTACCATGTTTCTTCTAGTTTTTTTTTTCATGGCCTGCGCGGGACGAAAAATCACGTGAGCAACTGAATAAATCCCTTGCACAGGAAATATTTAAAAAAAAATTAAGATGACCATTGATTTTTAGTCTATAGTTCATGGAACAAAGCTTAATTACTTAAAAAAAAGGTATTATAAAAGAAATAATTTATTCGATGTTTGATATTTCTTTATTCTTTAATCATTATTACTTAATCTGATATTTTTCTTTTTTTTCTCACCACTTCGCACGCATTATGGTATGTCCATAAAGCTGCAATCAAGTGGATTGGAGAAAGAGCTATGTACCGATTACTCTACCCGACTTGGTAGTTCTATAATTGAAGCTCTTTTTCAACTAAAACTGCACGGCTTTAAAATTTCACTGCAAAGCATGTTTCTTCTTGTGCGCGGTCGTACAGCCGAGCAGAGAAGAGGGAACGCTGGTCCCAAACATAGTAAACGTAGATGATGCCTTTGACAATTTATCCACATAACGATTAATCATACATAGTGTTGTTAGCAATAAAGGGGAATAATCTAGACTTGAATAAAAAAAGAAAAAAGAAAAAAGAAAGAAGTCCTATGATTATACGAGGAATGATTTAAATGTTTGGGTCAGAGTCCTGGATTATGGTACGCTTAATACATTTTGCAATCGGTCGTGGGTTAAATAAGGTTGGTGGTAGGTTTGATTAAATATGGGATATCTACGCAGGTGTATGAGGTCGCTTCTAGAGAGAGAGAGAAAAAAAGAAAGAAAGAGAGAAGGAAAGAAAGAGGAAGAAAGAAAGAAAGAGGGAGAAAGAAAGAAAGAGAGGGAGAGAGGGAGAGAGAGAAGGAATCAATTACAAGGATATAAATCATCATCCGTTATGTTATCCGTGGGCGGTCTGAAAAGAAAAAAATTGTGGTAAAAAAAATCTTACATAGAAAATGATGTATGTTAATAAATAATTATGTAGAATCACCGGTACGTACATATGAAAATAAACACTTACAGCAAAAATGTATGTTCAACTGCGCGTGTTTAATGGGAAATAAAATTTGCGTGCTTAGCAGAGAAAGAGCATAAGATAAATAATCAAAAATGGTAATGGGTTGCCTAATCGTTATCAGCCCTGAAAATGGACTCGGCAAGCCGAGTTCAAAATCCGACAGAAGTTTGCGTTTGCATCGCACAAATGCACTTGGAAAAGACATGAATCCATCTCTCCCTTCCAACTATGGTTAAATAGCGAGGCAAATTGGGTACCTAAGTAATCCGTCCAGGAGACCTAGCAAGCTGGAAGTGGATTCGTATAATAAGAAAAATAAAAATATACCTGATTCACATAATTAGCAAGAGTAAGGTTTCTCTCCAGTGTGTTCGCATGTTTTTTTTGTGTACTTCCCATGATATCTTGAGTACAAAGGGAAGATTAAAGAGAAAAATCAATACATATGGAGGTTTAAGTAAAGCAAATGTCATATATGTAATTGATCTGCTCTACTGGGTGCTCTATATTTGTGGCCTTGTGCCAGTCTAAACTAAGTTTAATGGAAGGCTACCTCGTGTAGAAGGATGGGTTGCTAACCATAAATTTCTGCCCTGTATAATATACGTAGAAAGAAGCACCTTGCATAGAGTGATGATTGGCAAGTTAATGTTATTGACCCGTCACCAGTGTAGTGAAATCAATCCTCACTAGGGGCCTCAGCATTGCACCAGATCAAACTGATATAAACATCTGCAGAAACACACATCATCATCATCAGTCTTCTCCAGGATCTACCAGACCTCTCTATCATGGGCATCACGAAGACAATACTTTTTGAGCTCATCTAGTTCGTCTCACCATCTTATATTCTGCCAGCCACAATTTCGTATGTGATCTCTGGAGATTCATGTTGTCGTGATGTCCAACGGGTGTCTACCATTCTTGTAACATGACCAGCCCATAGCCATCAGAGTTTTCCGATTGATTCTATGATGTACCAAACTCCTGTTTTTTTCCTGATATATTGTGTTGTCTTATGATCTCTCTATGTGATGTTGAGCATGATTTTCTGATGTGCACGTCGTATGGTTCTCTGTTTCAGTGTCAGTCTCTTGGTTAGGTTCCATGTTTCAGCTCCATAGGTGACAATTGGGAGGATGCATTGATTGTATACCTTTCTTTTTTGGATTTTCTTTTTTCTGAAGGCTTGCCATCCTAGAGTGATTCTTCGCTTGATTTCTTCTCCTTTTGAGGATATCATGGAGACTCGTCGTCCGAGGTATATGAAGTGGTCTAATTTCTCCAGCTTTGCATTTTCAATTGTGATCGTTGTGTGTTCATTTCCAAACATGTTTGTCGTACATGACTCATGTTTTGCTGGTTGTTAGAACAAATCCCTTCAACCAAATCCGAAACACATGTATGCACATATAGAATGAAACATTTAGGAGAAGATACATATGTTCAAGCACATGCATTTAATGAAAAGGCAGTGTGTATGAATATCAGAAGGAGAGTATGATATGAGTACCAAAAACAAAAGAATAAAACAAAACATTCATTAAATGGTTTGTTTTTGGTTTCTCATCATTGATATACTCCGTATAAAATCCACCCATTATAACGGCAAATTCGTTGTAACAGCAATCCCAAATCTCAAACGGTATCGAAATAACAAGATTGGGGGAAGTACTTCTGGTAACATTAAGTAAGATAATTGCATCGATTCCCAGTAGATGTAGTACTGTATTTAACAAGAGAACAGAGACCCCAATAGGCACTATAGTATTTGATCTTTCATTTATTGATTTATTCGTATTTGCATATTTGTCTTCTCAATCAAAATAACTGATGATTAGAATGTTTTTTTTTAGGTAATTCGATGATTTTTATAAATCAAGCAAAGCAAAATAATATCAATTTTTAACTCATGACATTTGACAAGAATGGCAGTAATTATAAGGTAAGATATTCACTAATGGTCAAAGATGTATAAAGAGGTAAGCCCGTCTCGAGTACTGTATTTTGATCTGCTGAAAATGGCAGAGTTGTACAAGAAGTATTTAAGGGTTAGGACATCGATGTGAAAAGTGAAAGGGAGCTTTCCATCCAAGTGAGAACCAACAGAAGGAATACTGTATCACAAACTGTACATAGCTTTAATCAATTTTTAAAAAAAGCAATGTATCACTTTACACAGTATATCGATGCTTATTGCGTATTGAGCAGTGAAGTAATAGGCCAGTTCATACACACTAATCACCATCAATCGTTGAAAGCATCCTCCATGGGCGTGTGAGTTTCGGAACTGAACCTTGTATCAATTGAAGAAGGTCGCCCGGATGTAACTTTCAGCTGTTGAACCTACTGCTAAAATAATGGCGCCAGATCTTGAAGCGCCCATGGGCAACCATAGACCCGCGGACTGGATTTGATAGGCATTTCTTTTAAGTCTTGTTTTTCCTATTTTTAAAACGATTTACATTGTAAAATTACAATTTTTTTTTTGACACCACGAATCAGTAATATTATAATTGTAATTCATATGTTTGTCTAAAATAGAAATCAAGTACGCTTTCGGTAATACCATCTTCATTTCTGAAGTAAATGTGTGGCCCGGATGAATACAAAAATGTTTTATGTGGCCCGCTTTATTCAAAAAGGTAGCCTATGTCTGTCTTTGAGGAATCTTTTAAAGGATCTTGCAGAATCAATGTCTGATCTGGTTAGAGTTGTTTTCTAGGCATATGAAAGATCATCACCTTTTTTTTGGTGGATGGTCACAATGTTTTGGATTATTAGTGTATGTATTTGTTTTCTCAATTTTAATAGAATCCTCATACATTCCACTTGGGAATATACGCCTGCATTTCAGATATTCTCGCGACAAGTCCTATCAGGTCGAATAAGTATTATGGCTAGATGGTGTAGGCGATGTTTTTCATGTGTAGAGGGACAAGGTTATTCCAAAAAGCAGAAATTTGACTCGACTTCTGTTAAAGATAGAAATGGAAAGAGAAAGGGTCAGTTTGAGAGAGAGAGGAAGAGGGGGTAGAAGTGAGAGAGAGAGAGAGAGAGAGAGAAATAGAGAGAGATGAAGAGAAGAGAAGAGAGGCGATTGAAGAGAGGAAAGAAAAGAGAAAGTAAAGCAAATCGGTCACAGAGTTGATACATATAAGAGACGCAGGACCAATAGACATGTAGAGAGAATAAAGAACAGAGAGAAAGAGATGAATCGGAAAAAAGAATGAAAAAAAAAAAGGAAAGAAGGATAGAGAGAAGAAAGCAAAGAAGAAATAAAATGTCAATAAATCGGAAAAGAAATGCGACTGAAAGAAAGGAAGAAGGAAAAGAAGAAATGATTCGTAAACACTTTAATTTAAAAGTCACGCGATTGCCGATAATTTTGACCTTGTAGTCATTTATTTTATTTGGCGTTCACGATTTGACAAAAGCAAAAATAAGCGAGAAGGTTTTAGCCGGGTGGGAAAAATATACCAACTACCAAAAAAAATCTTCCAATCTATCTGTTCATCGCAGCCAGTATTGGTGCTGCTGGGAGCCATGACAGAGTAACGGTTTTGTTTTTAAATCCCTGAAACCTTTCCATAGAGAACAATGGATGATATTCTCAAGACGATTGAGGAAAGAAATGAGGATATTCCTGAGTTGTGGGTTGTTTAGTAGGAGGGGAGTTATTTGTATCTGTGTAGGTGAGATTCAAGTTTGGTCAGCAATTAGAAGAGTCTGTAAGAGGAGAGGTCAGATGGTGTTTATATCTGGTGTCTGTGAGTGTAGGGCTTGTCTTAGATAAGAATGGGCGTACAAAACAATACAAGTCCCAAACTCATACAGACACAAACACCATCTGACCTCTCCTCTCACAGACCCATCTTATTTCATGCCAAACTTGACTCTCACCTACAAAGTAATACGCCCAATTCTTACCTCAATCGCAAACATGTAAACAGCATACAATTTTCTGTGCACCACTGGCAGTTTAACTGAAAAAGATGGCTTGAAACCGACGAAATGCATCGAAACATGAACACGTGATAATGAGAGTTTTTGATACGTAACACATACTTTTCTCTTCGCCAACAAATTATCAACATTCAGTGGGATCACACATCCACACAACACACGCACACACACACACACATGTATATATAAGCGCGTAGAATAACAACCGATGTTTTACTTATTTATCTGTTTCTATCACGCCGAAGTACACCAATTTATAGAATTAAGTTGAACTCTCACGCAGACCTTAGCAGCCTGGTGATTTACCAATCGACCGAGGGTACAATGATACAACGGTGTCAGTAAATTTGCATACATTGTAGACAGAGGAGAATACATCGAAGCAGCAAGCGTTCAATCCAGGAAGAATAAAAAACAAACAAACAAACAAACAAACAAAATGTCATTTTTGACAACTCTGTTACACTATATATATGTGTGTGTGTGTATATATATATATATATATATATATATATATATATATATATATACTTCATTCAAAAGTTCGAAGCATCAATGCTTGCACAATATTAGGGGAACCCTAGAAAAGAACTTTATGTTTGTGCAGTCAGTTAACGAAGAAAAGTTCCTGAGGAAAAATTCAGAACCTAAGAAGATGAGTTCCATATGAAGTTGAGGGAAGGAACATCGGTCAGCGTTTTCGGCCATTCTTTTGACCATTATTAATTGTGATGACAAGCAAAAGGTATTCTTCACTTGGTCGATCTATATCATGCTATTCGTAATAAATAAACATGTATGGTTAGGCACTGATACTTCTGAAAATATTCGACAAATACTCGAGAACAATACGTATACTACACAGCGTTAATAGATTGAGAATCATAAGTTACTTTTCTCAGCCAACTGATAAGGGTTTTTGGGAGACAAGATACTCATTGGCACCGGAAAATCGTTTTATTACGATAATCCGAAATGGATTCCTGGAACCTGGACAAAACGGTTATTGTCCAACGCTACAGTCACTAATTGGCTCGTTTGAATGATGCTTTAGAACGGATGAAAGCCTCTGAGCAAGAAAGTCGATCGATGATTTTGCTGCATGGAAACGGCTGTCCGTATGTCACAAATGTGACATTGCAAACAATTAAATGGGATGGAGAATTCTCCCACTTGCTGTGTAATCGCCAGACCCGTAACGTGACCAACATCTCTAGGCAGCATACCATGTTGGGGGTGATTATAAAAATAGGAAAAATAGGTATTCAGTGGATAAGTTACTTCTCTCACCTTTTTGTTGGGCAGTGATCACAAAGAAAGTCTAAATTTGAAAAAAAAAAGAAAAAAGAGAGAAAACGAGCGTGAATGCTACCAGACACAAACTGAGGGACCGATTTAGCATATACTTACCTTGCAAAATTGGACTGCCCTCATCAAGAATCTATCCAGAGGGGGATTAAAAAGTTTTTTTTCCAGACGTGATAAGGAGTGAATGCTTTGATTTTCAGCCCTCTAGTTCCATTATTTGAAGTCTGTGCGCGTGATATATACATAGCTTGTCAGCCAGCTAGATCAATTTAATAACTGAAGAAATCTATGTTGATAGTTCTGATGATAGTTTTTGATTTTACATTGTTATAAATTCACGTTCTGAGAGTGTGAGTCGGAGTGAGGGAGGGAGAGATATTTTGTGAGGATGGAAGAGAGAGGGTTGAAGAGAGAAAAGGAGAGACGGTGATCCTTGGAGAGATTGCATGAAGTATTCATACAATGACACGTACCTAAAGCAAATACATTGTGATTAGAGGCATTTCAGCTGAAATGTAAGACCTCCAAACCAAAATTATTTTTATTAAAAAAAATATCATAACAAATTTAAAGAAAGAGAAGTCAAAACACAAAATGAATGCAAAGCACTGCCAATCTTATAGCGTAAAAAAGGCCTTGTCACTTCCTTTGTTTGTTGGTTTTCAGTCACGCTGCCAATAATCTTTAATAAACATGGCACATGCCAGGCTGTGGAAAATGGATAAACATCTGCTTATCTTGCTTTAGAGAGGCTTTGGTTCTATTCGAAATGACATTTCAATAGAAATTGCCATTGTCTTTAAAACGGCAGACACACTGTAGGTGCCATTCGTAATAAAATGGTAGATATTGTAAACTACTATAAACATTATTTTCATAAAAAGAATCATATATATATATATATACATGCTATCTATTACGACACCCCGTTATGGACGTTATAAAGAATTTGCCGTTATGACAGGTAGATTTTTTTCGAAGTGTATTAACAGGGAGGAACCAAAAAGTACAGACGAAAATGACTTTCTATCATCATTTCACAGTTTAATGTCCCATATGAGTCACAGCTCTGCAAATAAAATGAATCCAATCAAAAGGTACTTATGCTAACCATATGAATGGTGATATGCAACTGATTGTCTATTGAATGTTTCAGTAAATTCTTGGAAAATACCTCAGACAAGTTTAATACAGAAATAAAAGAATGGTATATTTTAAGGGTTTACTAATTTCATTTTTCAAAATAATGCACTGAAATCTCCATGCGTTGTTGCTGCAAACTAATCCCCCACAATAGTCTTGCAAGGCTATAAAAAAAGGTGTTGTTAAAACAAGGGTCATTAAACAGCGCCTTTAGAACGAGTGTCCTTACAACAGGAGTTTACTTCATATATATATATATATTTGATTGAATACGACGAACAAGGATTTAAAAAAAATGTTTCTTGCTTGTAACCACTGTTTTCCTGGTCATGATAATGGCCTGACGTATGACCGAAAGCGCTCGATCATCACGCTCTTTAGATCAACATTCACATTGATCGAATCTAGTCATTTGTTCTCTTGACCATAGACAAAAAAGATGACAAGAAAATTAAGAAAACAATTCCTTGACAATCGTTTCAATAAAACATTTAGCAACGCAAGATTTGTACTGAAGCACACATACACACACGTGCACGCGCACACGCACACACACACTATAATCATGAATCTGCAAACTCCTTCTTTCCTGTGTCTGACCAGTCTCAGAAACATTTCTCCGCACAGATAAAATCATACCCACCCAGACCTACCTTTCGCTATTTTTGTATTTTCATTTCTCATTGTTCGTAAAAGCTTCTCGAAAGCAAAACGTGTCACAAAATTTGAAAAAAAAACATTTTAAAAAACTTGGTTACCACATTGTCTCTTTCTCCATTACACACACACATATATATATAAAAATGTATATACATAATTATATATATATGTGTGTGTATATATATATATATATATATACATATATATATATATACATATATATATATATACATATATATACATATATATATATATATATATGTATATATATATATATAAATATATATATATATATGGAAAACAGAGGGTGCAAATCACAGCAAATGGTGTCGAGATTGACCGGATTCTGTCGCCCCAAAATCTGGTGACATAATGAAATTGAAAAATGTCGGAGATTCAGATCTAACCGCAAATGGCAACACCCTGATATCCGATTCCCCATTATACCGATAAATTGAGACATAACCCGCCTCGCCACTCCCATCTTAGCTCAGTTCCTCGCAGGCACGTGGCGCCACCTCCCTGAAACGGCAAAAACTAAAACAGTGCACAAATACAATATTGCAAAAGATTTCACTAATCCGAAATACCTATTGTTGGAATCGTCGATTGTCCGATCTTTAGGAATTATATTAATATCAGAGATTTTTACAGATTTGCTGGGTAAGAAAAAGAAAAAGGAAAAGTTTTTCGTTAATTTATAATACAATGTGGTGGCTATACATAGGCTTATATTTATTTCATTTATTTGCCTTGAGCCAGACTAAGCTAAGCTCACTATATATATATATATATATATATATATATATATATATATATATATATATATATATATATATATA
>OY735230.1:7072318-7077318 GCA_963457665.1 Thysanoteuthis rhombus
AGAGAGAGAGAGAGAGAGAAAGAGAGAGAGAGACAGAGAGAGAGAGAGGGAGAGAGGGAGAGATATGAGAATATTAGGTCTCCCCAAAACGACAGAATGATGATCTACTTATGGGAGTGGGCTAATAAATAAAATAATTGTGAATACATCAACCCACATTGACTAACAGACATGTTAGAGACCACCCACGGTTATTTCAGGATAAAAACTTGAAAAAAAAATTCAATGACAAAAATATACCGAATATAAATAAATAAAATATAAATAAATAAAACGAATAATTGCAACAAAAACAATGCACATACCCCCCACCTTCACTTACATACCAACGCCCACAGAACAAAGAAGAAGAAGAAGAAAAAAATGAAAATAGAAAGAAAGTACATGGAAATGACTGAAATAAAAAAAGGAAGAAAAAAGAAAACTTGAGGGGAAGTTGTCATCTTTCAGAGGAAGACAGAAAGGATGGAAGAAAGGAGAAAGTGAGAAGTTGCCACCTTACAGAAAAAGAAAAGTCAGAAAGAATATTTGGAGAAGAACCCGCTTTACAAAGAAAAGAAATGAGAAAAAACGAAAGAAAAGAAGAAAGAAAGGAAAAACGTGGAGAGGTGTTGCTGCCTTGAACAGAAAAAGAGTTAGAAGGAAGGAAAGAAAGAGAAAATGCGTATGACGAGAAGATGCCGTCTTAGAGGAAAAAAGAAAGATAGATAGAAAGATAGAAAGGAAGAAAGAAAGAAAGATCGTGGGGAGCTTTTACCGCCTTAGACAGAAAGAAAAGAAGAAAGAAAGTAAGAAAGAAGGGAAGAAAGGAAGAGATAATGTAAATGACGAGAAGGTGCCGTCTTGGAGAAAAAAAAGAAAGATAAACTGAAAGAAAGAACGTGGGAGGTGTTGCTGCCTTAGATAGATAGAAAGGAAGAAATAAAGTTAGAAAGAAGGAAGGGAAAGAAAGAGAGAATGTACATGATGAGACGATGCCATCTTAGAGAAAAAATAAAGAGAGAAAGAAAGGAAGAATGGAAGATGGAAAGAAAGAGAGTGAGGAGGTGTAAGTGCCGTAGACAGAAATAAAGAAAGTAAGAAGGAAAGAAAGAAAGAAAGTGAGAAAGAAAGAAGGAAAGAAAGAGAGAATATATATGGCGGGGAGGCGCTGTATTTGAGAAAGAAAAAGAAAGACAGAAAGAAAGAAAGAAAATAAGGAAGAAATAATCGCCAGCAATGAATTACCATCGACTTTCACGTACATACTAACACCCAGGCAAAAAAAAAAAAAAAAAAATGAAAGAGAGAAAGAGAAAGAGAGAAAGGAAGGAAGTGAGAAGAGAAATTCCTCTAAGAAATAAAAAAAAGCAAGAATTGTACCAAAATATCCCCACCCTCCCTTACAAAAAGGCCACACCAGAGGAAAGTGGTCAAAACAATACGGAACAACATTACCGCCTCCAATCCCCATGTTCACATCATTTCATTATATATATATATATATATATATATATATATATATATATATATATATATATATATATAATGTTGCATTTTCTTCCCAGTAAGTGGAAACGTAACGTTGACACAATGCATTTGTCACTGGTCACTTCCCCTGGCTTCATTAAAGGGAGGGACACAGAAGGTCCATTAAAACAAAACCATTACCTCCCTCACCAGGATACGCATACACACGCATGCATGCGTACGAATAAACACTCAGACAGACGTGCAAATACACATGCATATATATGTAAAATAAAGATACATGCATACACACACGCGCAATATCAGATATACACACACACACTCTTACATACATATGAATAAGTGCACAGACAGAGGCACAAACACATGTGTATATGCGTATACATATGTAAGATAAAAACCAACAAACCAACACAAAAACATAGTCAGGAATCAACATGAGAATATACGTACAGACACACAAACACATATAAATATATATAGGAAGGAAAGAAAGACACATAGACGAACAATAACCCCCCAAAACGAAGAAACAGCCACTCCCAACTTTACAAAAACACACTCATACACATATGAACGTATGCAAACGTATACACACGCACGTACAAAAACAAACCAAATAAAAAGACATCCCCTTAATAAATCATAAATAATAAAAATCGGGAATCATAGGCGGGGATGGGTCAAACACACCAAGCAAAGAAAAAAAAATCAATATACAACGCGAGAGACTTTAAACTAAAATGGCGGAACTTGGTATGTCGTCCAGAAATATTTATTATTGTCGTCTGCTACTTACGAAATGTCACCAATGCCATTTGAATGATTTGAATGTCATCAAGACAAATATGCCCGAATTAATAGCGCCTTTTTATCCCACTGCAAAGAATAACATTATAATCCAACCAGCGTGTTTCTTTTTTTTCCTTTTTATTCTTTTTTCTTTCGAAGACTTTCGTCCATTTTTTACTTCTCAGCTCAACATTTCCCTCCTTTGAAGAGTCTACAAACGTTTTGCTTTTGAAGAGAGACATTGGCTGGACTAAATCAACTTTAGTTGTGATTGTGTTCGCCTCAATATAAAGGGGCGAACTTACAGTCAATCATTAGAGGGAATAATGTGCAACGTGAAGCCGTACAAAGTATTCTCCTTATCTGAAAACGCACACACACACAGACACACACAGACACACACAAAGATGTTTACTGAACTATCCGAATAATGGTACGAGGCCAAATATAAGAAAACATGGTTAAAAGCTTGTGTTGCGTCAACCTTCGAATAGAATTTGAACGCTTGATATATTCGGCATTTTAAAAACTTACAGAAATTCAACTTAATGAATTTAATGAAACTTATTACAACAGTGAGTGCATTTGTTTCTTCGAAGTTTTCCTGGTCAAACAAGATAAATTATTGGAAATATTCCTTTCATGTAATCGCTTCTACTTCCTCTTCTCCTCTTGACCATCCCTTCTGATCTGATACTCTTTCTCTCTCTCTACCATCTCTCTCTCTTTTATGCTTCATTTCTTTTCTTTGTCTTTTACTTCTTCCTTTTCTCTCCATTTCTTTCTCTCTCTCTCTCTCTCTCTCTCTCTCTCTCTCTCTCTCTCTTTCCCTCAAACCAATTTTCTTTCTGCTTTTCTTCCAGTAAATCTTCTGTACAGCCCCCACCCCGCCCCCTCTTTCCGTTCAATCTTTCATGGGTAATGCACCCGAAACGGATATTAAGTCCCTTCCGGAATGCAATATTTTTAGTTGAATTCACCGGTTGGTCGCATGGATAACTCTTGATGATCCCCACCACATACCAGAAGACTTGAGCAGCGATGGTGGTCTGTGTTAAAAAACCTTTCTTGCTTGCATTAAATATTTACTTCTCCATAGAGGTATGTATTACAGTAAACTCTCGTTGTAACTACATTCGTTCCAACGGTACTATTTAATGACACAGGCCTTCTAATGACGTGTTTAGTTTTATATTCTTGCAAGACTATTGTCGAGGATTAGTTTGCAGTGACAGGATACGAAGCTTTCAGTGCATTATCTTAAAAACTAAGATTGGTAAATCCTCAAAAGTAGAACAGCAATCTGAAAAGGTATTATCTATGAATTTACTGACATGTTCAACCAATAATCATTCGCATACCAACTTATATATGGTTAACATAATTATCTTTTGGTTCATTCATTTCATCATTACTGACCAGTAATCCGTATATGGGACATTTATGGTAATAAAAAGTCTTTTTAGTCTGTACTTTCTGGTTTCTCTTTTTCAATACACTTCATATAAAGTCAAGCTGTTATAACGGAGTCTAAAAGAAACTTTGGACAAAGGTACTCGGATATGGCAGCGTAGAGGTTATCTGAAGAGAGAAACGCTGTCAATAGTGGCCTAGAACAAAACAATCGAATCTAATTATGAAGAGCTCAAATCAATAAAACACGGCTAATCAGTGAATATCATTCTTAGTGGGGAACAGACAAAACAGACGATTGACCATGTAAAAAGTTCATGTAGCCAAAATGGATACGATATGTTGAAACAGAAATTCAAACTCAAAAACTTCTAAAGCGATTCGGCTCCAACTACTGAAACGAACTGTACGAGCAAGAACCAGAAAAATAAAGAATAAGGCAAAATATTTAGGGATTCTAACTTTCAGACTACTCATCAAATCCATGCTAGAAAACAAGACTTACTGTAAAAACGTAACAACCACTTGAGATACACAGCAGAAATCCATTCCATTCTGTAGAGGTTCAACAATAGAGTTGCCAATTTAGAAGAGATTTTTCCCTTTTTCTATTCTGGAAGTCACTCTCAAATTCGAAAAACAACTTCTCCATTGGCTACACTGGACTTTAAAACACAATAAATAAATAAATAAACAAACAAAACATCTAAATATCGTCAACATTGGACTCACAAGTAAGAAAAAACAAAACAAAAACATTGAGCTGAAGAGTGACTTCCAGAATCGGAAAATTGAGAAATCACATCTGAATCGGTAACCCTGATCCTGCTCAGCAATGGCATCATATATTTTAATATGATTGCAGACACAATCTCTATTTATATTATGTTACAATGATCTCGTATAGAGCTATTTCGTTTCGTACTGCATTTTTTTTAGGAATGTATTGAGAGGACTAAGCGAAGTATTACGGTACTCAATTTCATGCTATAAGGAAGTCTAGCACGAAAAAAGCCAAAAAACAAAACAAAAAACATAAGAAAACAAAACAAAGAAATAAAACAAAACAAAACAAATGTTCAGACGTCATCGGATATTTTTCCAAAAGAAATACCCTCAATTCTTTAGGACAAGGTTTCTCAAACTGGGTACCGTGGATTCCTTGGGTTCTTCTGAGAAATAAACCGCTCACAGTTTCCAATGAGATACTGTGGTATTGATACAAAAAAAAAAAAAAAAATCGAAATCCGTCCATTGTTGGTCTTCATTAGGAAAGCCATACTTGATGTAGAATTAAGACTATCTTTATCAATACAAATATAAAT
>OY735230.1:7079818-7112318 GCA_963457665.1 Thysanoteuthis rhombus
AAAGGCCAATAGAAATCGGAAAAAGGTTTGATAAAATCTATTTTTAAAACAGTTGAATGAAATAAAGGAGCAAAAAAAACAAAACAAAAAAAAAAAACCTCCAATAAAATGTCACTGCAAGCGACCTCAACGAGGAAAAGGGATTTAAAAGAAGGTTTAAAAATAGAGAAAAGAAAATGCAGTTGACTCCTGTTGTAACGGCACTCGTTGTAACGGCACTCGTTCTAACGGCAATATTCAATGAAACATGTGTTCTAGCCGCACGTTTGTCTTCATATTTTCTCAAGACTCTTGTCGGAGATTAGTTTGCAGCAACAGCACTCGAAGATTTCAGTGCATTATTTAAAAAATAAGAATTAACAAACCCTTAAAATGATGCTATTTTTAGTATCAAAAAAAATCTGAAAGGAAATTCAAAAGAAAAATCTCATAAAATAATGATAAGATTGAAAAAATTAGGGAGAAGGAACATGTAAGTGGAAGTGCACTCATTCCCGAATATAACATTCAGTGTTCTACACTATGCAATATATAACGCATTAGTCAGTGAGAGGGTGATAAAAAGCCATTTAGTCTATACTTTTTGATTTCTGATGAGTAATACACTTCATATAAAATCCACCTGTTATAACAGCAAATATTTCACTTTTAAATCACCGAGGATGCTGTAAAACGGATGTCTACTTTATAACGGAGGAATTCTGGCTCACGCATGCATGTGATTATTGAGTGGCTACATAACCTTCGTCTACATATGAGTCTAAAACACTTTGGTCTAAAATCACTTCTGTCTACAGGCAGTTTCGTCTACGGACACTTTCATTACCATGCACTTTATTCTGCTGGCGCTTTCGTCCATGGGCATTTTCATCTATAGGCACTATCGTCAAAGGGCAATTTAGTCTACGGGCGCTTTTGTTTACACGTGCTTCATTTCACAGGTTCTTCGGTCTACAGGCACTTCAGTCTACTTTTGACTAATTCGTTGGCAAGGATTTTCATTAGGTGATACAGGCCTTTAATTTGCTGATAAAGTGGCAATACTGCCAAATTTAGGAGAAACATTTGTTGCAATTTTGTAAATATGGGAAGAAATTTGATGACAGAAATAGCACAGAACGCAGGTACGGTTCGTCCCTCACTCTCTCCGGTACGGCCCTGGTACTTACGGTGGAAGACACAATGAAAAACCAATATATATGACAAAAAACAAACAAGTGAAGATGTGTTTAATCTCCAGAGTTTAAAATTAACCGGTGTTTTTTTAACTGTTGAAAGTAAGGTCAATTCGTTACTTCAATTTGTCTTCCATTTTAAAAATTAATATTGAATACTTATTCATCTTTGTCTTAATTTTTAGTTTTATTCATACAATTACCACTTCAGGTAGTTTTGTTTCTATGGCAACATATGAATAGCGCGATAGGAAAGAGAGAGTAAGCCCTGATTGAGAATCGAACTCACACATAAATCATACAATAAGAGGTCAAAATTGATAATAATAATTATTAGATTATTTATTTGAGAGGGAATGAAAGAGAGACTTTTAAGATTAATATATGCAAAATAGCTGCTGATAATTCGTGTAAATATTTAGTTTTTCAATAACAGAAGTAATTTATAGCAGATAGGTTATTCATTTTTTTCATACCTACGTCCAAACTAAAGAAATATTTTGCACTTTTTCTCGATTGTAAAACTATGCATAAACTCTCCATATGTTCAAATTCAACTAAAATTTAAGACGATAGAAAATGAGAAGTCAAAATCAATGAAAAAGGTGGACAACTTGGAGTTCCAAATCGTATTTTCTAAGAACTATTAAATTAATTTTTAAACTCCGATGATTAAACGCCCTTTCGTTTGTTTTTACCGTGACTTTTTGTTCTATTATGTCTTCGTGTTTCATTTGAAAATCCCTTCCCCTATTTTGCAAAATCGCTAGAAATGTATTTCTTTATTCGGCAAAATTTCCACTTTATCAGCAAATCAAAAATCATTTTGTACGCCCCTGGTAAGTGCTTTTAGACTACAGAAATGTAGACGAAAGTGCCTGTGGACTGAAGTGCATGTAAACGGAAGTGCCTGCAGCCGAAAGGGCCTGAAGACTAAAGTGCCCATTGACAAAAGTGCTTGTAGACTACAATGCCTGTAGACTAAAGTGATTTTAGACCAAAGTAATTTAGACAAAAATGATATTTACTGGAGTGACACCGACGAAAGTACCGTAATATAAAATGACATATACGAACAAAGATTGGTCGCTGGATATGAAGAGATTGAAAGATACAAACTGTCTGAAAGAAAGTAATATGAACACTCTAAGATGGAGAAGATAGATAAATAGATCGATAGACAGATATGAAGAAGTATGTGGTAGATATGCTTTGAGAACACTGGGCAAATATGAACGGACTAAAATAGGTATAAATGAATAATCTAAGATGAGTAGATACGGACAGTCTGAGACCAGCAACTCGGGATAGATAGACAGATAGGTATGGGAAATTGTAAGTAGGAAAACGTTCTTTTACTTAATAAAATAGTAGACAGAAAGTCCTAGATAGTTATAAAGAGACTAATAGAGATACGACGAACAGACTGGAAGAAAGAGAGAGGGAGAGACAGAGAGAATGAAGGAATCGGAAGGAAAAATGAAAGACACAGACATGAGAAAGGGAGGGAGAGAGAGAATGAGAGAGAGAGAGAGAGACAGAGGGGGTCCTCAGGGAAAAGAGGGATATTCAGAAGTGAGAAAAAAGTCTGAAGGAGAAAGAAGAGAGATATAGAAGTAGGCGAGAGGAAGAGGGTGAGAGAGGAAATAAAAGAAAGAGTGAGAGTGTCCTAAGGGAGAATAGAGAGATTCAGAAGTGAGAAAAAAGTCTGAGGGAGATAAAAGAGAGATAAAGAAGTAGGGGAGAGGGAGAGGGTGACAGAGTAAATAGGGGAGAGAGAGAGAGAGATAGCGATAGAGATAGAGAGAGAGAGTAGATATCAACACACATTGGGAATCTCGCCCAATCGTACCGATCGCGCGAAGGCATTCCCTAAAAAAGACATTTCTCCGACTTTACAGCCCCCCCTTTCTTTACCCCCCCCTCTTTTGCCCCTCTTCATCACCGTCCCAGTTCTCCACCCACAAACGCATTGCCGTCACTATTTCTCTGCAATTGATGAAGATTAACAAACCGCACGAACCTGTTATCATTGAATATTCGTCAAGAATTAAGCAGTTGGTCGTCCCCACCCCATCTGACGCCGTGGACCCCCGGGTGACCCTTGTTTAATTTCATTTTCTGCTTGCGTGAAAGTCTTGAGACTACACCCTAGTCAATTGCTCTTTGGTCGTCGATTCATTTCGAGTCTCGGGGGAGATAATAGTTCATCTACACATACACACTCACTCGCACGGGGCACCCCCGCCCCAACACACTCACACACACAGATTGTATGTATTAAGAGAGAAACATTTAAGATCAAGTATTAATATTACCGATTAATCTCTATCTGTTGGGAGATACAGAGATAGGAAACTCTGAAGTGACGTGCTTGCTCACACATAAACACACACACACACACACACATACATACATACATACATACACAAAAACACATACACACACATACACTCAAACACGATTACAGATGTGCACACAAGGATTCGTAGTTATTAAGAAAATTCAGGAGTTTATATCAAGGTAATTTCCATAAATATTCAAGTTTTGGTATGTTTTGACTCAGACATGGTACTTATATAAAGATAGATGTTCATCCAAATGCCTATAAGGAGATAAGATTAATTTATAAGCAGTCTCTTACTTACTAACTCATCCTCTCCCTATTTCTCTCTAACACAAACACACACGTGTGCACACGCGTTCGGGCATTCTTTATCTTTATATATATATATATATATATATATATATATATATATATATATATATATATATATATATGAGGTCTGTCCGGAAAATATCCAGCCATTTTAAATATCTCGATAACCGGTTACGCAACTCGGATGCAATCTGGCAACCAATAAGAGGACCTTACTGTGCATGCATGAACAGACAGGTAGCAAATGATGTTACAAGAGTTTGTGTGACGGTCACATCCAAACTGGCCGAGCAAAACACCGCATCATTCTGTAAGTCGACAGCCCCGTTCCTCCTTGCAATCTATGTTTGGTTCCCTCTGTCTTTAACCTAAAATTGTCCTTAAAAGAGGGGGATTTCAGATTGTGGACGAGATTAAAGAGAACATAATTCTTCGGCTGATGGCAATCTCGAAAAAGAACCTTGTGAATGGGTCGTCGAAAAAGGTGTTTGAGATACGAGGATAAGAGATAGTATTTGACTGGGATTAAAGCAGCTCTGCCCAGAGTAATGCAAAAGCCCAAATAACTACTGTCAACCCAAGTAATAGTTATTTGGGCCTTTGCATTACCGATGGCTGTTTAGCTCAATAGTAAGAGCATTGCCGAGTTGAAGCGGCTACCCTTTCAATAGCAGGTTCGATTCCTGAAGCAGTCTCATTTTCTTTAATTGCTTATTCTATTCACGATGTCTACGGTGAGTGATACATTAACCTTGTAAAGACGGGAGACCTTTTCAATGTATAAGTTTCTACATAATATAACTATGTATATATATATATATATATATATATATATATATATATATATATATATATATATATATCAATATCAGTGGCTTATGGTGCTTTGTCTCTTGGGTGTGTTTTCTGCTACGTGCACAAAAACGCCAAAATATTTAACTGTCTGTAAAAAGCAACGGGCAGTAAAAGCTTTTGGTACAGTATAGGGAAAGTGGTCCTGGTTGTGAATAATAAAGTTTCACACACTCGCTTGTTCGATGTTACAAATAGCGAAAAAAAAAAAAGAAGAAGTAGTGAAAAAAACACCATTTGGATTGGACACTACGAATTTTGTATTCCATTAATTCTCTAATTTTTGCAATCGATGGCCCCCATCGTGGACATCCTTTGTTCCCTTTCCAGGGATGCAAAAGGATATGTCCCAGTTAAAAAAAGGGAAGATTCATTAGGCGAAGGTTTATTCCTTATTTCTGATTGCACTGTTATTAGGGTGGTCCGATCAAAATTTTCCATGGGTTTTACGACCTCAATTAATGCATTCTCTAAAACAGCATGGACTGAGGACTGCAAAACCTTTTTTTTCCGTCATAGCCCAAAGGAATAGAAAGTTAAGCAAAAATGAAGTTTTTTTTGTTAAATTTGGGAAGTAATTTCAGAATTTTAATTCTGTTGTTTTTATAGAGAGGAGGTATTTCAAAATAATATAAGAAGCAGCTGTCAATACGTCAATATATGTTCACGCAGTGTGTACACAAAATGCTTTGCTATAATGTGAATGAACACTGCTATTAAGCCAAAATGTGAAAAAAGAATGTATGGAAAAAAACAAAAAACGTTTGCATTGCTTTTGGTCAAATAAGGATCAAAGAATTCCAAAATTGCAACTTTTTTTAACATATAAATTGTCCATTAGTTTAAAAAAAAAACGAAAATTGGATAAAGAACCGTAAACTTTTATTTAAGACTACTTCGGAAATGAAACTAATTTAATTTGAGGACCAAACCCAGTGCAATAGTGCAAATGAGTTGTAGTACTTTTCCAGGGAGTACAAATGCACCCCTTACAGATGCCTATGGGGACCCCCTCCCCTACAATGTGCTAAATGGTTTCAACTGTCTATTGATTTTTACAAACATTAAAACACTTTTACGTTTTTGTGCATCCATAACAGAGAGCACACCCACGATACAAAGCACCATACGGCACTGATCCTAGACAAGAGCAATGGGAAATCGACAGGAGATTGTTGAATCTCGTTGACTTTTTCGGCACGAACCGCAAGTCACGAATCAAGAATAATACACGTTTGACTCTCAGCAAACCGAGACAAAAATAGGATAGGGCAGCCACCCACAGTAGATTTCAGGAAATGTATTTAATTTTTAGATAATTGGCAAAAAAGATGATAGAATAATAATCCAAATAATAAAAAATATATATAATGCAGAGCAGATGAAAAATTAACCAGCCATTCACATATCATTATCAGCAGACACTTCAAGGATGGATCCAGGATTTGGGGCTTGATGAGAAAAGTTCATTTTTTAAGAATAAATTCGTGAAGAAGAAAACATTTTAAAAACACCAAAAATGAGAAAGTAGTATAAGATCCGGTATTTTCCACTTAGATTTGAGCCGTGGGTTTGAGCGCTGAAATTGACTGAAGAATAAAGTAAAAAAATAATAATCAGAGAAATTGGCTGGCAGCCGTTGAAACGCATCAAAACATGCCAACGTGATGATGAAAAATTTTCGAGATTTCCTTTCAAATTTTTTCTCTTCACCTTCCCATTGTCATTTTATCAATATTCTGTCAGATCATCTTACATCCACAAAACAGACAGACAGACAGACAGACACACACACACATATCTATCAATCTATCTATCTCTCTCTCTCTCTCTCTCTATATATATATATATATATCAAAGGCAACGCTGAAGAACATGTTTTCAGGTAATCAATATCCAATCAACAAAGCGACTGAGGGATGGCATACCGGGAAACGGATACGCCATTTCAAAATTCGGGTGAAGTTGATCATATTCATTTTGCAATAATGCCCTTGGGAAATGCATGCATCCCTTTTTCCCAACTCTCTGTTCCATCACCAGATACTATGACAATATGGCACTGGGGCTTTTATGGTGATCTATCCGGCGAAAAACAATTACAGAAATCAACGATTAAGGGGAAAAAGCTGAAATCTATTTGGCGATTTTGAACATATTATACATTTAAACTTTTATATCAAACAATTCTGTTATTTTCTCTCGACTAACTTTGCGAAACCGTGCCACACCTAATTTCCGACACTCACTGAAAGTACAAAGGGAAAAGGCACTGAGAGTCTGCTTAGTGGCGGTGAAAGTTTTGGTACCAGATGCCCAGAAAAAAAAGCCAGGATTTCCGATTTTTATTTTCAAGGTCGGTCGATTCTTTCCTCTTGGAGGATTGGTGCAACTCATTCTTTCCGACCTTCATTTCCTACCAATTGAACTTATGACGTATGTTACATCAAAAAGCAATAGAAATATGAAAAAAATATGGGGAATAATGAAAGCCTCAAATCATAAGACTCAATCCTATTAATGCACAATCCTTTTAAAATTCTTTAGGTTTACTGGTCGTGAATTCAGTAAAAGGACATATTATAGTTTCCCTATAATTAAACTTTTCATTGCAGTCTATAGAGATAATAATCCGTAGGGAAAATGTCAGGTGAATATGGAGGATGCTGTAAGACATCATATCACACTTCTCTAACCTCATATAGTCAGCTAAGATGAGTGGGGTTTTTGCTCTGTCTTTGTGGGACCCGTTTTCACAATGACGCGAAATGGCTATTATTGAAGTCTTAAAGTCACCAGAAAGTGCTTGAATCATTGTTTGTCGGTCCTTGGCCATTGCTGTCGATAATTCTTCATCACTAAGAACAGACTTGGATATACCTCGAGGTTCATTATTGGAACCCCTATTCCCAGGCCTACATTTCTTGAATCAAAGCTGGACAGTTCACAATGTAGTTGTATCATTCCAAATACTTTGATGACGTTACAGCAGCTTGAACAGCATTATGTTCTAACATGACATAGTACTTGAAAATTAGTCAGACTCCTTACTGTTAAAGGCTCAGAAACCTCCAATTATAACGAATCACATAAATCACCCACGGAGCTGGAACATGGGACCTATCCAATAGATTGACCCTCAAACTGAGAACTATGCAACTTGAACAAGAGATAATCATTACTAACATCACGTAAGGAGAGATCACAATTCAGCTCAGTATATTAGAAAACAAACAAGGGTCAAAGATATCATAGAATCGATTGGAAAAGTCAATTGGCAAGAATGGTAAACATTCGCTGGAAATACCGAATCACAACATGGATCGCCATAAATCCGATTCGAAATTGTGACCAACAGAAAATGAGATAGCGTGACGAGCAAGACAAGTTAAGGAACGCCTACGATTGAGAGGTCTGGAGGATCTTGGGGAAGGTCTATGTCCAATGACGGACGCTTAAAGACTACTGCTTCAGATGTTTTTATTTACTTTAGCTATGCAAAAATGATATTACAACAGTAAATCTTACACTTTTAGCCTTATTGTTTATGGTATAAAAACTACATCTGATCTGTAACAACATAGTAAATATTAAAAAGGAACAAACACGTTGAAAAGGGCTAAATGGGGGAGAATAGGACGCAGCAAGATCGTGTCAAACCTATCTTCAAAGAGGGGAGGGCCTGCATGTCATAAAAATCACGATCCAAGGGCTTGAAGACCGACCACTGGCGCCGGCACGGAGTGTGCTGCTATCTCAGCCGCAACACGGATTTTTTTCTCGTAGTTTTGTAATATTTTTCTTGTTTTTTAAAACCTTATCTCACACTAAGATGACGCCGCTCAATCAATCAAAATCGATAGTGACAAATAGTTCCCAGAGAGAGAGAGAGAGAGAGAGAGAGAGATTTGTCCCTCTTTCTTTTTTCACATCCATGTTTTAACGCCTCTTCCCCAACTCCCTCTCTCATCCGACCAGTCTTCAGGGACCATCAAACACTGATTGGTGTTAATTAAATAAGGACCACCGGTACAAGACGTTCGTTTCTTTTCTAGGGTGGCCAAAGATAGTAATACTTTCTTTCTTTCTTTTTCTTTCAAGGACAGGAGCTTCTTCCAAAGTTCTTTCTCTCTGTCGAAGACCATATCTTCCCCCATGCTCTTTTTTTCTCTTTTTTTTTTATCAAGACAAGAGCTTCTCTGAACACACTTTCTTTCTTTCTCTTCCCCTTCCTCCATTTCTTCCGTTCTTTCTTATTTTTGCCAAACCACATATTCTCCACCGCCAGGTTCTTTCTTTCTTTCCTTCTTTCTTTCTTTCTTTCTTTCTTTCTTTCTTTCTTTCTCTCCAAGACCACACATTCTCCCTGATGTTCTTTCTTTCTTTCTTTCTGTCTGTCTTTCTTTCTTTCTTTCCAGAACCACACATTCTCCACCACCAGGTTCTCCCTTTCTCTCCAAGACAACATATTCTTTCCGATGTTCTTTCTTTCTTTCTTTCTGTCTGTCTTTCTTTCTTTCTTTCCAAGACCACACATTGTCCCTGATGTTCTTTCTTTCTTTCTGTCTGTCTTTCTTTCCAAAATCACGCATTCACCACCACATTCTTTCTTTCTCTCCAAGACAACACATTCTTTCCAATGTTGTTTGTTTGTTTGTTTCTCTCTTTCTTCTTTTCCAAGATCACACATTCTTCACCATGTTCTCTCTTTCTATCTTTCCCTCTAAATTCCGAACTTCGAGCCCGGTGGCCAACGCTATAAACACAGGGGCACGAATGTCGCGAAAAAACTCGAATGGCGTGTCGCCTGCTAATTGTACCGTGACTGGCACTGGATGACGGGGACCCAGACATAGGGGAACCGTATCGACCCTGACAACTTCTCTCTCATTTCATTACAAGACCCTTTTTTTTAGGGGGTTGGAGGGTTGGAAAGGCAAAGCAGGGAAGCGCGAGAAAATGCGTACAAATTAAATAGGTACATAGATAAACCTGCAGTTTTCTTTTAATGTGAACATACCAACAAAAAACAACAAAAAAACTGTTGGCAGAAAAAAAAAACAACAAAAAACAATCTTTGGCAGACAGGACTCCCGAGCTTTGGAAGGCGATCAGGGGGGTGGATCACAACCCTGAGTTCAGAAAACCCATTAATTTATATTGGGATAAGTTTTAAGCGTTCCCGGGCCCAAAATGGGCGATGATGGTATGTAGTAGATTGGTGTGAAGAAGAGAGACAAACACGATGTACGCTCCTTCAACGATGCTTCGCTGCAAGCAAATGTTGAACACTATATATATATATATATATATATATATATATATATATATATATATATATATATATATATATATCAGCTGAAATACACTTTTAGGCCAAGTTAAACTTTTTAAGGACTGAAGCTTTAGGATTTTTCAATAACTTTGCCACACAGAATTTTAAGATCGGTGAATTTGATCTGTGCTTTTGAAATGAAGTATGGAATTTCGTCGCCATCCTTTGTGAGCAGTAGGACTTTGCTCACTGCCCGAGGTCACTACTCCGACAGAGACGGTGGATATCAGAAATTATGGTCATTTATTTAGTTACGGCCAAATCCTCCAAACTCTGGTTTGCACTATATATATATATATATATATAATTCGATGATGTCTGTGTTTTTCTGTCACGCTACAGAAAATATCTAATCATGGCCACAGTCCAACCAAATTCGACGTAGATACCCTATGGACCAAGGGGAACGTCAAAAACGAAAAAGGATTATGAATTCTATGGAAAAAATATTTCGATAATGATTAATATCAAGTCTAAAATTCTGGAGGATTTGGCCGTACCTAATAAATGACCATAATTTCTGATATCCACCGTCTCTGTCGGAGTAGTGACCTCGGGCAGTGAGCAAAGTCCTACTGCTCACAAAGGATGGCGACGAAATTCCATACTTCATTTCAAAAGCACAGATCAAATTCACCGATCTTTTTCGTGGCACTTCCTGAATAAGGCTGGATCAATAACTCCGCTGCCCTAACATGAAACTTTCGTTGTATAATGTTCAATGAATGTGATTAACGGAGAAGCGTTGGGTTGAGTGCTTTGAAGACGAAGGGGATTATGTTGAAAAATGGAAATTCGTTGTGTCTCTTTTAATCATTAGGTTATGGACTAATTAATGTACCTACGTATGTCGAAAATTTTCAAAATTTCTTGACTAAAATTTTCAGTCATCTAATATCATAGCATCATTCTCCATTATTAGAGTATTCCATTTGTTTTTTTTATGAACCTAAAGAACGACTCCTATTTTGATTCAGTTAATTCGTCAATGTGTTTTTCGATATGTTGGAATTTTCGGAACGACTGACCTGATACACAGAGTGTTGCATATTACCGAAGTGATTTTCCGAAAGTGACAAGTGAGGAGAATACGAAGCACGTTGGAAAACCTCTTATCCTAGCTCAATTTTCGTTTGCTGCGTCGCATTTGCTATTTGATGCCCAGCGTTATCATGCAACAGAATCATCAGTCGAATTCCTTGACTAGAAAAAAAGTCTTATCTGTTCAAGTGTTCCATTCAAACAAGCCAAGTGCGCTTTGTAGTATTGCATAATAACACGTTGTTTAGGTTACAGTTATTCGTAATTTAATTTCCCTAATTGAATCCCATGGAACACAGAGAATCCGTTTTTCTCCCCGGGAAATTCCATTTAGGTTGAGATGTTTGAAAATGTCCTAGATTTACCCATTTGTTGTTAATTCTAGTAATTGATATTTTTGTATATATATATATATATATATATATATATATATATATATATATATATATATATATATATATATATATATATATATATGTGTATATATTCCGAAATCAGGGCTATGGTAAAACAGCTGACAAACTCCAAAATAAAGAATAAAATTACAAATTCAAATAAAACTAAATAGCATGCAACAAGAACCTGATATATATCTATCTATATATATATATATATATGTATATATATATATATATATGATAAACAGTTATGATGAAACGTGTTGAAATAGCACGACTCAGATTGTAAGTAGCTTGCGTGACACACAGTCGTTGATACTTTGGAATATATATAAAATTGACAAAAACTTGTTCTTTGTCAGCATTACAATACGAAGAGTTCACATGATTATATATATATATATATATATATATATATATATATATATATATATATATATATATATATATACATATATATGATTGTAAATTACGTTATATATATATGTTATATTACTCAAGTGTAATGACCTCCAATTATTACCTGGAGCATTAGTGACTTGGTCTAGACAGCGTAAATAGAATAAACAATCAAAGACAAGTCCGTGTAAATAGGGCACTGATCGCATGAACTTTCAGAATTGAAAGATATAATAATTCTAACAATAGAGGTATAATTTACTGAGCAGAACATAGTTTTGACACAGGGTTACCAGCATAGGGTACACCGTGCAGATCAAACTTACCAGTAATGATCTGCAAGGCAAGTTTGCTAACCAGTGCGACACGGCGAGGCACAATAGCGAAGAAATACTTTAGATTCGTTCAATGTTTTAGAAATTAAGATATCTCAACAGAAGTAAATGAAGAAGGAATAATTTATGGACAGATCTATCTATCAGTATTATTCATTCTTTTTTACCTTCGTGTCAATTGCTGTTGCTTTTTATGGCAACTAAATTCCGGATGGGTTGTTTTTAGCTGTGAGTAAATTAATTAACAGCACGGATCAGAACAGTGAATAAGTTTGAGTTGAGAACCTCTATATCAGAAGGCTATCCACCTAATGCCCTGCCGAGGTTACTTCGGTGTACAAGAGAAGAAAAGTGCTAAAAGATAGGGAAAGCGAATTCTAGAAAGAGAGGAAGACAGCTAGAGAAATAGGATATTAGAGAGAGAGAGAGAGAGAGAGAGAGAGAGAGAGAGGGGAGATATTGAGGGAAGAGGAGGTAAAAAATGAAAAGACTGATACACAAAAAGGAAGAGTGACAGACTGATAGAGAAACTAAGCGAGAGAGAGAGAGAGAGAGAGAGAGAGAGAGAGAGAAAGAGAGAGAGAGAGAATGAAAGACTGACAGAAAGTCAGAGGAGACAGGAAAAAGGGAGGCAGAAAATTAAAAGTCTGATTCATAGAGAGGAAGAATGACACACTGATGAACACAGCAAGAGAGAGAACGAGAGAGAGAGAGAGAACGAGAAAGTGAAGAGGAGACAAAATAGACAGACACCCATGTAGAATGACATCCCCACCCATAATCCAACTAAAAGATGTTCTAAATAAAAGGCATTAAACCCCAAGAAGGCATGTTTATGTCCTTATTTATATGACATGTCACATTCCGAGTGTCACTTTTGATACATCTTCATAGAACCTTATCTTTTCTGAGGACGTTTTGGGCAAGAATTTGAAATCCTAACAAAAAGAGACAATCAGTCTCAAAGAAGTTGCATGATTCCTTCCCTTCTTTTCTGGCTTTCTTCCTTTTTCTAATCTTCCTTCTTTCTTGTATTTCTTCTGTTTTACCTTCTTTTTTTTCAACCATCCATTACTTCATTTCTTCCTTTCGACCTTTCCTTTCTTTCTTCTTTCTTTCAACACTTCCTTCCTACCTTTATATTTCCCTTCTTCTCGATCTTACATTCAACTTTCCTTCATTCCTTCCTATTCGATTTGCTTGATTCATTCTTTCCTTCCATGCATTCTCATTCATTTGCCATTTTCATTCATTCTAGACACCTCTTTATTTCCTCTCATAATTTATTATCTTTGTTGGATAGTTAGATGACTAACTCAAGGCCCCAACCGCTGCTGTCGTCATTGTCCAACCACTTGCACTAAGAAGATCCCACACCCTAATGTCCATAAAAACGGCATAACTAGAGTAATACATGCACCCGACCAGTTTGTACAGCATTATTTCCTTCATCAATAGAATCCTTCATTCCCTCGCCAATATTTTTCTTGGTCAGTCTATCTTTTTTCCACATGCCATAGCATCCTTGGTCAGTTAATTTATCTTCAGAATAGCAAATTTGGCCCCCCTTTAAAAAAAAAAAAAAAGAAGACTTTTACGAATGTGGGCGTCCAACATTGCCAATTAAGATTTTCAGAGTTTGGGAATGAATCCCACACCCGAAGAAATAAAAAAAGAAAGATAGCACTAAACACTGTCTATCTTTTTTGTCTGTATCTATTTTGTTTTGTAAACTAACATTAAAGATGGCTGCGGATTTGTCGTTCGAAGAAAATGAAAAAAAAAGTTATATGATTTGTTTTGAGCTTCGGCACTCGGTGGGCCTTCGTAGCCGTATAGGCAAGGTATCCGACTCGTTTGGAAAAGGACTTTCGGAGAAGAAAGGGATGCGAGTTCGAGTCACCCCGGAGACTTAATTTAAATTTTTGATCCACAGCGTTTACTAACGGTCGAATGATGACAGTCTGAGAAGTTACAATAAAAAGCAACCAAAATTGAGACCACACTCTAAATTCTAATTGAAAATCAAAACACTTATGATAATGTTATGTTTTGATTAACTCGTTTGTTTATCAATTAATTTGTTTTATGTCATGCTGAAGGAAACCTATATATGAAAAGAAAGTGGAACTGACCCGATTTGAACTCCGACGTCGATA
This sequence comes from Thysanoteuthis rhombus, assembly GCA_963457665.1. Taxonomy (NCBI): domain Eukaryota; kingdom Metazoa; phylum Mollusca; class Cephalopoda; order Oegopsida; family Thysanoteuthidae; genus Thysanoteuthis; species Thysanoteuthis major. The sequence goes on from OY735230.1 coordinate 7,094,172, forward strand.
TTTGTAATCTGACAGTTAGTCAAAAGTACACAGACGGCCCCAGTATAGTTTTAATGATATTCATTGAGGAAAGAGAGCAATACATTCAAAAAGGTAACGGCATAGACAGCAAAAAACAACAAAAAACAAAAAACAAACAAAAAACAAAAACAAAAACTAACAAAAACAAAAAAGCAAAACAAAAAATCTATCGTATTTTTGACGACATGGGTATTAGTGTTTGTGTTTAGGATTAAAGTCAGGATTGGGGTTTAGGGTTAGTATCAGGGCTATGATTTATTTTTATGAATAGAAAGATCCAGCTACCATTAAACACATGATATTGAGACGAAAGACTTGATTAAATCGGAAACAATTTCTTCCTGCTAAAATCAAATGTTTAAATAATAACATTCGTGTTTCATCACGTGCAGTATCTATTCTAGTTATCTCCCATGCAAAACATCGACATAATGTTTTGATGAACCAAACCCAAACAATTACTCATATAATTCACAGTCATATCACCACTCTCACTCGTTATATTATAGTGATTTCTATTTGCGTTAGGTGTCTCAAAACTGTGGCCCTGTGCCAGATTGAGCTAAGCTTAGCAAATATTTATTTGTGGCGCCTGTTGTAGAGTTGTGGTTAAGAGGCCACTAGTCATAGTTCGATCCCCACTTGGAACCTCATAATGTTAGCCTCAAATTAAACTAAGCTTTGTAAATAATAAATTATACATATGTCTGTATCAATCTATGAAACCACGAATATCTATCTATATATCTATGTATACATCTATGTTTATCTATCAGCTTGTCCATCTAATTGTGTTTATATCTATCTACTTCTCGTCATATGTATCTACCTCAAGCTGATTGTAGCTATTGTAATATCAAAAAGCACTCTTAGGATGCACACCTCTGCTCAAGCATTGTTAATGATGCTCTACCTTAGATATTATCGGACCTTCCTTCGGGATCAAAGTGTAGTATCTGTTCCACGGCAGAGCCCGAGGCGCAGTTACTGACACTAGCCTGTCGAATGGGCCGGAGATTGTGTTTGGGTTGACAAGCGTTAGCCAATGAAGTTCTACTGAGGCTGCGTTTGCTATGCACATCGGGAGGCCTTTGGACTCGTCCTCAGGCTCTCCCATTATCACTCAGCCCAGCTGCAGTGTCTCTGTTTCCCCGGGGCAGCACTGCTCCATTGCAGCTAAAGGAGCAGGCCCCCTGGTGGACGCTTTCGTGGCGGACGTTGTCTAGCTTCTACGGAGCGCTTTTCAACCGTAGCTGCGTCGGCTGGAGCCATTTTTGGAAGGGTTGCTCCTATTTCTTCCCACGTTAAGCCCGACCTTGTGTCAAATATTGCTGTGGTGGGACACTAATTAAATAGACACTCAACGATTGTCAAAAGACGTAATTGTGGATGGATCTACCCACAAATTTAGTAACTCCTTTCGTTGACATTAGTCCACTCTTTCACAAGATTTCATTGAAATCCATGCAGAACCTTTGGAGAAGTAAACTAGTAACTAGCGTATATTTATGAAAACAAACAAACAAACAAACAAAAAACAACGCGGAAAACAACAAAAAACAAAACAACAACAACAAAAAATGGAAAAATATCTCTCGATCAAAAAAACTTCTTGGACCCCCCCCCCTAAATTCAACCAACCCTTCCCTACTCCATTGCTCGACCTCCCATCAAATGTCATAGAAACTCATCGATTACTTTTGGGGATATCGTGTGGACAGACAGATAGGCACGACCGGAAACATTTATCTCTCAAACTTCATTGGGTAACGTGAATTGAATATTCCTTAGATTTAACACCATTTTTTTTTCAACCTTCTGCTACTGAAGAATCAAGACATCTCACAACGAAAACAGTCCTTGGTCCACCCCAAAATCGAGTCAATTTTCCTTAGCCCATGGCCGATCCTTCCACGAAATTTCATTGGAATTCGTGGCGAACTTTTGGAGGTATTGTGTAGACGAAGAGACAGACACACAGGCAAGCAGACACAAGTGAATACATATATCCCTTTCAGGCATGTTAAATTGGTAAACGAAGCGTCAAATCCCAGTATACGACATGCGTAAAGCCGTAGCTAACCTGAGAGACAACGCCCTTTTTCTTCAAAAAGACTGATTTTCCTCAAGTGCAAATTCGAGGGTCGTTTAAGAGCAGATCGTCCATTTTTAAAATTCTCGTTTCTTTTCTTTTTTTTTTTTTTGTCGTGTGCTTCGCATTTGCGGTTTTTTTCTTGGGATTGAGAAGAGAAAGAAAATACATTTTTGCTTTCGAGACAGAAGGAACAAATCGGAACGAACATGTGCTTGGCAGCTGGAAACATTTACAATTCGAACTAGTATCTGCATATTTGCACAGATTGATGAAAAGATGTATTCATACGTACACCGTTTGTATATCTCTCTGTCCCTATCTCTGTCTCTGTCTCTCTCTATCGATATATATCTACCCCCCCTTCTCTCTCTCTATATATATATATATATGTTATCAAGAAATGGATACATAGTCCGATTATAAGTTGCGTTATATCATATTGAAACTATTATTTGCAATGATCTCCCGTTATTACACGGTGAATGTACCACTTGGCTGGAACGACGTTGATAAAATTAATCAATTTCTTGCGGCAAAACTATTTTCTTTAACTGTTTAACCTATCTTCGTTGTCTTGACCGAATGATACATTCACCGAGTAATAACGAGACATCATTTCGAAAAAGAGTTTCAATATGATATAACGCAATTTATAATCATTCTGTTGAACTATATATCCATTTCTTAATGATATATATATATATATATATATATATATATATATATATATATATATATATATAGAGAGAGAGAGAGAGGGGGGGTTTGATATCTATCAATCTATATAAATATATATAGACATAAACAGAAATAGGGACAGAGAGATATACAGATAGTGTACGTACGAATGCACCTCTTTATCAAATCATGCAAATATGCAGATACTAGTTCGAAACGTGGATTTTTCCAGCAGGAGATCGTTTGAAATAAGAGTTTCAGTATAAAATAATGCAATTCATTATATATATATATATTGAGTGCAAAAAGTATCCGATCTATTTGGAAAAAAAGTTCCTTTTAGCATACTCATAGAGGTTCAGAAGAGACCATTCACTTTCACTCATATTACCCATACACAAACTCATTCTCACACATAATCACACCCTCACTCTCGTACACATATACTGTTTTGGTCATATTGTTGATATTTTCTCTTCAAACCCTGATTTATACTCAGACTCTAACGCACTCTCATTGTCTGATCCACTCTCTAACTCATGTACATACAACTTGCATTCGTGTGAAAGACTCTTACCAATGTTTTATTCACACACCATCACTAACGCCCGCACTTTCACTCTCACCAAAACTCTCACTATATATATATATATATATATATAGTACAAATCAGGAATACGATATGGTACAATATAATATAATATCCAATGTGTGATAGCTTTATTTGATAAAGTGCTCGATACATTCATCATTGAACTCAAACAATCAGTTTAAATTGGTGTAGAGCTTAAAACATGATGACATATGATTAGTCCGAACAGCGCAGAAATATAAACGTGTTTGTGTAGCGAATCCTTAACTAACTTAAAGTTGTGTATATATTGGTATAATTAATCATATGTACAACATGAACACAAAATATATACGTAAATCTTCATACATTCATTTTATATATTTATATATACACATACATATATATTTATACATGCGTATACGCTTACAGATTGCGTTATGTTATATTGAAACTCTTATTTGAATTATTACACGGTAAATGTGTCATTTGGCCAAGCAACTGCAAACGTTAGGGCAGCCGCTTCAACAAAGAATTTGAAAAAAGTTAGTTTGTTACACATCTGCATATTTTGAATATTATATGATTTTATCAACAACCTCAAACAAACGTACACACGCACACACGCGCAGATAGATATGTATTGGTATGTATGTTCATTAGAATGTATGACTATATATTGTGACCTATATTTGATATATATATTCCTAAAAATATATATAGATATGCACGTACCTTAGAACGTGGGGCACTTGCTTTCATGCATATATGTATATATTTATACGCACACACACACACGCATATATATATATATACATATATATATATATATATATATATATGCATATTTACGTGTGTGTATGTATGTATGTATATATATATAAATATGCACATATATATATATATATATATATATATATATAGATATACATATATATATATATAATTTTGTGTATCGGTTTCTATCAATCTATCTATCAAACAGCAAACATCGATATAGATAGTGGAGCATATACTTGTATTTTTGATGTATACACAGGTGTATCCATCTCTCTCTCTATCTATCTATGTATCTATGTATCTATGTATATATATATATATATATACATATATATATATATATATATATACATATATATATATATATACTCACATACTCTAACACAATATATATATATATATATATATATATATATACATTCATGCATGCTCTTTCTCTCTCTCTCTCTCTCACACACACACACGTATATATATATATATATATATATATATATATATATAAAAGTTTACCGAGACCTCTACTCGTCCCATATGTCTGACCCTGTTGATAGTGAGCTCTAGTCAAAAGGCTTTGAATATCAAGGAATTAGTTCTGCCTCGACTGTTTGCTCATCCATTCCCAGACCAACCAGCGTATCAACTTTTTGACTCTATGTCCCGCGATAATGTAAAACTTTAGGGAACCGAAAAATGGCCCTTCCCTTTCTTCCTGGCTTACCCACCCTCTCACTTTCATCCATTCCCGAGTCCCTACACATTTTTTTCCTTTTTATTTTACTTTTATTTCGGGTCCGTTTCTGCTTTGAGCTACTTATTTTGCTATATCTATGGTTTTATCAAGTTGAGACCCCCTGTTGAATATTACGCACGCTAGATGGCGCTGATGATCACGTTGATCTCGTCTCAAATGACAGTTACGTGTGACTTTGCATCAGAGTTCTTGATCTTGAAGTGGAGGCCATTTTGCTTTTCTTCCAGAACCTTCTTCTACCTTCTTGGAGTTCCTTACTTCTTTGCTTATTTCTTTCTGTGTTTAAATTTAAATTTTATTTTCGTTTTCACTTCTCTTTTCTTCTCTTTCTACTTTCTGACTTTTTCTCATTTCTTTTATTTCCAAATCACGTTTGTGATTTCTTTTTTGCAACCCTCCAATCTTAATTAAAATAACCCTACAAAACAACTATTGTACATTTTTTCTTTCTGCCTCCCTTTTACCTATTTCTTTCTCTTTTATTTGTTTGTTTTTCTCTTCTTTTAGTTGCTTCTTTCTTTCTTGTTTTCTTTCTCTTTTTCTTTCTTTCTTTCTTTCTTCTTTCTCTTTTTCTTTCTTTCTTGTCGTCTTTCTGTATTTCTTTGTCGCATTTTACTTATGTACTTTCTTCATCATTTTTACTCTTCTGTGTCTCCCCTTTTTCCCTTTTTTTCGCTTTCTAACATCTTCTTTCTTTTTTATATCTTTTCAACACTTCTTTTTCTCTTTTTCCCCTTCTATTGTTTTCTATCATTTTCTCTTTTTCTTCCGACTCTCACGCTCTTCCTTTCTTTCTTTTTTCCTTATTTCTCTTGACTCATACGATCCTTCTTTTTTTCTTTCCCTTTTCCTTCTTTCTTTTCACACGTACAATCATCCGTTCTTCTTTCTTTCTTTCTGTCTTCTTTCAACACTTACGACCTTTCTTTCTCTTACTGCTCTTCCCAACCCATCTCCTCATTCTCTTTTATCTGTGCACGGTAACATTACGCCATATTCATCCAAGCAAATTAGGTGGAAGACGGATATTTAAATAGTTCTCTTTCAATTCCCTCGGTACTTCATTCCTTTAACCCTTCTTTCCTAATCTCTTTCTCTTATATACCCCCTCCATACACCATACACCATGACTCATGCACGCACCATAGAACTCATCATTTTCTTCCTATTCGTCACATGCGAGTTGTCTCCCCTTCATTTATCTCGAAGTTTTCCCCCCTCTCTCAGACTACCAGTCCATTTCCCCTTCCCTTATCCCATCTTCGCTGTAAGATTACAATTATATATATATATATACTATCAAATGTACCCTGCCTTGTGCAGGATTCTAAATATCTAAAATGAATACAATCACATGAGTTCACGAAACTCTGTATCAATCGCTTTCGTATTATAGCAGCTCACCTTAATCTTTATAGAAACCACTAACCAAAACTGTCAACATCAAGATGGGCTTCTTGAGTTTCTAAGTTAGTCTGGTTGACTGACTATGTATGCATTACATCTGTACTAATGGAGATAGGGGGCTGAAAAAAAATGAACCTTAAACCTCTTAGAGTGTCCACGAAAACATTTTATCACCTTTTAAAAATCCCCTCTAAAATAGGTGATTTGAATTTATGCTAAATTTTTTCCTAGGTTTGTGTGTGGAGATGTTCATGCTTATTTTTTTGTGGTTTAAAATTCAGACTTTTTCAAGTGACCATCGCCCAACGAAAGGCGAGAGAAGTAAGATTTTCTAATCCCACCAACGGATCATCCCCAACACACAATGTAGCCAAAACACATTGGTCACATAACAGTTTCTATTGAGTGATTAATCTGATCTGTTCCGACCCCCCCCCCAAAAAAAAACTGAACAGGAAGAGTAAGAGTAAGATGAGCGGGAAGGACAATAACGTAATGATCAGTTTTTTTTTTCTCAAGTCCATCCACAAGGGATGATCATTTCTCAGACGTCATGCTTAGTGACGTCATCCGGGGAGGCACTGAGAGTCAGGTGTCTGTTAAGATACTAGCCTCAAAGAGTAGGACAAAGATATGAAAATTATACTTAGTACACGCACACACATATATGTACGACCGCATACACATATATGTACGCACGCACACACACACATATGCACATACATCGCTGTGCACACGCACTCATGTACGCATATACATGCATGCACTCATGCCCATAAACATGCATATATACAAAGACACAAACATACTAAAGCTCTTATGCCCATACACCCACACATACACACACGTGCACGTTATACCTCATTTTTGTCGCATCCTCTGTTAATCGCCGCTACCCACAACAAACCAGCTTGATCACTGTTACTGGGTTTAGGTTATTCATGCGTCCTGACATAAATATGTATCTATGTATCTATCCGGACTTCGCCCTGCCCTTACTGTTCATTGTAGAAACCTTACTGTTCATTGTAGAAAGTTTTACCCACGTACTCCCCCCAATGAGTAGTGAAAACGTCTTTTTTTGTTGAAAATTCCTATGCAATGTAAATTCATACTAAATTGGTCACTACTTTGTGTCGGCTTGCTTTTTGAAAATCTAGATTTTTTCTAGTGATCACAGCCCAACAACAGGTCGAGAGAAGTAACTTATTCATCAGTCACTTTTTTTCCAACTTTCTAATTGATTAACCCCAACGCAGCATATATAGGTGGTGGTGATTCATAATTTCCCTTTGAATGCTAGCTTATATAATTCATTTTTGGGAAATTTTAAATTACAGAGTTTATGTTTTGCTGTAGACAGACATCAATCAAGGCGTAACCCAAGCTAACAGTCTAAAGCTTTTTTAAGTAAGCAAAAGTGATTATTATTTCTCACTGCTGTTCTTGCAATTGAAAGAAAAAAATGAAACTTGAGAGAAGATATTATAATTATTGCTATGGGTTTCCTAATAAAAAAAAACGTCTGCGACCATTGCTTCAATTTATAATGTTTTTGTGCCTACCTAGTTGAGATGGGAAACTTAAAAGTTTTACTTTTTTATACGGATATATTTTAGGGTTGTGTATGCAAAATATGAAAAGTGTATCTGATTTGCAATAGTAGACATAGATAAAAAAACAGGCACTATACTTATCTTACAATGAGAGAGAGAGCGAGAGAGAGAGAGGGAGAGGGAGAGAGAGAGAGAAAAATGAAACAGAAAGGGACAAACGATAGAAGAATCACAGGGAATGAGAAAAGAAGGAGGAGAGACAAAGAAAGATAGGAAGAGAGAAACGGAAGGGAGGGAAGAAAAATGGAGAAGAGACGAAAAAAAAAGAAAAGAGAGGGATAGTTAAACAAAGGAAGAAACAGAGAGATAGATAGAGAGAAGGTAGAAAGAGAGTAAAGGATGATAAGCCATCCATCAATCGAAGTTCCAAGTTCTTCTTTTTGTGACTCTCGTCAATTCTAATTCTTCACTCAAGTTTTGTGGCTATCAAAATACTGCAAGTATTCCTTTTGCCATCCTCTGGGGGGAAAATGCAACTCCTGAAACTTTTGAGTACTGGTGGTCAAAGTCCCTTCCATTTTTGGAGAATTATGATTGAATCTGGTCAAGTTGTCGAGGATAAATTTCAAGTAGACCCAGTGTCACTCTTTTCGTCCCTACGGGTGACTGATAGCGAAACTTTTTATTAATGATATCTCAAATGCACAGATAAAACCAAAATCTAAAAAAAATCTAAAAAAGAGAGAGAAAAAATGGTTCTGAAGTTGATTTGGAACCCAATCTTCAATAAAAAAAACTTTCCTTCAAAAACTATCTATACACTTGCCTCAACCGCAGATGTCAAAATCAGAAATACTTCTTCATTCTGCCATTCGCATATCATCTATCTATGTAATGAACAATGTGACTTTTTTGTTTCTCTGTTCAAAACAATGAACTCTTCAATCAATTTTACCGATAAAATATCTTTTACCCATCATTTAAAACAACAGACTCTTCCACTTGAATGAATTGTGCTACTTTTTAATAAAACCTCAAATGAAACTGATTTAGTTTAATAATTACAATAAAGAAATATATGTCCAGTTGCTGGAGTGTGTGTAAGGCACGAAATGTCGACATACACCGTGTAATTTTCCATTTAACTTTTCTACAATGGAATGGAGCATTCTGATGGATGGGGAATCGATGTGTTAATAAGATATATCGCTTAAATTCAACCTTACCGACCATCCAGTTCCGTCGTGCAGGGGGAGGATACCTACCTCTGGATCAGAAACTAAGGTTTCGATCTTACCTCGTGGTACTGGAAGGGATAATGGATAGTCTATAGCCATACTGAAGAGTTGTAATTCAACAAAATCTGGTCTAAAATAATACTTATTCTTCGTTTCGCAATTTTTTACGCTTTTTGTATTCACATGGTTTTATTTGTTGGTAAATTAAAACAGTATTATCTGTATAAGTAATTTTACATTTAGAACATTATTAGGATGTTTAATTAAACAAACAAATTATTTCTTTTAATTCGACGTTTTGCCCCAGCTGGCTTTATCAAGAAATATCAAACTTAACTAAAACAGCTGAGGAAATTGATTTTGAAACATAAGTTTAAACGCTATTATTCCCAAATCACCTGACCTTGAATGGGGAATTTTCTAGGTAAGAAGCATTTCTACTAAGTTTCTAGAATATCTGACCTGAAACTTCTGAGAAACAATACGAGGACAAACCTCGTGACGGACAGACAGAGTCCCTAATAAAGATGCAAGGACGCCTCTAAAAATGTTCACTACAAGTACAAAAGAAGAAGAAAATCAAGTGGGGGATCACCCTATTATGGCAAGCCTTTGACAGAGCAAGCTCAACCTTCAAAAACAAAACGATCCCAATAATCCTAAAAAGAAGAGTATACAACCAATGCATCCTTCCGATAGTCACTTATGGAGCTGAAACATGGTACCTAACCAAGAGACTGAGTCGCAAACTGAGAAGCATGCAACGTGCACCTGAGAGAATCATGCTCAACCTCACATGAAGATATCACAAAACAGCACAATATATCAGAAATAAAACAAGGGTCAGAGACATCATAGAATCTATAAGAAAAACTCAAATGGCAATGGGCTGGTCATGTTGCGAGAATGAAAGACAACTGACGGACGACTCACAGCATGGATCCCCAGAGCCCACATGCGAAACCGAGGCCGACGGAAAAAAAAGATGGAGAGATGAACTAGACAAATTCAGAAAATACTGGCTCTGCGACGTCAATGATAGAGAAATATGGTGGATCCTGGTAAAGGTCAATGTCCAACGACAGGCGTTAAAAGACTGATGATGATGATAATGATGATGATGATGATGATGACTAGTACAACGATTACATCAAAGCAAAAAGCGATGTAGGGCCACGCTCCATTCCTTCTTATAATCCGACTGAAGATGATTATTGCAACTTTTGTATCGTTTATGTAACAAATGAGAAAAATTATGAAAATAGATATTTCGGTATAAATGAATTTGTTCATTAGAATGAATTAAAACCTTGCGTGTTTCTAACATAAATTTTTGCTGATATGTAAAGGTTGTCAGTCGGTAATAAAGCCGATAAGATTTCAAATCGCGACAGGGGAATATTAATCCATCACACAGTACCGGTTTGAATTAATGTGACTGGACAGAACAACAGCAAAGTGTTCACTCATCTAAATTTGCTGAGGATTGTTCTGTTTCTTGTTGATGTTACTGTATCAAAACAAACTCAAATTCAGACTTGGAAATTATGTAAGGATTGTTGTTATTCTTGCTAGTGTTACTGTAGAAAAACAAAGTCAGCTCCAGACTGGAGTTTCCCAATACTGATACACTGGGAACTGTGCAAAAGGCTTGGCTTCTATCGTGTTGAGAAATGATTTCAGCACAAACCAGAGGCACTCTTAGGAAACAGAAAGAATAAGACATTTTGCTGCTTTTGAGATTTAGATTGACTACCCTATCGATGAGAGACTGATAGTAATAAGAGGAAAAGAAAACCTGCCAGATAACAGAGTAACTTTACTAAAAGATCATTTAACGAAAGAAAATGAAAAAATAGAAAATCCCAGGACCTCACCTAGTAACCGAAAAAAACAAACAAAAACAAAAAACAAAAAACAAAACAAAAAACTGAGGAATATTGAGTTTTGGGTTGACTGAAATGTTTCTTGCCTAGAAAAATCTTCCAGTCAGGGTCAGGTGATCTTGCAATGATAACGTTTAAACCTAATGATTTAAAATCAGTTTTCTCAGCTGTTTTAGTCAGATTTACTTGAATTTTAATACAAAGGTGGTCCTTGATAAGATGGTTCTAACCTAAAATTATCTTCGACTCAAGGTCATGTAATCAGACAATAATGGCGTTCAAACTTTGTAGTGGACGCCTCATCGAACTTCCGGTTCTTCTTTGACGTTTTGCTTTGTGTATCTATTGATGTTTAGTCAGCTTAGTTTCGTATACCAAATACATAACGTTGGTGTAAAAGGAATGAGAAGATTATTTAGAGCCGACGCTCCAAGTGAAGACGGTCGGTCAGTCTGCCTATCTGCTGACTTGAGAGTTAAAATTCAAAATCCTTGCCTCTACCTGGGCTTGAAAACTGACCATTGTTGGTTGTAGGAGATACACAATTGCTTTATGTTTTTACAGGCTGTTTCATAAAGGATGAAGTCCAAAGAGTAAGAGGCTAGAATTTACTAACACGTAATTTTTTATGTTACTGTATTATCCACATATCAACACTGGACACAGAGACAACATTAATAAGTAGTTGAAATGATTGCATCATGCTCTAGCCGTGTTCGAGTATTCATTTCTTTGAATCTTGTAAGTTACGTAGCTTTCCAATGCAATGAAACGAGTTAGAACCTGTATCAAGAACAGAGAAAAATGTTTTAAATGTTAGTGTAATTAGCATCTTTTTCTAATTTGTGAATTTGAAAAATAGTTTTAAGAAATAAAATAGTTTAAATACAAGACTGTCAAAAGGAAGGTTGTAGCCTTTTTAGAACAGTCTGTATTATTGTTGCTTTTTGATAGTTACAGTTTTTTGTAAGTGTAATGAGGGTGACATGATGTAATTGTCCCAAGAGCTCTATTTATTATTACTATAAGAGACCAAAACTGTCACCAAGTCTGTCAAAAAAACGTTCCTTCAGGCTTCAAGTTTGTCCGGCTGCTTATGGTTATATGTATGTATTTTTTGTACAGGCTACAGCAAGGGAGCTAGAGGGCTGAAAATTAGAACATTCACTTCTTATTATATATACCGAAAACGTTTTTTTCCCTTTTACCACCCCTCCCTCTACGGAGGGAGGCTCAGTCTGCAATGTAAGTTTATGCTAAATTGGTCCCTAGTTTGCAACCTCTTCTTTAAGAAGAAATAAGCTTTTCAGTGATCACAGTTTAACAAAAGCCCAAACTTATTCATTGATCATCCCTTTTCCACAATATTTTAATTGATCACTTCCCCAACACAGCATGCTGCCAAAAGACGTTGGTCACGTGACGGTTTCTATTGAGTGACTAAACAAACCTATCATCATTATTATTATTATTACTAATGTTGCTGTTGTTGTTGCTGCTGCTCCCTTTCATTTTGTTTTGTTCTTGCTGTCGTTGCTGTCCTATCAGTGTAACAAGTGATTCCAATTAAATTTGTCGTTTGTTGTGGTCGTGTTTTCACACGCTCTATTGGTGACGTCCCTTGTTTCGACCGAATAAACCGCCATTTTTTTTTAGCAGCCGTCTGCCATCATTGAAAAAAATAAAAAAAAAGAATGAAGAAAGAGGAGAGAAACGAGGCCTTTGTTTGAGATAGCAAGGCGCCAAGCTTCTGATCCTTAATTTGACGATTTACAAAGAAAAGAGAAAATAGGGGAAAAGAAAGATTGAAGAACGGGGGCTGAAGGGTAAGGAAAGGGAATAAGAGTTGAATAATAAGAAAGAAAATGAAAGAAGGAAAAGATAAACGAAGAATGAAAAAAAAAGGAAGAGCAGAAACTGATGAATGGCAAAGAAGAAAATTGAATGGAAGAAGATAAAAAAAGGGAAAGATGAAATTAAAAAAAAATGGAGTGAAAATGCAAAAATGAAATTGAAAAATCGAGATGAGAACAAGGAGGTCTACCTGGAATGTATCCAGCCATTTTGAATATCTCGAGAATCGGTTGTACGGCTTTGCAACTTGGCAAACAATCAGCGGGAGGACATTACGGCGCACGTGTGAACAGACACTCATCTCTTAGGTTCCTCAACCGCACAGATTTGGCTCCTCGTGACTTTTATCGTATAGAAGATAAATTGCAGTTAAAAGAGAGGAGATTTCAGACCAAAGACGAGGACAACGAAGCGAAGCGGCTGATGGCAATTCCAAAAGAGGGCTTTGCAGACAATTTTGATAAAATAGATAGATGAAAAGGTAAGAAGTAAAAGAAATTATGAATAAAGAAAGAAATATGGCTGTAAAATAAGAAAATGAATGAAAAAAACATTGATAGCATGCTTTTAAAATTTTCATTGTATCTTTGAATGTGCACTCTACTGAATAATAGACATGATTCTGTCGAGTGCATCATCTTGTATTTAAATGATAAAGATCTTTCATATAATCTTCTTGCTTGTGTAAAAAGCATTCATTCCAACATACGTACGTTACGCTTTTGTCTTCCATTGTCTCATCAACTGAGAGATAGACAGATCACTTTAATATACAGATAATTTTATATTTAGAAAATGATTATTTATAAACTTTTTCCCTGTGCTCTTCACTTAGTTCCTCCCTGTGGACGTAGATTACACATTCATTGTATCCTCGAATATCTAATATACTGAGAGGCAGATAAGACATCATGATATACAAAGCATTATATTCAAGTCATGATATCTATAACATCAGTCCTCATTATCTTTACTTGGTTCGCCCCTGCATACGTAAGTTGAGCTTTCATTGTGTCTAATCTATTGAACGGTCGACAGAACATTATAATATTCAGAACATTATCCTACTTATAAATGATAAGATACTGTAGATCTGTGTTAGGTGCCCTGGATGGCATATAAAGAGTGCCATGGCTCCAAATCAAGTTGAAAGAAGTCTCTACCGGCTATAAAAGCATGAAATGAAGTTTTCAATTCAGGGCGGTTGTCTTCTTTTTTATCTAATCGAATCATCGATATATCATCGGGACGTTGATGATATTCGCAAAAAGACAAATAAATTGAGAATTTAATTCAAGTAAAAACTATTGAGTGCATTCAAATATTCTATACAAATCAATAAAATGATAATAATCATAAAACGAATAATTCAAGTGCAAGGGTCGACTAGGTCCGGCCTCAGTTTCATTTCATCGGGCCCACCGACTCCATCGAATATGTGACGTTGAATACGAAATTATTTGTTTTTCTTGTGTATCTCTGGTCGGTGAACAATGACTTTCAGTTCTGAAAAATAGTGAAAAGGTCTTATTTTAGCAGTGACTTCAAACGAATAGATTATTTTGCAACTAAAAAGGTTTTAACACAATCCATCCATACTGTTCTAATAATTTACACATAATTCGAACCACAAATCGACAGTATTTTGTCTCTCCAAAATCATAGCTAGTACATGGAAATTTATGTAGGCATACTCCTGTAATAATAATAAACATAGAAGTAATTAAAAAGGTCTTATTATAATATAGCATTTCATTTATGCTGGAACAAATAAAATCTGTTGAATTAAAACGTTCCAATTTATATGCAGCGATTTCAAAAGAAGCAATTCTAAATATTGCTCTATGTTGAGTTACTGTATAGAGCTAGAGTCAATTATATAAGAAGTCAAAAAGTATAATTAAATAAGGAGTAGGTAATGGTTGAAATTGAACGACTTGGATCTCCCCAATACAGAAAAAAAAAACGGGAAGAAAAAACATACGGAAGAATGAAGAACGAAGTTGAGAAACTGATGAAGTCAGGAAAATCTAGAGGATATCAATTGATCGTGTGGGCCTCACGGATCAGAGGTTGTGAAGCGGTGGTCTCGGGTCAAGAGTCTCACCCAGACCGTAATACTTTCAACCTAAACCGGATACTCTCTTAACGAGTTAACTGCCGTAGAAAATTGTTTTAAAGACAAAAGATAAACGAGAGGGGGTGGATTGAAAGGGACAAGCAATTATTGAAACCCCCTCCCCCCTAAAAAAGCAACAAAAAAATTGAAAAAAAAGAAACCAAATCCCCACCCAACTGACACATCCCCACCTAAAAAACAAAAACATAACAAAAAAAACAACATAAAACATAACAAAAAAGACGGAAAACGAAATTGAAAACATAAGCGAAACGAAACAAATTTAAAACTCACCATCGCAGTCAATAATTGAACGACGGTAGCGTTAAAATTTGAAGACATGTAATAAATGAATATGGTCTGAATGAATTCTATTTATGACATCACTGGCATTTTCTATTGAAAAACATCTAAAATAGAGTAAAAAAACATGGAGAATCTAGATGTTAATCTTAAAGATAAGCCAATCAAAATGAAATCCCAAAAAGCCAGGTGCGAAGGAACACATGGACGCATAAAAACGCATACTAACGCATTCACATGAAAAAAGATCGAACCTTTCACCATATTTGATGGCTACGGTAGTTCGACGAAACTGATTTTTACTTTGTTTTACCGTCCACGTTTGTAAAATGACCCCACTTGATTAAAAAAAAACGCCCGAAAAGAAATAGAGAGGGAGATGAAGGACTGATATATATATATATATATATATATATATATATATATATATATATATATAGAGAGAGAGAGAGAGTGAGTAGTATATGTATAGTGAGAGGGATAAGAATATCGAAGGGGTAAAATATATTGCTTAATAAAGGTAAAGGTGGAGAAACTTCTTCATAAGTGGTTCCTGTAATAAAACAAGTCCACCTGAATTAGGAGAGTAAATTCGTCATCAGTGTCTGCGTACTCAACTCTTATTCATACCGTAATGACGTCACTGTTTTAGTGAGGTCATTGTCATTCTTGTGATAAAAGAAAATATAGTCAAAACCCAATAATAGGAGTTTGACAACAAGCTTGGCTGCGCTTGGGTCAAAATCCTTTGTTTCATTGAACTTTAGCAAAACAAGACAACCTAGGTTGGGCTTCAGAAAATGAATTCGTTATCCGTTTTTTGAGAAAGGAATTCACACACACATATATATATATATATATATATATATATATATATATATATATATATATATATATATATATATATATATATAATGCAAAACAGGAATGCAATATAATACAATATCCAATGTATGATGGGTTTATTCCATGAAGCACTCGATACATTCAACCTTAAAATAGAATAAATAGAGTAAAAGGAAGATCTCACCACCTAAAAGAATAGACGCCTCAAAATGTCCAAAATAGAAATCTAAAATAAACCAGATAATTCGCTCGAAAAAGCCCAAACAGGAAAAAAACACATAAACGTGATTGTGTAGCGAATCCTTATTCCAATATAAATATATATATGAAAACGTAACAAATAAACAAAATTGGGTTATTGCAGGAATATATATATATATATATATATATATATATATATATATGTATTATTTATTCTATTTATGGTGTCTAATTCGAATGACTCATTATCCGTTGAGTTTCAAATAATATAACGCATCCATAAATATTCTGTCGGATTATACATCTATTTCTCAACATATATACATATATATATATATATATATATATATATATATATATATATATATATATATATATATATATATATATATATATATCCATAGCTATGATATTCATATGTCCATAAAATAAGAAATAAAACATAAGAAGGAAAGCTCATAAATCCATCAGATCAGAAAGTGTTCACTGCTCACAACTAATTCTTGGGATCCTTCAAGAACCCGTTAACTGAGTTTGTTACTAATCATGTCAGTCATTAAGAC
Source organism: Thysanoteuthis rhombus (assembly GCA_963457665.1). Lineage (NCBI taxonomy): Eukaryota > Metazoa > Mollusca > Cephalopoda > Oegopsida > Thysanoteuthidae > Thysanoteuthis > Thysanoteuthis major. Next base: position 7,111,041 of record OY735230.1, read on the forward strand.
AAATTTATGATTGGACTGTCGTCATACCCTCCCTCAACGTGTTCATTCCCTTGACATACCAATAGAGCCCGAAAATGTCCCCTCGTCGCTGTACATGAAGGGTAGGGTAGGACAAACCCTTGTAAAATGGTGTAAATTTCTTTTAAGCACCAATAAAAAAGTCATTCATTTGAGAAATAACGAAAAAAGCAAAACAAAAAAAAAAACAAAGAAAATCGGGGAAAAGGTTTGATAAAATCTATTTTTGAATCCAGTCGAATAATAGTAATGATAAAAAAAAAGCAAAAGGGAAAAAAAACACTAAAAAATGACACTGCAATTAATCGAAGGAGAGCAAAAACTAATAAAAGAGAAAAAAAAAGAACCCCTCCCACAAAAAAAACCCCAAAAGACTCCCCCTGCCAAAAAAAAAAGGAAAAACAAAAACAATAACAAAAAACAACCCAAGATAGAAGCAAAAAACAATTTTAGTCAAGTCAACATCAATACGAGATTTATGTGATCCCTACGCGCCTGGAGATAATAAGTGTTCTTTGCCTCAGCATACTTCACACGCTCCATCATCATCATTATCATCATCATCAAGTCCGCTATTGGACAAAGACCCAGCGACAGAGCAAGGTCAAATTTTGGTGCAAAATTGACCTTGAAAGAAGCTTCAAAAACGCCAAAATGCACAAAAAATATTGTTAGCTTTTTTTAAATAAACATTTAAATGGTAACTAATGGCTAGATTGGTCTTTTAGAAATGATAAAAAATAGCTAAAAATTAGCAAAAAGAAATTGCGTTAAAATGTGCTGAAAATGGGGATGCTTGCTGGATTTTTGCTCTACCAAAAAAAGATATGCGCTAAATTTAGCGAAAAAAAAAAAAAAAATGAAAAAAAAAAAAGCACGAAATTGGCAACACCAGATTTGCAATGTGTGTATTTGAGTTTTGCTAAAATGTGACTTTTTGGTGAGGTGTCACGATTTAAATTTTTCATATTCATTTCTGTCTTTCCGTCGAATCAGTCTAATACTACTCCCATTCTCACGGTTTTCTCTTCATTTCTGCACGGATCACAAGGGTCGATCTTGAAAAAGTCTAGACCCCCCCCCCATTTAACCCTCCCTTCAGTGCTTAGATCTCCCCCCTGATAAACAAATTTTCTCCTGACTTTCCTCTAATATACTATTCGGTCTTGTGACCTCTTCATGCGATGCTTTCCTGTACGTGTTGCATGGTTGTCTATTCGAGAGCCAATCTCTAATTTCAAGTGCCAACACGCCCCATAA
>OY735230.1:7117318-7130716 GCA_963457665.1 Thysanoteuthis rhombus
ATTCGTGGTTAGTAATCAATATCAGACGAAGGAATAAATATATTTGGAGATAGTATAACAAGCGTTATGCATACTTTAGGCAAGTATATTTATCTTACTTATCTATGAATATAAGTATATCTTTAATACTCAGAGTAAACGCATCCTCATTGATCTTGGCTTGAATTTCGCCAGTTCTTATTTACGGGGGTTTATTTAATCGTACCCAGGACCCATGACTGATAATCTATCACCCGGGCCCATTGCCCGAGCTCTAGTAATACCCTTCGTTAGATTGAATAAAGTGATGTTAAGACGTATTGAATAACTTATATTGCTGTGCTATGTATAATGTACTACAATATATGTATAGTATACTAGCTTACATGTTTATGTATATATGTATATTGAAGGGGAAGTAAGGGTTGAGTTTAACATTGCATTCACAACGTAAATAGAAACCCCTCTAAAACACTTAATTTTTTTTCCTTGGAACATTTTACTTGAAAAAATTCCTCTAGGTCTATTGGGTATGCATGTCAAAATTATACAGAATGTGGTCCAGCTGTGCCAGTGTTCACAGTAATAAACAGGGCTGTTGTTTCAAAAATAAACTAGCTGAGGTACCTGGCGTTGCCCGATGAAAAAAAACAAACTCTAAATCTGACAGCATGGGGAAGCGAAGTTTTTTTCATGGAAACTCCAAGAACCAATGTCCACCACCACTCAAAACCTTAAAGAATAAATTTGATCATACAATTCATTTGATCATAGTCGGCATTAGTAATTCACTTGCCAAAGTAGACTAAGGCTTATTTGTAAGGTTTGAGTTTGGATTAGGGTTAAAGATAGAGTTACTAATTCTGCCCTGAGAAGAAAAACTGTTCTATTGTCAGTTTAGGGTTAGATTCCTGAAAAGATTCTGCGTAACTGGCATAAGCACTTGAGAGAAAGGGAAATTCACGCTCATAGTCACCTGTGACGAATGAAAAGTGAGTGAGCAGTTTTGCATTAGAGCCTCATTATTGATAGAACCCCACCCTTTAAAACCATTTAATATTTCCTTCCTCAAAACTGACGGATTTTTGAAATATTTGAACGTCTAGTAAACTGAAATGATAAAAGTAAAATCAGGTTTTGAAATCAGTCTGCCGAGTGTATTTACCACTTTTCCAAAGATTAGTGCATTGTTACCTTCACTGATTTCGTTAGCTATAAAATTAGTCTTTTCTTTTAGTTAGTGCGAACGCAGTACCCACAGAACTCGACCGTTTATTTTTCGTAAAATTCGACAATGAGTGTTGTGGGCAAATTGTGACTGCCTTTGTTTTCCCTCTGTGATACCTCATCAGTTGGGCCAGCACAAACGGTGAAATGAAATACATACTCTATTCAAATGTCCATGGTGGTATTTTTTGAATGACTTATTCGTGTTTATATTTCAAAAATTATTTTGGCTACAACTGCTTTTGAGTTCATGAACTGAATTCACGTTTTATGATTTTAATTGTATTTTTTCTTTTCAACAAAATGGAGGAATGTGGTTGTTTATCTCTCGCCAATAAGATACGTTGGCTTTTATTCTATTTGCATGAATCTTTGTAATTTCTAGATCTGTGCATAAGCTGCGAATGGACTTGCAACAGGCACCTCTATCATACAGTAACAAATAGGCCTATATCAATACCCAAGCTTCGCTTTGTTTCACTTGCTCACTTGGATAATTATACTACAATGCTCTATAAAAAAAGGAAATGTTCTTTGCTTAATAACGATGGATTGGTTTGCACTGAATTCTGTGATGAATTCTAAATATTTGAAAGGCAGCATTTAAGTGTTTCCAGTTACAAAGTCGTTGCTAAATAAACCAGACGTTGATGTTGCAACACAGTGAAAGTATTTTTCTTCTTGCTTTTTTGCGCATGAAATACTCGAAAGAAGAGGAGATCAGGAAAATAATCACTATAGGTTTGCAAGCTTTTGGTTGAGCAAGCTCAGCCTTCAAGAAGAAGAAGAAAATTCAATCATTTCCCAAAAATAAGGATATACAACATAGTCATCTATGGAGCTGAAAATATGGAGCCTAACCAAAAGATTAACTCTCAAATTGAGATCCATGCAAGATGCTCAGGAGAGAATCATAATCAATATCACACGAAAAAAAAAACGAGACAACAGTATATTGAACCCCCCCCCCTAAAAAAAACAGGAGTCAGACACACCATTGAATCTATTAGAAAGCTCAAATGTTCTGTGGGCTGGTGATGTAAGAATGTCAGACAACCGATGGATATCACGAATCATGACGTGGATCCCCTGAGATGAAATGTGAAACTATGGCCGGCAAAAAAATAAAATGTTGTGATGAACTGGACAAGGTCAGAAATTATTGCCTCCGCAGCGCCCATGATAGAGGTATTTGGTGGCTGTTTGGGAAGGTCCATGTTTAACGACGGACGCTAAAAGACATGATGATGATGATGATGACGATGGGGTTACTTGACTGAAAATAATATTTCAATGGGGTTACATTATTCAAGGAAGTTTGAAAGCCTCTGTTTTAAGTAACAATCGGCCCACTTTTCACCGACCTTTCCGATCTTCTGACCCTCTACCCCTGACTGCATCTGCTGGGTTGGTAATTTATGAGTCAGAATGATGTCATAGTGTGTTCATGGTCCTTAATCCCCGGTTACCTGTGGGGAATACATAGCAGCCATCGCGACGGTGGTTTGTTCGACAGAGTCCATCAGAAGCGACCGGTGTCAAGTTACCCGTCTCGTGACTCTGGGGCCCCGGGCAGCGACCATAAAGCCAAAGGCTGTACGTGGGTCGTCAAACCGGGATATTGAAGCGGACAATATTCATTATTCTAATCATTGATACGCTGTACGAGATACTTTTTAGACGTGACGTTGTTGCTTCTGATATGAAACAGACTCCACATACGATAGTAGGTTTTTGAAGATAAAAAACTGAAAAAACAAACACACCATAGATTGGACAAAGAAGAAAATGCTGAGAGAAGGAGAGAAAAAAAAGAGAGAAAACAAATACTAAAACAGAGCAACAAAAATAGAGCAATGGCCTTAGATGAATTAAGAGAGAGAGAGAGAGAGAGAGAGAGAGAGAGAGAGAGAGAGAGAGAGAGAGAGCGTAATTGACGGACAGAAAGTCAAAGGAGACTGGAAAAAAAGACGTAGAAAATGAAGATATACACAGAGAGGAAGAGTGACAAACTGATAGAGAAAACAAGTGAGAGAGAGAGAGAGAAAAAAAGAGAGAGAGAGAGAGAAAGAGAGAGAGAGAGAGAGAGACGGAAAGGAGACAGGAGAAAAAAGGACGTAGGAAATAAAAAAGACGTGCAAAGAGAGGAACAGTGATAGACTGATAGAGAAATAAAGAGAGAGGGGGTTCAAAGGTGCGTGAGAAAGATTTTAAGGGGAAAATAGAGCGAGAAAAAAAAAAACAGAACAAAGAGGAAGATGTAAAGAGAAAAAGAGGAAAAGGAAAGAAGGGAGAAGAAAAGACAGATAGAGAGCGATGGGCAAAGCTGGATTATATATATATATATATATATATATATATATATATATATATATATATAGAGAGAGAGAGAGAGAGAGAGAGAGAGAGAGAGAGAGAGAGAAAGATTGATCATATGAGCGGAATAGAAAACGAGAAAGACCAAGAGAAAGGGAAAGGGAGAGATCAGAGAAAACAGAAAAGTGTTGAGAGAAAGCAGAGGGAGAGGGAGACAGATTTGGAACTGTAGAAAGTGAGAAAAAGATCGAAAGAAAGCGAGAGAAAATAGAAAGAATGAGTGTGAGAGGGAGGGAGAGAGAATTTGAGATCATAGAAGTCTTCAATGTATGTACAATAGGCCAGTCCCAACTCTAACCCTTGATACTTCGAAATAATTTGTACTGCTGTCGACTGACCTGTAATCAACAAATGTTTTCCAGCAGGATGATGCGCTTTCCCACTTGGTATTGGTCTGGTCGGTCCTGAATCAATGAAACGTTCCAGTTGATCGGGAGGGATGGTCTGATTCTTTGGTCGCCTAGGTCAGTGATTTGGAAACTGAGGGTCCGCTAAATAATCCCCGGGAGTTCGCAGCAGTGTTCCTATTAAACCAGACATTGCGAATCTAATGACTGAGAAACAACATCATCCATCGAACAGCAATCAAAAAACAATTATCGCACACCGACCTGTACAATACATTAGAATTCAAACATTGTCCATTTAGGATAAATACGATTCTAAGTGTCGACATCATTTATTATTATAGTTCAGTTGGAAAACTAAACACTAAAAATCGAGGCCCGCCAGAATGTTTCCTTTATAGAAGGGGTCCTTGAGGTCCAAAGTTTGTAAACCACTGGCTCAAGTCAACTCATGCAATTCCTATACACTTCTTTTCGTTGAGATGCAGTAACAATAAATCCTAGAATCTCCCCAGTTTTATTCACCATTGGTGAAGAGATACTCCGAAGGTATCTCGAGGGAAACTGAGTATCGTTTAGATGCAATCATGCCGATGTGTATGATATAGCCCCAGGCTCCTGCTTGGACAGTCTCAACCCGTCAACATTTTCAGCACCCACGTTGTGTTTTAAGATCCACAGAAGGAAAGTTGGCGAAGTACGCGGGAATTTCTTCAAACTGAGCCGGTCCAGTCATAAAACAACGTCACCAATATTATTGTCAACCTTAAAGACGGAGAAAAAACTTGGTTGAAAATTTCGTGTGTATATATATATATATATATATATATATATATATATATATATATAGTTTCGTGAGGGATCATTAACATTTGAAGAGTTTTTCGGCGGTATGAACTCCTTGTTTGTGTTGTGAACTCGATTTTTTTTGGTCGCTTTATTCTACGGCCCTTTTCAGATGTAATATTCAAATATGATGGTGGTAAACATAATTTTCTAATTACAGTAGTGAACAGAATATTGTGGTGGTACTCACGCTGCAACCTAGGATTTAGGTATTGTCGATTTCTCCCTCAACAGGGACAAGGTACGGAAATCCCAGCCTGACAAGTAGAGAAAAATTAATCGACATTACCCGAATCCTACGTTGTAGCATGGCTACCATTGGAATATTCTGTTTACTACCATTATTGTAAAATTCTGTATATTACCATCAAATCCGGATATTACACCTGAAGAAGTTCGTAGAATGAATCGGCCGAAACTTCGTGTTATGAAGACTAACAGCAAGGAGTTCGATCGTTCGAAGAACACTTTGAAAGTATTTACTGTTTGATCTTTCACACATCATCATCAGTCTTTTAACGTTCATCGTTGGACATATACCTTCCCCAGGTTTCGCTACACTTCACTATTGTGGGCGTTGCGGAGCCAGCATTCTTTAAATTTGTCTAGTTCATCTCTCCATCTTGTATTCTGTCGGCCTCGGTTTCGCATGTGGTCTCTGGGGATCCATGTTGCGAGTTGTGATGTCTATCACTTGTCTGCCATTCTTGCAACATGACCTGCCCATTTCCATTTGAGTTTTCCAATAGATTCTATGATGTCTCTGACTCCTGTTTTCTTCCTGATATACTTTGCTGTCTTGTGATCTCTCCATGTGAGGTTGAGCATCATTCTCTCTTGCGTGCATTGCATGCTTCTCAGTTTGCAAGTCTGTCTCTTGGTTAGGTTCCATATTTCAGCTCCATAAGTGATTATCGGGAGAATGCATTGGTTGTTTACTCTTCTTTTTAGGATTATTGGGATCGTCTGGTTTTCGAAGGTTGAGTTTGCTCTGCCAAAGGCTTGCCTTCCTAGAGTGATTCTTCGTTTGATCTCTTCATCTTTTGTGGATTTCATAGAGATTTGTTGTCCTAGGTAGATATTGTGGTCTACTTTCGCTCAGTTTTGCATCTTCGATTTTAACAGTTATGTCCTTATTCTCAATGTGATCGTTGCACATGATTTTTGTTTAGCTGAAGTTCATTTGCAGGCCAACTCTTTTGCTTTCTTCATTTACATCGTCTAGCATTAGTTGGAGGTCCTACAGGTTCTCTGCGAAAAGGACGATGTCGTCTGCAAATCTTAGGTTGCTTAGATATTCGCCGTCTGTTTTGATTCCTCTATTCTCCCAGTCCAGGTTTCGGAAGATCATTTCGAGGCAGGCTCTTCACAATGTAGACGTTTTTCTGTTTTTATAAGCCAGGTGTTGAGGAAGCCGCATATCAGTGGGGCTTCAGTTAAAGTTCACAGGTCTGAGGCACCCTGTCCTCTGCCCCCACCCCTTGACAGCGATTTTTGGCGATTCTCTCAGCGGCTCGGCAAAACTCTAGACATATATGAAGTAAGGGGTTTTACAGTGACCAATCAGAATTGAACAAGTGGACACTCATATCAACGGTTGCAATATAGAATGTACTTTCCTTTACGTCTGCCTGGAACAATTTTCCACTAATAAGGAATATGTGTAGAATCACCAAATTTAACCGCTGTCATTATTCTGAATGACAAGCAAAGCACTCAGATGACCCTTTGTAACCTTTCGTCGAATGGCAAGACCGGGTGACACCTAAAATCATCGGTCGCCTTTGATTGTCAAGTTACATAACAAGTTACACAGTCTTCGTTTAATGTCGATATAACTGAAACTGGTGATTTTAAAATGTGAAAATTACATTCCTGGGGAGAATTATTTTTGACTTTGTGAATTTTATTTGCTTATTTAATCCATGACACCTACATGATACCTATAAGTATTTGTAAAAAAAATTTACCATTACTTTCTCGATTCTGAAACAAACCCCGTCCAATCATTTGTAACCGTCAACCAAAAGCTGCTAGCATAAGTTTCTTCTGTTTTCAAGTTAGCCTGGCTGGCTGGCTGGCTCGTTATCTATGTGTCGTTCGTACAAGTCACACCAATAGAGTTTGAAGGCTGAAATTCAGAACATTTACCCATTATTTAGATTGGAAAAGCTTATTTATTTTTTTTTTACCTCGGCCGACGGGTTTTTGTCGTGGATTCAACTTACAATGTAATTTCAAATTGATCCCTTAGTCTGTGTCCGACAACTTTTCTGGAAAATTCAAATTTTCAATAATGATCACAGCTCAACAAAAGACAAGCGAAGAAACCTATACATTGATGACTGCCTTTTACAATTTTTTGATTCTTCATCCCCAACACAGCATGCCGCCAAAACGATATTATTCCCGTAACAGTTCCTATTGAGTGACTAACCAGACCTATCTTAACATTCGTTTTCTTGATAAATTTCCTAAGTTGTGCAAATATTTCACGAACACCCTGTATAAAAATAATTGCCTAAGAAAAAAAAGGGGATTGATAAATCGATAAAAATCTAACAAAAATGTAAGAAAGAGAAGAAAGAGAAGAGTGCAATAAAAAGAAAAAATCTTTTGAAAAGGCGGACGGAATGTGCCCCCACTCCCATTCTGGGGTGGGGGTAGATAAGTATTTCGATCATTCCGATGTCTTCTGAACTCGCATCGTTCACTCTTGTCACCGAACGTTTTCAGATGTGCCCAACTCTCCACCATGGCATTTCTCCCACTTCGAATCGTTCTCTTTTCTTTTCTTTGCTCGTGTTTCTCTTACCCGACAACTTTTTTGACAACAGCACCACCTGTTTTCAGCCACCAACGTAGCGATCTCTGCAGATACTGGAGTATATATATATATATATATATATATATATATATATATATATATATATATGATGTCAGTGAGAAAACTGTAAAAAATGACTGCAAGATATTACTACGACAGACACACGCATACTTACAGAGAGAGAGAGAGAGAGAGAGAGAGAGAAAGAGAGAGAGAGAGAGGGGGAGAGAGATAGGGAGGGGAGTATTTCAAACGCTCGCAAATTCACAAGATCTCGCCAGATATTTAATAGTTGACAAACCGTTCATGACACGCACGTACGATAGTCACGCGTGAGTACCGTAGAGTGCAAAACGCATTGTCATCCGGTTTTAAAAGGAGGCTCCCCCGTCCCAAACCCATCCCCACCCCGTCTCTTTTAGGGGTTGGGCGAGCAGGTAAAATCATAGAGAATGGACTCGGCAGGTCGGGTTCAAACTCCAGCTGACAGTTTGAGTTCACTTCACACCGATGTCTTCGGGAGAGGCATGAATACATCTCTACCCCCGAGTAAGCGGAACGTCATTTCGGGTGCTTGTCGCTTCTATGTCTAATTCACACACTGCAACACAGATTTGCCTCCTCCCTGTAATCTTGCAGACCATTGAGCTGGATCGTGGATCCTAATTAAAAGCTCAGCTCTCAAGCTGAGAACCATGCCACGTGAAATAATGTTTAACATCACATGGAGAGAGATCACAAGACGTCACAGTTTATTGGAAAAAGAAAAACAAGTTAGCGTTATCAAAGAATCCATTAGAAAACTCAAATGGCAATGGGCTGGTCATGTTCCGAGATTGTCAGACAACCGCTCAACTTCACAACAAACAACGTGAATCCCTAGAGACCATATACAATCGACCAAAAATAAATACATAAATAAGATGGCACCACGGACAAGGCAAGTTCAGAAAGTATTGGCTCCCATGAGAGACAGGTCTGGCAAATCTTGGGGAAGGTTCATGTCCAACGACGGGCGCTGAAAGGTTGCTGCTGATCAAGTTCATTTCCCAGACCTAGTGCAGTTAAATCGACCCCTCCCCCATGGTGAACCTAAAATTCGAGACTGTGTGCCAGAGTGAGCTAATATCAGTAAATACATAAGGCGCTTATTGGGGCACGGTGGTTGTCAAGAACAAAGACCTTTAACACTATAGAAGTTTCAATTCTCACTGAATGACCAGCACAGCAATGCCCTTGACAGAGAAATGTAACGGATCCTGATGATGATTGGAGCACCTATCATTGTATGATGGCAGCAGACAAAGTCACTTGTATAGTGATTTCAATCATCAAGTATGAACCTTTTATAAATCTCAAAAACTGGAGATGATTTTATTTCCTACCGTAACAAGAAGCAAAACAACAAGAACAGTCCTCATCAAAATTGTAAACTGATACGTATTATTCATACCCCCTACCATGATTTGAACGTACGACCACATATTACATGATATATAATATGATATAATATAATACAATATGTAAACTCATTTAAATCTTATAAGAATTATTACGAAAGCAATACAAAAGAGGTTATCATTTCAAAAGAAACAGAAGTTGGAGTGGAGTTTGACCCTGAAGCAACCAGGTTTGCTACTCATGGTTTTGTACTGGGCATGACGTCACTGTTTTCTGGTGAGGTCGCTCTCATTTTTGTGACGAACGTAGAAAAGTCAAAACTCAATAGTAGGAGCAATCGCAAACCTGAGTTGACATGATCTGATGTCATATCATTACACTTTCTTTTCCGTCTTTCTTTCTTATTCATATCTCATATTCAAAAGTCTTAAATTTCAGTCTGACAAATTCACAATAATAAAGTCAACTTTAAGAGTTTGGAAAAACGTCTAGAAACATCTAGATTCAGGAGAATATTGATGTTATTAATAAACCCATTAGAATAAAGTCCCCACCAGGTCAAGGAGGCCCTTTCCCCCAAATATCAAAAAGACTTTTTAGAAGGGGTCCTTTGAGGTACTGATATCATTTCCCCGGTCTGTAGACAAAACAGTATGGTCAGGAGCCCAGGAAAACACAAACAAACGCATGCTCATTAATAAAAACGGATAGAAACTTTCGCCATCTTTGACGGTTACGGTTGTTCGACATAACTCAGAAGGAAGGAAAATAGATCGAAGAAGGAAAAGAAGAAGGAGAGGTAATTCAGAGGGAAATATGGAAGGAGAAAAAATAAACATGTGGAATCGGAGAGAGAAAAAAAAGCTGATAGGTAAAAGGAAAATGAAGAGGAGGAAATTGAAGAAGTGATTCAGAAGGAAATAATAATAATAATAATAAAAATAATAATAATAATAATAAGAAGAAGAAGAAGAAGAAGAAGAAGAAGAAGAAGAAGAAGAAAAAGAAGAAGAAGAAGAAGAAGAAAGGGAAAGAAGAGGAAGAAGAAAGAAAAAGAAAGAAAAAGAAAGAAAAAGAAAAAGAAGAAGAAGAAGAAGAAGAAGAAGAAGAAGAAGAAGAAGAAGAAGAAGAAGAGGAAGGAGGAAGGAGAATGTCAAAATGAGAAAAATTGGAGAAGAAGGAAAAGAACAAATGTCAAAATCCGAAGAAAATGAACATATGTCAAAGTAAAAAAAAAAGAATTGTAAAAATTTGAAGAATAAGAAGAATTGTCAAAAGTGAACGAAGAACCAGAAGAATAAGAATGAGAGTGATTCAGGTTCGGTCTTGTATTAAGTGTTAAAAACAAACAGTTTGAGATTTAAAAAAAAAGAGAGAGAAAAAAGCTATAAAGATGCAAAATGCATTTTTTGCTGAAGTAGATTTTGAAAATGAATGAAAAAAAAAAAAAGAAAAGAAAGGAGAATGATAGTTTGTAGGCAAGTAAATAACGCTTGACATCAACACGTGGAAGTATCAATCACAGCATGTAAACCTCATGGCACAGTACACGGGAGTTAAATATTTTAATACGACCGTGTACAGTCCTGAAAAATAAAAATAAAAAATGAAAAGAAGTGTATACATCCAATGCATTCTCTCGATAGTCACTTAGGGAGCTGAAGCAAGGAACCTAACCAAGAGACAAACCTACAAACTAAGAAGCATGCAGCGTGCGCATAAGAAAATCATGCTCAAGATATCACAGTATATAAGGAAGATAACGGGAGTCAGAAGGCATCATAGAAACTATTAAAAAACTCAAATGGCAATGGGCCATGTTGAAAGAATGGAAGACAACATAGATCCCTAGAGATCACACGGGAAACCGAGGCCGACAGAACATAAGATGGAGAGATGAACTAGACAAATTCAGGAAATACTGGCTCCGCGACGCCCATGATAGAGAATCGTGGCGAATCCTGGGGTAAGTCTATGTCCAACGACGGACGTTAAGAGACTGATGATGATGATGATGATGATGATGATAGAGAATTGTACAAGATGGGTGCGTCGTAGCCCGTCTGTTAAAGCTGTTGATCCCCAAAGATCACCAGACTATCATGGGCGTTGCGGAGCCAATACTAATTTGCATCCCTGTCTTATTTTTTGCCGGTCACAGTTTTGCATGTAACTCCGGGAGACCACGTTGTGAGTCGTTATTTCCAGCAGTTGTCTGACCTTCTTGCAACATGACCAGAAACATTTTTGCTCGGTGACCCACCCCGACAGCTAAATGGATGTCACCCTAACTATAATCACGTAGTTTAAACATGCTAAGGCAGTGCCCGTTCCAAAGGTTCATATTCGGAAGGGGGCCATACTTCATGGTGTGGGGAACAGCCTGCCATAACATAAACATTCCCCAGGAGACGCCAGACCCCTCTTCCATGGGCGTTGCAGAAACAATATTTCTGAATTCGTCAAGTTTGTCTTCCAACTTGTATTCTGCCGACCTTAGTTTTACAAATGGTCTCCTGGGGTCGATATTGTGAGTTATGATATCCATCGATTGTCTGCTAGCATGACCAGCCATTGCCATTTGAATTTCCTAATGGGTTCTCTAATGTCTTGGACTCCTGTTTTTCCCAAATATATTATGCTGCCTTGTGATCTCTCCATGTGAGGTTGAGCATGATTCTTTCATGTTTACATGTTTCTCAGATTGAGGGTTAGTCTCTTGGTTAGGTTCCATGTTCAGCTCCACAGGTGACTATCGGGAGGATGCATTGGTTGTATACTCTTCCTTTTCCAGGACTGATGGGATTTCCTTCTTAAAATTTCTGTACCGAAGGCTTGCCATCCTAAAGTGATTCTTTGCTTGATTTCTTTTGAGGATTTCTTGGAGATTCCTTGTCCCAGGTAAATGTAATGGTCTACTGTTCTGCGTTTTTCGATTCTGATCGATGTGTATTTGTTTCTGATGAAATTGTTGTACATGACCTTTGTTTTGCTGAAGTTACGCCGACTTTCTTGCTTTCTTCATTCAGTTAATCTAGCATTAGTTTGAAGTCGTGGAGGTTCTCAGCGAAAAGGATGACGTCTTCTGCAAATATACAGTCAAATTCACTGTCAATTCAGATTCCTTTATTTTCCCGGTCTAGGTTTCGGAAGTTCATCTCGAAGTAAGCTATGAAGAGTTTGGGTGAGCTGGTATCACCTTGTCATATCCCTTTTGTAGGAATTAATAGTATTATGCCGTAGGAAATAATCAGGCATGTCTTAGCACGATTCAGTTTTGAGCTACGGAACCCTTTTCGCTCTTCACACCCCAAATCCGAATTACCCCCCAAATATATTAAAATTGCTCCCTTGTTACTTTAGCTGGCAACCATGTTTATTTTTTATTGGGCATTTTCTTTCACTCTTCCTTGAGTTTTACGTCGCTTTCTGAATTTGAAACTGCAAATCTGTTTGGGGTCGAGAAAACAGGTCAGGAGTAAAGTTTCTTATATCTTCTGCTGAAGTGAGCAAGCAAAACAAACAAATAAACAAAGAAAACAACGAACAAATAAAATAAGAATGAAATCAAAATAACAGACGATCTATTTTCCCGCCACATAACACAGCCGGCCAAATCGAATGACATCCATAAAAGTAAACAAATGGCGTAAAAGTCCAAATGTTGTTTTGTGTGGAATCGTTTAGGCTTAAATGAAAGGGCAATAAAGCGTTGAAGAGACACACGCAAAATTAAATACACACAAGTATATCCACACACTCATCAACACACACGCACACCTACACACACGTAAAGGTGTACACTGAGGCACACACAGATTGATAAGAACGAAAATTCGCATACAAATACACATGCAAGCGCACACATATTCACATAGACACAAAGAGAAACACAGCTACGGGCACACGCACACGTGTTCACATATACACATCATAATTTGAAGAAGCTAGAAAATGTCTGAACGTTTCGGAAATGGCTCCTACGAAATGCGTCCATAATGAATCGCCAGCAATGTGCTGATTGTTGCGAGTCCCTGCATTCTCAGCAGTTCCAGGTGTCTTTTTGTGACAGGGTTGTTACTGGGGATGAGAAATGGATCATTTTCCTCGATGGTAAATGCTGTTGCCAGTGTCTTGGTAAAGGGCTTGCGTGCATATAACTAAATTGATTTATCCGTCTTCTCCCTCTATTTTTAACCCCTCCCTCACTCTCTCTTTCTCTCAGATGGTATTTGTCTACATATCTATCTATCTATACGAGGGTGCACGTGTGTGCGTGTTTGAAAAAAAGAGGAAAGAGAGAGATAGAGAGAGAGAGAGAGAGAGAGGTAAAGATAGAGAGAGACGGAGAGGAAGAAAGAGAAGGAAAGAAAGACGGAAGGATCAGAAAGATAC
>OY735230.1:7130916-7140916 GCA_963457665.1 Thysanoteuthis rhombus
TGTCAAGCTTTCTAGACAGATATATATATATATATATGTGTGTGTGTGTGTGTATGTGTATATATACATACATATATATACATATATATATGTATATATATATGTATTGTGTTTTATCATATATATATATATATATATATATATATATATATATATTAACAGATATGCAAATATTGTCATGGATAGATATAAATTGATAGATAGATATGAACTGATTGAAATAGATATGAACTGGGTGAGATATTCACATAGATACAAATGGAGGGTGATAGATCGATGAATATGAACAGAGAGAGAGAGAGAGAGAGAGAGAGAGAGAGAGAGAGAGAGGTCGAAGGGAACAGAGGAGATAGATAGATTTGAACAGAGATAATTTTTGAACACGGATAGATAGATAGATGGATAGATAGAAAGGTCAAAACGATCGGACTCATGAATCTGGAGAAAGGTTGCAGAATAGGGAACGTGCTAGTGAAGGGTTGATGGTGGAGGAGTGATTGTGGTGGAAGTTCGGATTTTAGTTATGTGTATATTAGAGCTGGGGTTGGGCTACTCAAGCAAAAATGAATGTGAGGCACATGGCCTGACGCAAACTCTTTCGATATTTAATCAAAGGAAGAAAAAGGTGGAGGGGGTGACGCAAAGAATGACAGAGTGAAAGGAGAAAAAAAAACAAAGACGGGAAGAAAAACGAGGAAAATGTGAAAAATGATGAAAAAGAAAGATGGAGATGAGAAAAGAAAAAGAAAAACATGACTAAAAGGAAGTAAAAGAACGAAAAAGAAAGAAGAAGAAGGAGAAGAAGAAGAAGGTAGAGAAGAAGGAAACACTGACAGAAACTCTGCAAAACAAAAAAACGAAGAAGTGAAAAAAAAAGAAGAGAAGAAGAAAAATAAAAAAAGAGGGAAAAAGGAAGATAGAGAAAAAGAATAATAAAAAGGAGAAACGGAAGGAGAAAAAGTATCCAAACATTTGATATTAACGAATAAATAACCTAGTCCACTTCAAAGTACTCCCCCTCGGACCTCATACACTTATTCCAGCACACTGCCCTCTTTTCAAAACACTCTGCGAAGTCCTATTTCAGGCTGTTATCAACTGCCTCATCGTGTTCCCCTTAATCTCATCCGAATTGCAGCTAGCCAAATCTGGACGGTATTGGGGTTAGTGACAAATCTGGGTGATGCGACGGGACGGTCCCTCTATTTTGGTTACCAAGTTATAACATGGCCGTGTAACCGGTCCTCGAGATATTCAGGATGGCTGAATACTTTCTGAAAAATCGTCTCACCTATACAAATAAAACACTTTCCCCCACTCTTACTATACAATGCACTACATAGAAATATCCCAAATTCTTTCCTCAAATCTCAAACACGTATACAGCGCAAGGTTTCTCTACAGCCACTGCAAGTGAAAAAGATGGTTAGCAACCACCAAAATGCATAAAAACATGCCCACGTGGTGATAGAGTTTTTTTTCCAAGAAGTAACACATGTTTTGAATTTTTCACCTTCCAATTGTCATTTTCAGTTACATTCTGTCCGGTCAACTCACATCCACACAACAAACATATATATATATATATATATATATATATATATATATATATATATATATATATATATATATGTATATATATATATATATATATATATATATATATATATATATATATATTTATATATATATATATATATATATATATATATATATATATTTGTCATTACAAAAGATCGCACTTTTGGTTTCTGCTGAGGAAATTATTTTGAGATATAACGGTTTGATTTCATTGTGATTCAAACAGATCACTTTCTCCAGGGAAATAAGTCAGCTCACTTCTAGAAAAGAAGGAAATATTAATATCTCACAGATCTGCTTAGTCATTAAATGGAAACCGTCATGTAACCAACACTTTTTTTTATCAGCATGTTGTGTTTTGGGATGATCAATTGAAAAAATGGGAAAATAGGTGATCAATAGATAAGATTCTTCTTGCACCATTTTAGTGATAAAAGTTTTAATAAAAAATAAACAAACCCCAAAACGTGTATGAATTTTGCCGAATACTAACTAAGGGGTCAATTTTGATTAACTTTGATTATAACTTAGATTAAAAACATACTCGCAGTGGGTGGTTGGTAAAAACTGAGAACCCATTGGCCCTGTCTGTGCGCACAATATATATATATATATATATATATATATATAGCTGTCTGTGGATGACACAATAACTAATGCTCATCTATTCAGGGTTGAGCACTCTTTAAAAGAGGTAACTCATCCATCGTAAGCTTATGCAGTGCTCTTCCATTGGGAATAAAGCACTGGTGGATGAGGGATTTCTGTGTAAATAGATATATCGCTTAAATTCAGCCTTACTGACTGTCTAGTTCCGTAGTCCAGAGGTAAGATATCGGCCTGCGGTTTCAATTCTGCCTTGCGGTACTGGATGGGATAATAAAGTCTACAGCCACACTGAAGAGATGTAATACATCGAAACAGCTGTCTGTGGATGACACATATATATATATATATATATATATATATATATATATATATATATATATCCAGCCAGCCAGCCAAACCAGCGTAAAAATTGTTTTGGCGACGGCTTCTATAATAGATTATATGATGAATGTTAAAGTGCTAGCAGGTCATTAGATGAAAAGGTGGGAGAATGAAAAATCGGAAAATGATCTCTTGCTTTTCCTGGAGAAGTGATGTAAAATGGTGGGTGTTGATTGTAAACATCGTTTCAAGAAAACCATGAACATTCCCGAGAAAACTTGAAAATCTGATCGAAGATTTGAAACCATCCTGACGACAGCATTACAGAGAATTATTTAGAGAAGAAGAAAAAAGAAGCAGAAGAAATTATGATTAAGAAAAAAAAAAAAGAAGTATATAAGATTGCAGGACAGACGAAGAGGGGCGAGAAGAAAAAGAAGATGAAGGAGAAGAAAACAGATATTCGAAAGATGTAATGAAGGAAATAAAGGGGACTTATGAACGTGAAGGACTCAGGGGAGACGAAGAATGGAAAAGAAGAATCGAGGAAGATGAAAGATATATCAAATGATGAAAAGCAAAAGAAGAAAGAGAGGAAAAAGAGAAAACAAAAGTGAAGAAGATGATGATAATAAAGAGAAGATGAAGAAGAAAAAGAAAAAGAAGTATGCTGATAATAATAATAATAATAATAATAATAATAATAATAATAATGATAATAATAATAATAATTAGAAGAAGAAGAAGAAGAAGAAGAAGAAGAAGAAGAAGAAGAAGAAGAAGTTGGAAAAGGAAAGGAAGACCTGATGAGGAAGAAGAACTAAAAGAAAAAGAAAGACAAACTACGCACGGTGGCCGGGGAGGGGATAGTAAGTAAAGAAAAACAACACAACGTGGGTTGGGGGAAGAACTTACAATAATAAAAGGAAAAGGGACTTCTAATGATCAGATGAAATATAAATAAGAAACAAGAAAAAGTTCCTAAAAAAATAAAATAAAAGTTAGAGAGTGTTTCGTCAAATAGTTACTAAGGTGGAAAGCATTGTTTTATTTGTAACTGGAGAGCGAGGCCTCTGTGGCGAATAAGCGGGTGGCATAGGGGTGGCATAGGGGTGGGATAAGGGTGGTTTAGTCAACGAACTAATGGAATCCATACACAGTTTGGGTCTATCAAATAACAGTCTCTGATAAGCGCCCAAAGAGACGACCATCTGTACATACACAGAGGAAAGAGATGCATTGTTTATATATATATATATATATATATATATATATATATATATATATATATATAGGTAGATAGATGGATAGATAGATAAAGAGAGAGAAAGAGAGAGAGAGAGAGAGAGAGGGAAAGAGTTGCAATGTTAATATATATATGTGTATATAACAATGTAATTCTTATAAGTATACATACGTATGTGTTTCTGAGTGTGCATGTGTCCGTGCATGTGTGTATACTTACGTGCATATGTATATGCTTATATATACATGAACGAAAATTTGTATATACACGTGTATCTCATATATATATATATATATATATATATATATATATGTATGTATGAGTGCATACCTCATCGTGTACACGTGTTTATATATATATATATATATATATGTATGAGTGCATGCCTCATCGTGTACACGTGTTTATATATATATATATATATATATATATATATATATATATATATATATTAACGAAAAATTGTTGGGATACGTGAATCTCATACAGGTTTCCATTATATATATATATATATATATAAGCGTATATATATATGCGTATATATATATGCGTATATATATATGCGTATATATATATATATATATATATATATATATATATATATATATATATATAGTGTATGTGTGTGTGTGATTATACATATACATATATATATATCCACATGAAAATGTACACACATGTGAATCTTTCTCTATATATATATACACTTCACCCGCTATGCAGAAAAGCGTTTCTTTAAAAATACATTCCATAAAGCTAAATGACGAAAAATCTTCGAGCGTTCCCAGACTTTCTAAATCCTGATAATGTTATGCCAGACGGAGATTGGGGAGATAGGACCGACAGAAGACTTCAGTGTAGAGAGAGAGGTGAGAGGGTGCAATACCACTATAATGCCTCGCAGCAAAAACAAAACAAAACAAAACAAAACAAAAAAAAACACAATCAAAAACAAAACAAAACGGAGGGTTCAATGTTATTTTTGCTATTTGCCTTTTTTTGTGAAAACGAAAAATGGTGTTGACTGAACCTTCGGAAAGCAAAGGGTACCTGTATATTCATATCTATACCTGCGAAGACACGCATGTATGTGTGTGCGTTCGTGCATCTATACACTTCAATTAAGGTAAACCATTCACATGGTATATAAATATTCATCGATGCGATACATAGGTACATATTTAGATTTGGAAATCATAATATATATATATATATATATATATATATATATATATATATATATATATATATATATATAAAATCATTTCCCTCATTTTCTGCTTTTATAAGTCCACTGCTGGACAAAGACCTTCACCGTCTCCTTTCAGGATCGTGCTAATATCTGCAATGTTTTACCATCAACCTTTTCGATCTCACCTCTCTATCTTGTGTCTGGCCCTCTCATACTGCGTTCACTGTCCCACAGGCAGCAACAGGTTAGCCTTTTGCTCTATTTTGTGTCCCATCTTCTTGCGTTCTGTTGATCATTTTCTTTGCTTGGTTACTTGTACCATATCTTATCCATATCGATCTTTTTCTATCGCTAACATTCACTTTCCCCTGAGCTATTCTGGGTTTGTTTACGGGTTTTTTTCGTAAACCGTGTGTCGTAGCTGGTATTATGTATTGAACTTACGTTTTAATCATATTGGCGATACAATTCAATGCATAAATATCAGAAACTGCAGAGGACCTACCAAACATAGCGAGTGATCTAAATAGAGAAAGCCCCGAAATACAATTGAAGTTGAACAAAACAAAGACAAAGGTGATGTTGAATGATAGAATCCTGATAAAGAACCATAATGATGGACGGAGTGGCTTCGCTTTAAGATAGCTCAGAGTCGAACTATCCAGAAATTATGTGCTTAAAGCTACTTTTCTGATTCTCCAGCAAAAAGACGGTAAAACTCTATAGCCAGCTCGGTATCTACCAAGTGAGGATTGTTCACGTCCTGAATGAGAAGAAGAAGAAGAAGAAGAAGAAGAAGAAGAAGAAGAAGAAGAAGAAGAAGAAGAAGAAGAAGAAGAAGAAGAAGAAGGAGGAGGAGGAGGAGTAGGGGAGGGCGAAAGAAATGACAAGAAGAATGAAAAGGAAAGAGAAGTGGTATGTAGATTATAAAGAAAAAGAAAGACGAAGAAGTTGGAATATTAAAAGAATGAAAGAAGCTGAAAAGGGGAGAGAAAACAGAGAATTAAACGGGCACCGTACACAATTTCACATACACACACACACACACATAAACACACGCGCACGCACATGAGTTTGAATGGCGCAAATTCCGCTATATAAGCATGTTCATATAAGTTTTTGCTAATAAATATAGTATTTATTTCTTGTTTTTGTTTATAAAACTCATGAATAAGAACTTAATTAATATAATACAACCTGAATTACCAAAAGGAGGAAAAAAGCAGGTCTGCTTGGCTATTCAAAAGAACTTGACCAACGTCTTCAGAAGCATGGTGTGTGGTAGGGGGGTGATCAATAATAAAAGAGGAAAAGTGGGTGATCGATGGACGAGTTACTTTTTTCACCTTTTGTTGGGTCGTGATTACTGAAAAAAATCAGAAATTTTCGAAAAAAGAATAACGGACCAGTCTAGCATAAACTTACATTATAAATTGAACTCATAAAAAAGTTCATTCAGTGGAGGTGGGTTCAAAGAAACAAAATATTTTTATAGACTGAGGGATATTCAATTCTCTATCTCCTTTGGGTAAATTCCAACCGGCGTCCTTGTAAATCGGCGTATATCAAACCGGCGTAAAATCAAGGCAGACTGTTGATATAATTGTTGATACAAGCTGCGTTAACAAGAAGCAAAGTTTGCGGGGGGTCTTGTGTGAGGGTGGGGCTTGATGCGGGCACATGTAACGACGTTAACATATGCGCTTAGGGCGGGGGCTACGAAAACTTAGAGAACCGGTAAATAATTGTATGACAAAGAGTAACTGCGTCAAACAGAGATGAACAAAAACATTGTTCCTTCTCTTAATGTGTAAGCTTCCCCCCCTACTTTCCATCTTATATATATGTATATATATATATTATGGCTTGGCTTTGCTAACGAAGATTTGGGAGGGTTTACCACATCTGTTGCTGGCTCTCACATGATAGGCCAGGCCTATGCAAAAGATGCAGGCATTTCTGCAATGGTTGCAGGAGAAAGTCTGGTCGCCAGAGGGAGCACTCGACTTGCAGCGCTTTCTTCCTTCTTTTGCTTCAGATCTACGTTTAGTTTCGGAACGGGAGGTTGCTTAGTAGACATTTCGTCGCCATATAATCTTTTCAGCTGCCTCTATTATCGATTGGCAGGAGTAAATGTCGCAGAAGTTTCAAGAAGTGTTTGTATTTCTTCTTTTAGGCACTGTTTATTTGCTGGCCATGGGCCAGTTCTTCAGAAATGTATATAGAGTGTTGTGAAAAACAGAGATCTTATGAATAAGTTCTCATACGGTATTTCAATGCTTACAGCATCTCTCCAGGAGAATGAAGTTCTTTATAACTTATAAACCCGGAGAGATACTATAAGCATTGGACTACCGTATTGAGAACTTTTTCTAAAGTTTTAAATTTTTTTTCTCTTACAATGTTTGCTCTGGCAAACTCTATCTTGAAACTTTGCTTCTATTATCAAGTCATCAAACACATCTTCAGATGATTTTAAAAAAATTGATCATTACCAAAAATTCTATAACTGTTTTTCCCCGATGATACACACCACCCAAATCTAGCAATTACTTATTTCATCAGCTATATATATATATATATATATATATATATATATATATAACCTACCTGCGTTGTGTCATTTCCCTCGACGCCAGGCTGCATAAACATTGACAGGAAAATGCTATACACAAGCAAAACTTCTGGTAGACTCTACCATCGAGCCGAAAACCAAACCCCAAGAAAGCTACAAAAACAATAATCAACAAAGCCATTATGCTACCAACCTCTTTTACATGGAATTGAATCCTGGGTCATATACCAGCGCAATTTCCACCTCCTCGAACATTTGCATCAACGTTGCCTCTGCACCATTCTAAATGTGCACTGGAGTAACTTCATAACCAATACCGGAGTCCTTTGGGATTGCCAGAGTCACAAGCATGGAAAATATGCTAGAAAAGACTCCGACGCCATGGACCGACCATATGGAGAATTATTGAGGAAGGTAGTCTTCTAAAATACACCTGCTCGGCGACCTGGTCACTGGCAGGAAAAGCAAGGGACACCACAGAAGACATGCAAAGATTCCTAAAAAAGGAACCCCAACTACCGTGGGTTCAACTATCGCGGGTAAACATAAAGAGCAAAAGAAAAAAGGTGGTATCGTAAACTAAATCTGCTGATTAAAAAACACCAATACCTTCGTCCACAAAGCAAAACTAACTATCTATCTATCTATCTATCTATCTATTTCACAATATGTATATCAGAAAAAAAGTAAAAATAAAGTGTTAGCAGACGCTACACTTTAAAGGTTATTACTTATCAAATATTTCCAACAAGTGTGTCTTTTCCTTACTTATAACTTTTTCTAAAGTTCATAATACCCTTTTTGTGGGATTCAAGTATTCTTTCATGTTTATTACATATTTACGTAATTAAGAAATGGATTTGTGATTCGACAGAAGTATTTATAAATGCGTTACATTATTTTGGAGCTTTAACCGTGAATCTATCCCTTGGCCTACACAGCTTAAATAGAAATAAACAATTGAAGAAAATGGTTACCTGGTGGAATCGAACCTGCGATCGATAAGTAGACGCGTTTAGGAAGTATCGCTCTTTATCGTTGCTCGCCGGTGAAGTGAAAGATCAAATAAGTGCCATATGTCCGAATTCTTACATTGTTCACTCACTGGCCATGTCTATATAATCCTAGTACCTGCCGCGGGTTCGATTCCTACCGCCAACGACGAACGATAAAAGACTGATGATGATGATGGTGGTAGAGGGAATACTGAATTGAGTTTTGTTCAGTATTTTTTACTGGTATTAAAGCGCAACATACTTTCTTTTATGTATGTATTTGTATATCCGCCAGGTGATGAAAACTCCAGTCAAACCTATCCGTGCCACCTCGCTGAACCATAGCATGGAAACCTTTGGTTTAAAAAGTAGGTTCGGCCCTGCATGGGTCACACTTGAAACTCCATCATGCTGGCCGCGGATTTCCTGCGTACAGGCCCCGCCTTCTTCATAGAAAAACCCTCCGAAAATCTCCGTTCTCGAAGCCAAGCCATTCATTCATTCTCATATATGTCTTTTATATCTCAATCTTCCTTTATCCATCTTTTTAGTCTGATAGGTGGCTGAGATAGTTGCGTAATTCCTAACCCCCCCGTTTGAGCTTAGCTATGAGCGAATTTTTTTCCAAGGAAAGTAAGATATCTCTTGACTAACTATCCGTCGATCTATCAATCCTGTAAAACCATGTCTTTCAAAATAAGACAGTTCTAATCTATAATACTGTACCCAGCGTGTAAATCTATCAATCGAAATCTATTCATATCTACCTTAGTCTGATCAAATCTATTACGATGTATGCATCTTTCTCAGTCTAAATCTATCTATCTATCTATCTATCTATCTATCTATCTATCTATCATAATTGCGTTCGAATACCCACCCACATATTACGTCTAATGCATAGGTATTTGCTGTTTTTTTTCACTCTGACAAAACCGTAACAGTCTTTTCCAGCTTTTATTTTCGTTTTACGAGAATTCCAACCCATTATCCAAATAGATGCCTTGTCTTATTCAAACAATTATTCCGAACGGCAGGAAAGGACCCGTTAAATTCGACTCTCTCTTTACCTAACCTTCAGAGATGCCGACGTAACCTCACCAAGGAAAATGCCGCCATGTTGTTTTTGCATTTTCCAATTATCTACGCTCTTTGTCGTGTCGGGTCTCAGTCGGCCCTCTCAGTATTCTCGCCATTTCGCTTGTTTTAGTCGTTAGGGGCGGGAAGATAGCCCCAGCCGATGTCATGCCTCTAGTGCTTCTTTCAACATTGCCTCTACCTTCGAGCACAAAATTCCAAAACATACTTTTGGCTTTGAAAGTTTATGTATCCGATCCTCAAACATCACAGACTTTTTGTTATTCTTTTTTTTTCTTTCCAAGATTATCCATTCTTATCGTTGTATGAAGTGCCGATATTTTGATAATTTTTACTACTTTTTATCACCTTTATATCAATCTTTAGTTGTTTCTATCGCGAGT
>OY735230.1:7143416-7215916 GCA_963457665.1 Thysanoteuthis rhombus
TGATAATGTATGTTTTGGATACCTGATTTGCACTATATGTATTATGCATACATACTTGTATAAATATATGTTTTAAGCTCTACGCTACACCAACGTAAGGTTTAAAGTTAAATGCATCGAGCACTTTATGAAATAAACCCATCACACATCGGATATTATATCAAATTGCATCCCTGATTTGTATTATATATATATATATATATATATATATATATATATATATATATATATATATATATATATATATATGTGTGTGTGTGTGTGTGTGTGTATGTGTGTGTGTGCGTGTGTGTGTGTGGATGAAGATGTAAATTGGAAGGTGAAGAGAAAAACTCAGGAGGTAGGTGTTATGTCTCAATTTTTTCTTTATTATTTCGTATTTTGAAATGCAACGCCTATATCTTGAGTTTTCTCTTCTTCTTCTTCTAATCATCATTTTCATCGACATTCAATCGGATCACTTCACATCCACAATACAAGCATGTATATGTATATATATATATATATATGATAGATCGATCAAGATAGATAAATCAACCCTTAAACAATATATATATATATATATATATATATATATATATATATATATATATATTCATAGTCAACAAAGGTTCACAGCTTCAAACACTGAATATTTTTCAAATATTTTTGTCACTTTTGTCACTTATTTCTCAAAATCTATTTATGTAATTTGAGGAATTTTCTTCATTGTTTTTTTCTGATTTACATATAATGTTTTTATTATAGTACTATGTGTAAATTTTCTCTTGTTGGGATCATCAATTGTTTACCATGTAACCGTTTCGGGGATTTAAAAAACTAAACAGTAATATCAATATGGCACCCGAACAGTGCTCGTCAAACACCGAACTCTCCTCCAGTCACGAATATATATATGTATATATATATATATATATATATATATATATATATATATATATATATATATATATATATGTGCGTGTGTGTGGATGTGTGGGTGTGGTTGTTTCTTCATTTCTCAGAAATAAAGAAAACTAAGAAAAATGAGGAAAAGAAAAATTAAATTTCAAGATGAAAACAATAGATTACAAAGTCAACATATTTAATGCCAACAGCCATTCTGGAAGTGACATCTTTGCATCTGATTTCGCAATACGCGTGCATAAACCACCCCAGGGGGCCACACCCACATAGGATTACGAACCACACACGGTGGCACACGAACGGAACATAGATAGCCAACAGACATACACTCACATAGACACGCACCCACGAACATGTATGCACGCGCACACACACATACACAGAGAAAAGATTGCTGTCTCTATATATTAATATATGTCTGTGTGTCGTTAAATATAACGGACAAGGAACATTTTGTTTATATTATATTGAATTTTTGCGTACAAGACAACGTCTATTTAGATTCATAGAGTGTATAAGTTGTCCAAAAGTGTAATCATACCTAAAGCT
Organism: Thysanoteuthis rhombus; assembly: GCA_963457665.1. Classification (NCBI taxonomy): domain Eukaryota; kingdom Metazoa; phylum Mollusca; class Cephalopoda; order Oegopsida; family Thysanoteuthidae; genus Thysanoteuthis; species Thysanoteuthis major. Next base: position 7,144,872 of record OY735230.1, read on the forward strand.
TTCGGCTAAACAGAAGTACGATGACGTTTTTAGACAACAAGTACAATCCATGAGTCCAAACATATGTTCTCTTGCGCGGAAACAAGAAAAGAAAAATAATAGAAAAAAGTACCAAAATGTTTCTTGTTCATCTTATTCAACCCGACATGAATAAATGAAGGATTGCTACACACACACACATACATATTTATTTGTTTGTATATATATATATATATATATATATATATATATATATATATATGTGTGTGTGTGTGTGTGTGTGTGTGTGTATAATTATAAGTTATGTTATATTATATGGAATCCCTTCTTTTTCGAATGATCTCCCGTAACAAATCACTTGGTCAAGACAACGTGAAAAAAAATAAACAATTAAAGAAAATGGGGCTACTGCAAGTAACATTTTTGATTGTTTATTTTATCTACGTTGTCTAGACCAAGTGATATACTGACCGTGTAATGACGGGAGATCATTCCAATTAAGAGTTTCAATATAACGTAATGCAATTCATAATCATTCTTTCGGCTCGCGTATCCATTTCTTACCACACACACACACACACACACATATATATATGTATATAAGGTTTCAATCCTACCTCGTGGTACTGGATGGGATAATGGATAGTCTTTAGCCACACTGAAGGGTTGTTATACAACGAAACAGCTGTCTGTGGATGACACAATATACATACATATATATATATATATATATATATATATATATATATATATATATATATATGTATATATATATATATATATATATATATATATATATATATTCTAATTAGACATAGTTGAATCTTGAGCTGGACCAAAGGTCTCAAACCTTCAAGACCACTGACCCTTTCACGGGATCCTTGATCCGTCAGTAAATAAATCAACAAATAAATAAGTAGATGTGTAGTTACCTCTGCCAGCGAACTTAAAGCGGTACAAGTATTCTGTCGCGTCTCTCTGTGTGTCCGACTCTCTGTCAATCTGTCCGTCTACGTGATACCCCCTTAGATATCCAATCAAATTCAATGAAAATTTTGTGGAAGGGTTGTGAGTGGCATCAGTACTCCACTAGACCCCTTTAAAAAATTTTTTTCAATTTCATCTTTGGAAAAAAAGAAGCTTTTTTAGCCTCTTTTCGAGCTTTTTTTTTAAAGGTTGGATTAATAACATGGTTCTCCAGAATCTGGATAGTTTTTAGATATCTTTTCACTTTATTTCAAATATTCTCCAGTGGAAACGTCACTGATGTCATAAATATATTCATTCTGTCAATATTTATTCTTCGATAGAATTTCATACTTGACTTCAGATTTTGACGCTACGGTTGTCCAATTATTGACTGTGATGGCAAGTTTTATATATGTTTTTAAAAAATTTATTCCCCATACAAATTGCAGAATTTGACCTTAGAAGTCCAGTAGACCTCCTGGGGATCCATCAACCCCCTCTTGACCTCAGGCATTGACCGATCCCTTGGATAGTTCCATCGACCCGCAGGGCACGTTATCAACCACTCTTGAAAACCGTGCGATGAGCCAAATGGGGTTTAATTGGAAGTACAAAGATTGTGTCAAACTGACCAGCGGTTGTTTCGGAAATCAGCAAATCATTGATTTTATTCGAGTTCAAACGTTGATCCCCTGGCTTCATCCCAATTGCAAATCATTTATACCTCTTCGGCTTCAGCCAGATAGAGTTAGCAGGAGGTGAAATCACAGCAACACTGTTAGTATCCTTCATTCAACCATCTAAGAAATGAGCGAGACCAAATCAAGCTTAGCTGATATTGGGATGTACATCTATCTCAAGAGGAAATATTTTTCTCAAAGGACTAACACGGCTATTCACACTGTGCAAAAGTACCTCAAACTTTTCTAGGAATTGGGATCCGAGTTCACAGAATAGGAGATGATTGCGACCTCAGCAACTATCGCCATATTACATTATTACCTAAGATATATAACCTATTTACAAAATTACTCTCGAGCAAACTAACTGGCGATCTAGATGAAGATCAACCACACAGACGGGTTGGCTTCAGAAGTGGCTATCCAACAACAGGCGTCCTACGTTTTATAAACCATGTAATCAAAAAGTCATTAGATTATAGCAAACCACATTACTTAACTTCTGTAGATTATGAGAAAGCATTTAACTCGATAGAACATACGACAATCTTCAATCCAATGCTTGTACATGGTGCTGACGAAAATTACATAGAAATCATTGAAAAACAAATACGAAACTGCCACTGCAATAATTAGACTACATGAAGATACGAACATGATAAAGACAAGAAAAGGAGTCAAACAAAGGGATTCAATATCACTAAAACTATTTACAGTCAGCATTGAGAACTTGACTGGGAGGAAATGGGAGTAAACATTGCCGGAAAATATTTGAACCACTTGAGATTCGCCGATAAAGTCCCCGAAATGACCATAAAAATCGAGGGTTAGGTCTTGGAGAGATTGGGGGATACATTTACCTAGGACAGATAATAAAGTTGGAGTATTTCCATGAAAGCAACGTAAAAAAGTCGCATAATGGTTGGCTGGAAATCATTTAGTATGAATAGAGACTTACTAAAAGGCACCTTTCCAATGTGTTTAAAGGGTAGAGTATACAATTGATGCATAATGCTAGCTCTGACTTACGGATGCGAAACATGGGAACTGACAAAACGAACTGAGAACCAACTTAGGATCACATTGAGAGTAATGGAAAGAGCAATGCAGAGATAACTCCAAGAAGTGGAAAATATTCACATGTAGCAGGGGAAAGACATGAGTGGAAGATATCACACAAATAATTAAGCAGGAAAACTGGGCTGGACACTTGGCAAAAAACGATGACAACAAATGGGACAAAAGGTCAACTGAATAAACTCATGGGACAGCGAAAGCAGTAGGAGAATACCAGACACAATTGGAGGGATGAGATTGAGGGATTTACCGATAGACATGGCAAGGGCTAGCACAGTTGCTGCCATCATGTAGGGAAATGGAAAAGGCCTTCGTCCAGCAGTGGACTTATAATAGCTGATACATATATATATATATATATATATATATATATATATATATATATATATATATATATATATATATATATAAATTACATGTATATGCACGTTTATGAACTAACTAACATACATAAGAAATGATATAGATGTATGAATACACACGTACACAACTGTCTCGATCACTGGGTGGTACTGGTATCTATCTATCTATCTATCTATCTATCGATCAATCTATATCTGATGTACAGACCCAGTTCTATTTCCGTCTTGACCACAGACTTGCCCAACCCTAAGCCTCCCCGACATTTACACAACCCACATGCAGCACCTGTTCTTTCATTCACGCTACTCCCTCGGGACTCATGCCATAGCGTACTCTTTCAGCCTCGCCTCAGTTCCATTAAGTATCCCATGAGTCACACTTTTTTTTATCGCCTGAATATATACGCCCTGCTTTGAAGGGTAATGCCTAAAACCCTTAAGATGGAATTCCCTCTTCATCTCATGTTGGTCAAAATATTTCGGGGTTTTAATGTTAAAAGAAAAGCTTAAGTAAACAATGGAGGTCGATCGAAGGGTGAGAAAAAAAAAATTGAGCCAACACTACAGTTCATATATCTTTACCGAGAAAAAATATATAAATATTTGTATAGCGAAAACGGTTTCCAAAGGTTATATTTTCGCTTTAAAATTAATAGTCTGGTATGAAGGGTAAATATCTATCTATCTATCTATCTATCTATCTATCTATCTGAGTATCACAATGTTCATATCTGTCTCTATCTAAATACTAGAAGAGTACCCATAAAAATGATGCGATCATTCACTTATGGATCGGCACTTCTGCCTAAGATCAGGGTTATATATATACATATATATATATATATATATATGCATTGCATTGGATTTATGTAGATTTACGGTGGTAATTTGACAATGGGAAGGCGAAAAGGGATTCAAGAGAAAAACATGGGTTATATCTAATTTTTTTGTTATCACGTTGGTAGGCTCTTGTGCATTTACTTGCTTGCCATGTAATGCATAAAAGACTTGCTGCAGCTGCAGAGAAACTTTATGCCTTTAAAAATATTTGAGACTGAAGAATGGAATGAGACATCTAAATCCTTCTTTCATCTCTCTCTCTCTCTCTCTCTCTCTCTCTCTCTCTCTCTCTTCATTAAAGACCGGATAAAACATGCAGATTTGAGGAAGACCAAGGAATATGTCCACCACATCCTTGTTTCAAAGACATCAAATACGAATACGGTCTCAGAATCTTAGTGAATAAAGAAGTGCATATTTAGTAACACGATTGAATTTTTTGGATCCAGACTAAAAATTATCCACGAAAATTCAGGGGCGGATCCAGAGAAATTCTCAGAATTTTCCGAATTTCTTTATTTATAAAGATTTTCTTTCGTCTCAACACATGACGATCTTCTTTTTTTCCTTTTTGATGGTCAGAGGCCCGTAAAAAAATACCTGAGCGAGTATTTTGTATGAAGGTAATGATTTTATATTTCTATGGACTTATCTTTAAAATGCATAAAAACTATGTTAGTACTTCCAATTCATAGCAATAAACCTTATCTGCGCCCGTAGTGGACCTTGCTTTGTTTGACACCCATCATCAGTTTTTCAGCACCTGTCATTGGACATAGGCCTTCCTTTAAATTCGCCGGACCTCTCTATCGTCGTCGACGTGGAACCAATACCTTCTGAAATTGTGTAGTTCGTCTCGCAATCTTATTTTTGCCGGGCACAGTTCTGCATACATCTTTGGGAATCCATGATGTCCAGCAGTTGTTTAACATTCTTGCAACATGACCAGCCCATTGCCATTTGATTATATATAGTGCAGCGTTGTGATCCCTCCACATGATGTTGAGCATGATTCTCTAATATGCACGTTGCATAGCTACTATTTAGAGGGTCAGACTTTTGGTTATGTTCTATGTTTCAGCTCCATACGTGACTATCGACTGGATGCATTGGTTGTATACCCTTCTTTCTTAGGACTGAGGGGAATTTCTTGTTCTTGAAGGTTGAGCTTGCTCTACCAAAAGTAATTCTCAGAACGCAGCATATCTATTTGTATGATACGGCAGGTCTATATTTTTGTCTGTAACATCTATCAAGGGAAATAACTATCAAATATTAAATGTAATATTGTCTCTCTTACACATTAATTCAATTTTTTTGCTAATGATTAAAATATATATTTAAATATATTAAAAACACCCAAACACAAATTTGTCCGTGATTGAATTATGGTTATAAACTAATCGTAAATGAATTGCATGACGTTTTTGTCTCAAGCAGAATCATTGCTGGATCCGAGGATAAAAATATAATTTGTGACTGTAAGGTCAATATTTTTGGTAAGAGTGATGAAAGCCTTACGCACGATAACATATGAATTTTTACATTAACCGTACTATTAAATGGGATTGCCCTCCTACAATAAAAACTATATATATATATATATATATATATATATATGTATATATATATATATATATATATATATATAGGTGTATACATAGCCTAGAACGCTCTACTGTTTAAAACATTAAACACATTGAAAAACCATTTAAAAAATCTTCTTGTGTCACTTCAGTCACTTATTTCCAAATATCTGTTTATGTAATTTATGTGATTTTCTTCAGTTTTTTTTTCAAAATGTTTTTCTCATATTTTGATGTTATGGTACTATGAGTAAATTTCTTCTTTTTGGGATAATCAGTTGTTTACCATATAACCGTTTTGGGGATCTAAAAACAAAACAATCAATCATATTAATAATATTTACATGGCACACCATCTTCCTTTCAGCTATGATTTCAATATATAGCTCATGTCATACTAGATGAAGCTCGTTATTTTATACAGGGTATTATCATATTGTATTGTATATGGATAAGAACGTATTTAATGATGAGGGATCAGTAAGCATAACAACAGACGTGAGATATTGTTCGAGACACTTCTATTGAGTGTTCACCCTTGCGAATGTTAGATCTGTTGTGACGGTTTTAATCTCTGAACGCATGCAAACCAACTCATGAAAGCATCTTTAGGAATACTAATTACACAGAAAAACTACTTCGAGTTGATTTTCTACCAACATGTACAACCGAATTATTTGCCTTTTTTCTTTTCACTAAACTTAGAGTTAATTTTTCCATATCATATACCATCTAACTTTCATCAATGTGCTTTCTTCTTTTTAACTATCAAATAAATTAGTTTTATAAATATGGTTCTAAAGAAATCGAATCACATCTTAGCCGGTAGTAACACCTCAACTAAACATATATAAGTGTGTCGATGTGGATTATGTATCATCTGACAGTATCAGAATAAAAAGACAAATTAGAGAGCCATAGAACCGTGATCAAATCAGATTTCTTCATTTGATTTGAAGTTTCGACAGTTCAAAACTAACATCGTCAAAAATGTGAGAGAAACACAGTGAGGTGTTTATTTTATAGACCTAATATCCAGTTGTTCGTGTAATGTCCCAGATTTGAGCAAATGTTGATCAGTTTTTGATTAAACCATACGATTTCCAAGTGTCCCGAAGAAACATTATACAAAACGCAATATATATATATATATATATATATATATATGCAATATATATACGCAATATATATATGCAATATATATATATATATATATATATATATATATATATATATATATATATATATATATATATATATATATATATATATATAATTACACATTGCATTGTATTATATGAAAAGTTATTTGGGATGATCTCCCGTCATTACACGGTTAATGTATCACTCACCCTAGACAACGTACACAAAATAAACAGCTAAAGAAAATTGGGCTGCTGCAGAGAACGAACCTTTCATCAATAGGATAACCACTTTAACGTAGCAATGCTTTTTTTCTTTGATTGTTCATTCCATTTAGGTTGTCTAGGATAAGTGATACATAACCATGTAATGACGAGAGATCATCTCAAATATTTCTATGTAATATAACACAATTTACAATCATTCTGTCGGACCACATATATCCATTTCCATACATATGTGTGTGTGTGTGTGTGTTGGTGTGTGCGTTAATAATGCCAAAAGTCATGAGGTGGGATGTATTGATCTTAGGTAAAGTGCACCAATATTCTGATTTTAGATAGGAGTGCCGATCTATTCGCAAATAATCTCTATGCTATGCTAGTAATAATATTAATTGCTATTACATAATTATCATCATCATCGACCTTTTCACCAACACTGTTATCTCCGCCAATAGTAATGGCATCATCAGCTCCATCTACACGTGCGTCTGCCCAATGAATTCGATGTTCGGACGGAGGGGATAGATTTGGCGTTTAGAAGGGCGGGGGTTTCGATTTCACTTGAGATTTAATGTCATTTCCTCTTCCCTCTGGTCATATAACCTTAACCCCTTCCACACTATTTTGTTTTTTTGTAACAGATCCGTCAAGGTGTGGATCATATCCCGTCACTGCACCCGAGTCTGCACGCACAACTGAAAAGGGCGATAATTCGTGCATAAACCGATGCCATTCTTATGAAAATTAGACGGTGTTAAATGACGTACACCTCCGCATCTCCAAGTTTCATTAAGTGTATAAATAGACGGTGCATATTTCGGTAATTGTCGGCCGGACTTGGAGTTTAACCACCCGGTGCCTTTACCATGGTGACCACTTAGGTGTGTGTGTTTCTGCGCACACTTATGTGTGTGTATATGTGGATGTTTATGTGTGCATATGTTTGCATGTGTGTATCTGCGCTCGTTCATGTGTATGTGTGTATGTGTAAAGAGTGACTTATTTCCCTGCGTTAAACACAGAAAGTGGACAACAACGATCCGACGCCGGACACTTTAGAAAGAAAGAGAAGGGAAAATGTGTTTATTTTGCATTCATGCGCGTTAGACGGCTTCTTTTTTGTTTGGGTGATATTTTGTTTGTTTTATCGGACAGTTACCAACACCATCCGTCTCATAAAAAAAGCTTGTCCACCCTTTTCTCACCCGCAAACGTTCGTTTTTTGCATTCGTTAAATCTCATTAATTTTGCTTCTTTTTCTTTCTTCCTTTCTCTCTTCCTTTCCTTCTTTGTTTTTTTCTAGTCTTAATTGCTTGAATTTCGTTTGTCATTTATTTTTCTTTCTTCCTCTTTCTCCTTTCCTATGAATGATCTAATTTCATTGAAATTATTTAGATAAACTTACACACATACATACATACATGATTATCCACCCATCCTAAAAAAAGAATAACATTTTATTGTACTGTGAACCTATCATTCTAAGGGACCCTATTCGACCGAAGTCTCCAAAAGATTTTATTTGTAACATTTTATATAAATTTTATTCTCAGCAAAGTCATTGATTTGGCCGGATTGAAAATCAGTTGTTCAATGAAAAACATTTAATCATCTGTCCAATGTACGAAGTTGATATAAGCCTGATAATTTAGCACACGAGGCATTGCAGTGTTGAATTTGAAGTTGTTTTGATCAGCAGTTCTAGAGAAATCTAACAAATCTAAGAAATCTAACAGCTCATTGATCTTTTATCTGAAATTATTGATCTAGATTTAGTTATAAAATATTTAAACTGACTATAGATCTAAATCGAGGAATAAAATATATAAATTGTCAACACTGAAAGACGTAACCGAAAAGAAAAAAAATTGAGACAAAAATTGTCTAGTTCCCTCAGCACTTACTTTTTGGCACGCCTTACGCATCAGAATTAACCCTGACCTCAAATTTGAGAGCAATGAAAAAAGTAGCCCCCCCCCCACTTTTGATTTTATTCTTTTGATTCCTTGCCTACGAATGACCGGTGTTCTAGCATTGCACTAATGTATGTATAGATATTTATCAAACTTGCTTCAAGCCAAATGAGACCAGAGAAGAAGGTGTTGCTTTAAACCTTTAAGTCGGTAGAATCGTGCATGCTTTGAAAATCAGCGTTTTATCTGGGATCGAACACCGACCGTCGACAGGGGTACGAGATGCGAAATTACTTCAACCATTAACCAGACCCCTACGGACCTAGTGAAATTAAAAAAGAAAAAAATCGAACAATCACAACAGTTTATAACCCACGGTGTATACTTAAACCCCACCCAGTGAAACCAAATCCTGAACTCGTCTACTCGATACCCTGTTTGCTACTCGGAAACCCAATCCGTTCCCTTGAAAAAAAAAATAGGAGCTCAAAACACCCAGTCGTTAGCAAACGTAACCGTAATTTTCCGCCATTTCTCTGAAGTAAACCGCAGCACCTCGTCAAAAAGTCATCCGCCCACTCGTAATCAGTTCGAAGCAGGGGAAAAAAAAAGTCCAGAAAACAAGAGGAAACAAAATAAGACAAACGAGGACAAGCAGATATACGTTCACTGATCTTTTGTGAGTTGAGAAAATAATATCTAAATTGAAAAAAAAAAAAAACCGACCGAGAAGTGAATGCTATGAAAGCAGACACTAATTACCGTAAGTTCTCGTTCTAACGGCACTCCTAATGGTAAAATAATTGTAGTCAACTTTAAAGCAGTATATCTTAGCTTAGAATTGAAGGTTATCATTCGAAATAAGAACTAACACATTTTTGCCAACTGGATACCGGTTCATTTAATCCGGAAGTATATGATTCTGGGGTCTTTGAACCAATGAATTTTTCAGGAGCGCTTTGAGCAGCTGACTGGTTGTTGAAGACTTTCCCTTGTATGAAGTGGCCGAAATACTTTGAATTGTGGTTGATGGTCCGAAAGTTGTTTGGCGAATAAGCTGGATGAGGTAGAGTGTCGTTGCTTAGTATGTTTGCGCAACATAGAGTTTAAAAGAAAAACTTTTCCTCCAGGGTCATTCTCACGACATGTCGAGCTTTTTTTTTTGCTTTTCTAATTCGGTGCAAATGTCGATCAACTGTTGAATGATCAACGTTTAGTGAGTCCGCCTCAATAATAGCCCTTAATTGGAAGTTGTCAATCGCCGAAGGACGTCCACATTTTCAAGGTTCACAACTCAGTTTCAAAAATTTTGGAACCAATATTAAGCTGTACGTTTGTTGATGGTCCCTCTGGCCAAATACTTGATTGATATTGCGAGCAGTAACCGCTACTTTACGTCCCATTTCGAACCCAAACAAAAAAATTACTCGAATTTGCTTTTCCCCATCTTTGATTTGATAGCCTCAAATAAACCAGAATGAATAGAGAAAAGAAAATATTCAGCTTAAATACATGGAGCGAAATTCACGAGTCAAAATGGTATATTAAATATTTGAATAATTGTTCATTCAGAATATTAGCTTCAAATTTCAAAAACGATAAAAGCCACGATCATTTTTTGACTATTTGATGATACATCATATAATGACATTTTTGTTTTTATATACGTATTTGCAAGACCATTGTAGGAGATTGGTTTGTAGTACCAATACATGAAGATTTCAGTGCATCATTTTAATAACCTTTGAGGTCATTTATTTAATTTGAAGACCTGTAACCCATGTATGGGGCATTGATCTGCGGGAGGTTAAAGCAGAATCCCCAATCAATACACTTTCTATGGAATTCTACCAATCATAACCACTAATTCGTTATCAGCACTTATAAAAACCCAAAGTTACCGTAATAACTGGGGTCAACTGTACATTATCCAGGGTGTCAGGCATTGAGTGATGCCTTGTAAACTGGTCGTCAGAGGCCACTGTTATCCTAATTGAGTACCCAATCACTGAGATCTTGTGCCAAACTAATCAAAACTTAGATAATAACTGTTAAGTGCATAACATGACTCGGTGGTAAGTAAACACGCCTTGAAGACCATTTCTATCCTCACTGGATGTCTAAAAAAACACAAAAAAACTGTTGATCGCTTTACGTAGCTCAGGGACCATCAAATTACAGCCCCCCAAATCTGACTTTGCATACAATTTTTATTCTGTTTTTTTTATCTATCTTCGGTCAGAGAACAATAACATTCAGAATCGAAAAATAGGGTAAAAGTCTTATTTTTCCAGCGTCTTCGAACGAATCGATGTTTCATTAAACAAAATGTTTCAACACTTCATATCTCGGTAGTTCTATCATTATACGCAAAATTTGACAATATTTTGCACTCCCTCAATATCATAGCCATTATCGATTGATAGTAATGGACGTTTCAGTGGGTGAAAATTATATATATACATATATTTAGATTTAATGTCATTCTCCCCTCTGGTCATGTACCCTTAACCCCTTCCACGTTATTTTGTTTATATAACAGATCCGTCAAGGTGTGGATGATATCCCGTCACTGCACCCGAGTCTGCACGCACAACTGAAAAGGGCGATAATTCGTGCATAAACCGATGCCATTCTTATGAAAATTAGACGGTGTATATATATATCAAAACTTATATGTTGAAAAACATTAAGTAAATAGAAAACAAGTTATTTCAAAACATTAGAATGATTGTTGTTTCATTTTCTATTCGTCTTGGCCTGCAAGACATAAAATCATTTCTAATCCAGTCCGTTTTTGCAAAAGCTTGCCGGCTTTTGACGTAGATTGATGATTAGCAAGCTCTTCTCCGTCGAATTCTATCACTGGATGATCTACCATTTGGACTTGGTTGCAGACAACGTCAAGTTTACTGAACTGCTCAGTTGGCAGTGGGACACCATTGAATGAACTTGGTCCCTGTGTGTCCATCGAACTTACAATCATCAAACACGTCCCCTGCATGTTTTTTTTTCGTTTCCAAATATTCACATTACCCAGATCCGTCAGATCCCATCCTAACTCTGTAATCTATATTAAGCTCCCTAGGGCTTCCAATTTCCCCCAAAAGGGTTTTAGCCCGCAGACAAGATTAAGGAAAAGGCGGCAAGTCAAATGATGGTGATCCTGAGAAAAAAACTTTTTCAGACTCTTTTCGTAAAGTAGAAAGGAACCTAGGATGAGTGTGTGCGAGTAATTTAAAGGACACTTAGGCGCCATTGTCCTTGGTTATCTATTTTCCCCGTTAATATTAAAATGGCTGAACACTTTCTGCACAGACGTCGTAAATAAAGTAGTGAATAAGTTAATAAATGACTGAGAATAAATAATGCAGCGAATATATATATATATATATATATATATATATATATATATATGTCAAAGCAAAACGTATTTAATCAGGGTGGTAGTCGCGCGTGTCGAAGACCTCAGCGGTTGTCCGTAGACGGTGTAAAAATCAAGGAGTAATAGATGCAGAAAAAGCGGAAGTAAAGGTGCAGACCAACGCATGCGCAATGTATAGCATTTTTGTTGTTTGTTTATGGTTTCCTTGTTCGTTAATATGAATTGCAATTATCGGATCCGATGACACGAGTCTGGCTTGAGTGCAGGCGACAATCCCGACTGCCTTTTAAATGCTCTGCACGTAAGAGTGCCTTTTCTTGATTTTGCTATGGATATTCATTCATTCCTCGTCGCTTGCATCCAGGCCAGTCAGGGGGTTCAGGTTTGGGTTGGGGGAAAGAGGCCTTTGGTTTGCGTCATTTGACGTAGTATAGAGACCGATCCCTACTTTTGGAGGATTAGCAGGATCGACTCAGAAGGCCTTTCAATGCACGTAAGTGTGCTTAAAAGAATTCTATAGATATTTATTAATTCCTAGCAGCTAGGCCAATCAGGGAGTTCGGGTTTGGGTAGGGGGTAGGAGGCCTTTGGTTTGTGTCATTTAACGTAGCGTAGAGACCGATCCCTTCTTTGGGAGGATTAGCGGGATCGACACAGAAGGCTTTTCAGTGTACGTAAGAGTGCTTGCAGCCGGGCCAGTCAGAGGGTTCGTGGTTGGAAGAGGAAGGGAGCCTCTGGTTCGTATCATTGTGCTTAGTGTGGGAATCGGTCTTCTTCTTGGGGAGAACAACGGGATCGCTACAGAAGATCTTTTACTACAGAGCTTTGTTTTTTATTCATGTATTTTTTTTTATTGCTCGCAGCCAGGTTAGTCAGAAGGTTAAGAAAATCGGTGAGGAGAAGGACCTCTGATTTGTGTCTTTTAGCGTAGCAGTGGTGATCGGTCTCCTCATTAGGAAGATTAACGGGACTGCTGTGCACACAAGAGTGCCTTTCCTTGATTGTTCTATGCATATTGAAAGGTAGAGAACGAAGGTGAATAAGAGTGGTGCTCTTACGCTGACCACGCCTTCAGCCGTCTCTGCTTGAGTTTCACATAACTCATTACTTCATTCTTGGCCTGTATGTGAATTTTAGACTTGAATGTGACGAGTATCCGAGGTGGCGTCACTCCCTTCACTCTGGGTTGTTGTTCACATAGCTCGCAGGAGAGATAGATTCAGGCCTTCTTATCTGATACTACACACTCCTATCTATCTATCTATCTATCTATCTATCTATATTTGTCTTTAGTCGTCAGTGTTCGAGTATAAATAAATTTAATTTATTCGAAAATGTGATTTACATACTTATATCACACACTCACATTCTCTCTCACTTACTCGCACTCACACACACACACACACACACACATACACGCACAAATATACTACAGTCTTTTGTTGTTACATTTTGGCCATATAAGGTACTCCTGGGACAATTGTTTGTTTAGTCAGTACTCTTAATCAAAGATCGTGGCATGCCAGTGATGAGACTTTTGTGAAGATACTTGGCGATAAGACAAAGCCGATTTAAGTGTATCCCAACGCCAATAGCACAAAGTTAACAAAAACAGGCTCTGCATAATATCGAACTTAGGTGGTCGATTACAGGCTTGGAACCTTTATATCACCATACATCTCCTGTGACATTAGAAACTGTCCACCAAAACTCAACATAGGTTTCTTTAGTTTTTAAGTTCGTCTTGCTGGCTGTCAGACTGGCATATAGGCTGCACCGAAGGATATAGAGGGATGAAAATTTAAACACACTTTTAAAATATTTAGAAAAAAAATTTTTCTTGAATCCCCCATATAGGATTTTGGTCGGGTTCAATTTGCAATATAAGTTTATGCTAAAGTGATCACTTGCTTTGTTTCCAGCACCCATCACGCTTTAAAAAATTGGAAATAAGATAATACTTATTAGTGATCACTGCCCTACGAAAGGTAAGAGAAATAATTTATTGATTGATCACTTTTTTTATTCAATTTTTCAATTGATCACCTCAACACGGTACGCTGTCAAAATATGTTGGTCACGTGATTGTTTCTATTGAGTGACTAACCAGATCTGTTTTTATAACTTTTCCTCAGTGTAGACACTTACTAAGTTCACTCTAATCTGAATCAAGGTTACTCCGATGAGGAAGTTTCCCAGAAGTGAGCTCGTTGTACAGGTTGTTTCGAAAAAGGTCCGACAACTGGTATTCACACTATTTTAAATCTAAAGAATATTTTTAATGACACAAATTACTAAAAAATTCCAGAAGATGCTAATTACATATTCATTCTAACTTTCCTATAGGTGTTGAAAAAATCTAACCTGAGTGCTGATTCGTGCCCTTTCATTGCATAAACCGTTAATTACATTGAAAACCGACATAGCAGACACAGCACAAAGGAATGGATGCTCATACAAAGCTAGCGCATGATCCAATCATTCCATCTGCTAAATGCTGATGTCTACAGTTTCGCTATATGAGTAATATTGTAATGTATAATTTATAAATTTACTTGTACATGAATTCTACCCTCTTATCTTTAGGATTGCGTCCTTTATGAAACAATCTGTGCAAGGAATATTCTGCGATATTAGGTCGCTAAAACTCGCTAAAACTCGATCTGCCCCAAGCACCCAAATAATCACTAGGTTTAGCTCCTTCTAGTACAAAGGACTTCCAACTCACAACACTCTTAATAGTCTTGTGAGACTAGTTGTTATCCCTGAACCGCTTGAAACCCCTCTCAAACTCATTTGTTCTGAATTCTATAGAATTTTAAAAGATTGAACCTTTTTTTTTATTTGAATAGAAAATATATTTGTCTAATTGTGCGACGGAAGTAACTTTGCGCAGAAGTTACTCCCTGTGATTTAGGATTTGAATTATTTAATATGAATATAAGAGTTGAACTAAGGCTGGTTCTATGCATTCGGGGAAATGAGGGTTATAGGATATGAATTAGATCCGATCGAAACGAGATAGACATAAAACAAGAGAGAAGAGAAGAAAAGAGAAAGAAGGGGAAATTGAGAGAGGGGGAGAGAAAGGGAATACTATTGGAAAATAGAGAGTAAGAAGAGAGGTAAAAGAGAGGAAAGAGAGATCTGGGTGAGGAAAATGAGAGAAAAAAGTGGAGAATAATTGAAAGGTACAGAAAAAAAAACATGGAAATAGAAAGAAGAGGGGTGATGGGAAAAATGGAGGAAAGGCGAGTGAGAAAGGATAAAATGAGAGAGAGAGAGAGAGAGAGAGAGAGAGAGAGGGGGGGTCAGAGGAGAGAGAAAAAAAGATGGGTCCAAATTGCAAAAAAAGATAATAAGCATAGCATGTAATAGTCTTTTTGGCAACTTGTCTTTAAAAGGGAGGAATAGAAAGAAAAGGAAAAGGGTGATATAATAAGAGAGAGAGAGAGAGAGAGAGAGAGAGAGAGAGAGAGAGAGAGAGAGAGAGAGAGAGAGATGGGGGGGCAAGGGAGGCGTAAACGAAAGCATCCAATGAACGTGTGAGCCCGGAAGAAAGCATCAGGAATTCAGTGTGGAATGAGACGAAGTGATGAAGAATTTGGTAAATGCACCGAGACAGACGGACAGATTATTGGTCTCGAATTGCTTTTTTGATATCCACCTCCTCTGTGCACTATTGATGGCGAAGTCCAGCTTTCCAATTTGTCAAAGCAATAGGACGTCAAAGCCTTAAGAACGGAGATGAGGAGGCGACAAAGCCGCAAGAAAATCCAACGGCTACCAAAGCAGTGAATATTCCCCGCTACATCGAACATACTTTGGAGAGAGAGAGAGAGAGAGAGAGAGAGAGAGAGAGAGAGAGAGAGAGAGAGAGAGAGAGAGAGGGAGGGAGGGGGGACGTAGTGGAAGTATACGTGCGTGTGTGTGTGTGCGAGAGAGAGAGGAAGGTAGTGGAAGTGTGTATGTGTGTGTGTGTGTGTGTGTGTGTGTGAGATAGATAGAGAGAGAGTGAGAGTAAAAGGAACTGAGGGAGTTGGAGAATATTCGAGTGTATGTATGCACCAGCGTGTGTGATACACACACACACACACACACACACACACACATATACATATATATTTAGAGAGAGAGAGAGAGAAAGAGAAAGAGAGAAAGGGTAAGTGGAAATGTGTATGTATATGTGAGCGCGAGAAAGAGACAGAGCGGGTGAGAGTGAAAGGGACAGAAGGAGTGAGAGAATTTAAGTGTATGTATGCATCTGCGTATGTGACATATATATGAAGAGAGAGAGAGAGAGAGAGAGAGAGAGAGAGAGAGAGAGAGAGAGAGAAAGGGGGGGAGGGAGCATAACAACTAAGGGGGGCGCAATAGGGCTTTTGTAAATTAATAACGCTCTTGGTTCTTCTTGAAATATACGTCTCATAAAAATAGTGAGTGATAGATTTAAAGTGTGAGTGCAAGAGAGTGAGTATGTGAATGTATGTGTATGTGTATGTGAGAGAGAGAGAGAGAGAGAGGAAAAGAAAGAGAGAGAGGGGGGAGGGGTTGTTCAGTCACAAGGTGGATGCAATTGGATTTTAGGAAATTAATAACAGTCTTGGTTTTCTAGAAATATACGTCCAATAACAATAGAGATAGAGAGTGGGAAAGGGAGAGAGAGACAGAGAACGGATTTGAGAGCGAAAGAGAAAGAGAGAGAGATAGGGTAAAAGAGAGAGAGAGAGAGAGATCAATTGAGAGAGAGAGTGTGAGAGAGTGAAAAAGAGAGAGATGAGAGACAGAAAGTTCAAAAGTGAGAGAGAGACAGTGGGTTAGATCATGAGAGAGAGAGAGAGAGAGAAAGAGAGAGAGAGAAAGAGAGAGAGAGAGAGAAAGAGAGAGAGAGAAAGAGAGAGAGAGAGAGAGTCGGGAAAGTAAAACGACTAGGGGGGGGGACACAATAGGGTTTTAGGAAATTAATAACGCTCTTGATTTTTCTAGAAATATTCGGATGTCGGGCAGGTCCGGGCATGAATGGATGGAATAAAATAGTCGGACGGATGGAAGGATGGGACTTCCGCTTTTTGGGGTGGAAGACATTTTGTCGGGAAAATATCAGGTTGAGACACGATGCATTGCGCATGCGCACAAGAAGAGACGCCAGAATTCATGTGCGTACACGCTTCCTTTTCTTCCGTTTTTCTTTTTCTATCTTCCGATGATGTCCTTGATTTAAAAAGAAAAAAATATTAGTTTTTTGTTTTATCTTTTTCTTATTTGTTTTATCTTTCATTCTTTTTCTTCCCTTTTTTCACTTATTCAGTTTCTTTCTCTTCTTCTCTACTTTTTTCTTTTTCCTTTTTTCCTATTTCTTTTTTTCTCTTTTCTTTCTTTTTTTCACAAAGTTAATTTCACTTACTTGATTTATTTCTTTTTTTCTTTCTCATATATATATATATATATATATATATATATATATATATATATATATATATATATATATATATATATATATATGTGAAAGGTGCTTATGTGTTTGTCTGTCATGCTATAAAAAAGTACTTGAACATTGGTGCAGCACAACCATATTTGACATGCCTACTGAATATACGTTGGTGGAGGTTTCGAAACAAACAGTTTTTAAGAAAAGTCTTTAAAAGGGTCTCTAGCAGGGGTTGTTCTATTTACAATGCTTCTATAATGCCCTCTCGTACACATATCTTTTTTATATGTATATATATGATTCTTCAATTAATTCTGATTAAAATTGAATCAAAAAGTTATGAGAAAAAAGTATTCTGAACGTTTAAGAAGGGTGAGGCTAAATTTATAAAGCAAATATATAATGCCAAACGGGGCCTTTACTTTCCGTTCAATACATAGTGAATTCAATACACAATATAGAAATACGAACGTTTAAAAACTGGAGTGAATTCCGTATTTCCATATTGTCTATTGAATTCACCATAATGTCGGATAAATCTTATCCTTTTCCTCACCATAGATATATATATACATATATATCGGTTGGGTTTGCTTCCCGAATAATGGCTTTCGGAGGTTTTCCATGTGTGCAGGATCTTAGACAACGGGGCCTGTGAGCAGAATATCCCTCCGGTTTGCACAGTTAAGTTCCAAGGTAAAGCGCGACATTATCGTAGCTCATTTGTAAGAAGTAATATTCATCATCATTGGATTGTGAGTTCGATCCTTATTGGCAACTTCATACTTATGGCCTTGTGTCCAATCAAACTTTCGCCCAGTAAATAATTATTCCAGAAAACAGAGCTCAATTAAAGGGTGTTTCACTTAAATATAATCACTATTTAACTTGAATGCACCCCTGAATGTCTGCAAGGACGGTAGAAATCGGGACGTTGGAATCACCCTGGATAGGGCCTTCACCTCATTTAACGGGGACGTTATTAAAGTATATTCCGAATACTGTATTTCATCATAGATAATCCACACCCCCAACTGAATTTCAGTTCCAAATGGAAAATGCATAATCCCGCGTCAATAACTATTCAAATATGTATAACAACTCGCCTGGGAGGTCTACGAGACTTCTGAGGTTAAATCCTGTCATTTGTATGAGAAATATATGAAAAAAATATAAATCTCACTATCACAATCAATAATTGAACGACCGTAGCTTCAACATTTGAAGTCATGTGAATAAGTCAACCAACGAATGAATATAGTTAGAATAAATCTATTTATGACGTCATTAAAAATAGAGTAAAAAAAAGAAATGTCCTGTAACGTATAGATTCTGGAGATTAGAATTTGTCCAGTGGATTATTGATTCCGATGTTCAAGTCTGTAGACAAAACAGTATGGCCAAGAGCGCTTGAACACACAAACAAATAAACCTGTCTGAATAAGAACCTGAAAGGTAAAAAAACCCCTTTTCTTCCAGAATTTTTTTCTATGAGATGTAGTAGAGGACCGATGATAGTTTTCAAGCCTTTAGACACAACATTATGGCCAGGAGCGCGGGAACAAACAAACAAACAAACAAACACACGTACATATAAATGAGGAAAGAACCATTTGTGATGGCTTCGGTAGTTCAATTATTTTTCTGTAAATAATACGCATCTAGATTTTTTCGGGGAAATGCGGGTTATACAAGGGGTAATAAGGTATATTTTTTTGCTCCCACCAAGAAGTGACAGCAGCTCCCCCATGATTGCACCTGGGTGAGGCACATTTGAAAGTAAGGTGAGTAGAGGTTTTTGGAAGAAAAAAAAAAGGAATTGGTAGAATCCACGTATAACAAGATTCCTTCGATGGGGGAAATGTGGTTAATTCTTATCCCATAAAGAAAAAAATCTCCTCAAAGCAGCCACCCCAGGGTATTGTCTGTAGATTTCCGTTATTAAAATTTTATAACAATGGTTTGAGTCCCTGATAGAATAGAGCAGAGCTTGAAGCGTACAGGGGAGCATAGGAGAGTGTATGTGTGTTTGAGTGTGTGTGTATAAGAGAGAGAGAGAGAGAGAGAGAGAGAGAGAGAGAGAGAGAGAGAGAGAGAGTGGGGGAGAGAGAGAGAAAAGAAGGAGAGGGGTGGGAGAGAAGAGAAGAGAGAAAGAGCGATGGATAGATAGATAGATAGAATTAATGAAAGGGGAGAAAACAAGGAAGAAGAAAATAAGCCAAGGAGGACAGGGATCAAAAGAGAATAACGATTTGAAGAGTTATATTGGGAACGAGTGAGAGGGCCTGAGGAAAGAAGAACGGGGAAGGTATTCAAAAAAGAGAGGTAAAGATATGAGAGAGAGAGAGAGAGAGAGAGAGAGAGAGAGAGAGAGAGAGAGAGAGAGAGAGAGAGAGAGGAGGCAGGAGAGTTTGAGGAGGGAGGGAGAGAAAGATAGGGAATCGGAGAGAGAGTGTGAAAGGAGAGAGAAATATATTCTCAGAGAAAGGTGCATTTGTACAGAATACACACACACACACACACACACACACACACACACACATATATATATATATATATATAGAGAGAGAGAGAGAGAGAGAGAGAGAAAGAGAGGGAGAGAGTTAAAGTTTGAGTGGGTGAGAAGGAAGGAGGGAAGGGAAGGGAAGAGAGGGTGAAAAGGGGAAATAAATATATTCTCAGAGAGAGAGAGAGAGAGAGAGAGAGAGAGAGGGAGAGAGGGTGCATTTATACAGGATATATAAACATACATATATATATGTATATATATATATGTATATATATATATGTATATAAGAGAGAGAGGGGGAGAGAGAGAAAGGGGATAGTTACAGAGGAATAAGGAAACAGATAGCGAGAGAGAGCAAAAAAAGAAAATGGGCGAAAATATGAAACAAAGGACGAAGTAGGGGAAAAGAAAACGAATGAAAAGATTAATGAAAGAGATGAATGGGGGGGGGTGAAAATGGGAAGAATAAGAAGTATGGAAAGTCATTGAAGGAAAGAGAGGTAAAGATCAAGAAAAGAGAAAAAGAAAGAGAAGGAGTTGAATTGTGTGGGACGAGAAACAATAGAAAGATGCAAGAGAGAGAAGAGAACAAACGAATAAAATGAAGAGAGAAATAAGAAAAGAAGAAAAAGAAGATAGTAAGGAGAGAAAGAGGATATTTGAAGAATTATGGAAAGAAACGACGAAGAAGAAGTAGGAGAAAAAAGAAGGATAAGACGGGGAAGGAGATGGGAAAAATAGGAAAAGGTAAAAAGAAAGAAAAGAAGATGAGAAGAAGAAGAAAGAGGAAGAATAGAAATTAGGACGCAGGAAGTAAAACACAGAAATGTGAAAGGCAGTAAAGAATGGTAATTGAGAGAAAGAGAGGTAAAAGATAAAAGAGAGAAGGGAGAGAAAACTAAGAGAGGGAAGAGGGTAAAGAGAAAAAAAAAGGTATGCCAAAGAAAACGAAGGAAAGGAAGAAGGAAAGATTAACAAAAAGAAAGAAAGAAAGAACGAAAGGGAAGGAGAAAGACTTATTGGATGGAATATTGAGGACGAAGGATGAAAACTTAAAAAAGACTGGTCTGGTTAGTCACTCTATATATGTTGGGTTTGGGATGATCAATTAAAAATGGGAAAAAGAGCCATTTGTCAGTGAAAAAAATCTACTCGCTCATCCAATGGTTTTGAACACTATTTTAGATTAAATAACTTTTTAATACTTATACTCATTCCATTGTATATTTATTACTGCTCTCCTATCTCTCTCTCTCTCTCTCTCTCTCTCTCTCTCTATATATATATATATATATATATATATATATATATATATATGTATATATATAAAGAAAGAGATACTTCTGTACGTACATTCAACAATTTCTCCCTAGTATATTATCTATCACAGTATCGCCCTATCTTTCTCACGTTTGTCAAACGCCTGTCAAAGTTGGATTGGACTGCCCCCACCCTGCCTAAACAAGAACAAACCCCACTTAATCCAGGGGAGTAAACGCTTCACTGTTATCAGGTCCTTTTAAACCGTACTGATATAGAGAATTTACAGTACCCTATCGTGATTTGGAATTACCATCAAGTGATTGCTAGGCAGCTCTCTTTCTAACTGAGCCAAACTAACAAATCTCGTATATTTTCGAATTAATTCATCATATATACAGTACAAACGTTGTAATAATCATCTTCAGTCGGAATAAGAGTGGCAGCGGAGTCTGACCCTGCTGCAGCTAGGTGTGTCTGTTTACTTTTCTTATCCACTTATCTAGAGGGTCTCTCCTGGGAAGCTTTCCCGACCCAACCTCGGCCGATTACCAAATTAAAACAAATGGCAGTACCCTGTAGGAAGAAGCCCATTGCACCTCACCAGCTTCTCCTCGTCTACCCTACGCCCTCACGCTCTTTCTAGAATCCTCGGGTCGAACGGACCATTTATTTCATTTAAATTAACGCCATGGCAAAGTTTAACAGTGTCCGCATCTCCCAACCCCTGGTCTCTTGCCACGTCGAATTGGTCGGCCCCCACCGTTCAGCCTCGCCTCCTATCCCTGAATTGGCCGGCCACTACCGTTCCGCTCTTGTGGTCTTTACTAATGACGGTGAAGCTGTCAAGCAAAACTCATTCGATAGAGTGGCGAGTTTTTTTCCTTCCCTTTTTTTTCCCTATTTCACCATCTAGTATATGCTTGGGTAAACTTAACCAAATTAGGGTGGACGTTCGGGTCAGAGGTAAATAACGTTGCACAAGTGATTGTTTTTGTTTTGTCACTTTTTCCACCTGCGCCAAGTCAATATGGTCACAAGGTCAAATACTTACGACCCTTTTTATAAAAAAAAATCATTTATTTATCGGGATTTAGCATGATGGGGTTGGTTTGGTTAGAACCCAAGATGAGGAAAAACTGCGTCGTTTGTTTCATCTATTTATTTATGACTGGCTACGTATATCTAAAAAAAAAAGTTATACGTTGGAAGCCATCTATTATAATTACAAATAATGTTATCAAAATCTAATCGTTGTCGAAATCAATCGGTCCCAATCCCTATTAAAAATTAATATATATATATATATATATATATATATATATATATATATATATATATATATATATATATATATATATATATATATATATATATAGTTCCTTAACCTCATCACCCTTCCCTTTACATTACCGAAACATACCCACTCAATCTAACATCACATTACATCCCTCCTACCCTGACACCTTAAGTCCTCTCCAAGACCCACTGCTGCTGCTAAACCATCGACTTCATCACTGGCTGTACTTTCTCTCACATAACAGGATGCCCCCAGCAGATGGGATACCATTTTTTTTGCTCATGAAACTAAGCTGCTGATGGTGGAGTCATGTTTCACATCAAACTTATAACCTCTAAAAGTACACACACAGCACACACTACTGAAGATGGGAACACCTCCCGAAACATGTCGAGACTATTAATAAAAACATTTACAGAAAAATAAACCTAACTTCCATACACTTTACTCCCGAGTCTGTCTCACTCTCTATAGTTCATATTATATATATATGTATATATATATATATATATATATATATATATATATATATATATATATATATATATATATATATATAAATTTTGTACATTTTTTCATAATGTGAATTTGTTTATAACAATTAATTTAATAATATAACAATGAAATTATGACAGTGAATGTGAATTGTTCAAATTTCTATTTTCCTTATATTCATAAATGACGATTTGACCCAACCCCTTAAGAATTTTTTTTCTATGAGTAGCCCTGAAGAACATGGTGTATGGTATGAAATCAACTACTGCACCAGGATTGAAAACCAAAATAGGAGAAAAAGGTTGTCACCATCGACATCGAACTTCGTCAGAACGTGTGTAGATCAGTAGCTTGCCGACTTAATGAATATATTGAAATGAACGACCATCACATCGAACCTTACACGTAAGACATTATACTTGTCTATGTTTTCAGATCTGTAGTTTGATAGGTACATCAATAAAATTGTTTCGAGATGAATTGTTTTTATTATTGGGACACCCAGTATTTGAAAAAACAGTAAAGAACGGTCCCTAAGAAAAAAAAAATGATTCCATCACCTCATATGTTAGATGTCCCGAAAAATAAACTGTCAGAAGTTGTAAATGATAGCCATTTAGCTCCCAAATATTTGGTATTTTTTTGTTTTGTTTTGTTTAGATGATATTCGTTGAATAAGTTCAGTGTTGATTTAAAACTAAGCCAGTGGTGGAAAGGAGGAGATACTCCATAGCAATTACTCAACTTCTGGTAAAATCCTCGGTAAAACCGTAGGATAAAAGAATGTAAATAATCTGGCTGTGTTTATACCAATTATTATATCATTCTTTAGAAAAAAAACAGAAGTGCGTATGATTTGGATTATAACGAGAAAGAGAAAAATATTCCTTTTCTGTCTGCCTCATTAACTGCCGGGGAAGAATAATTGTCAAGACGACCCTTTGTCTTCATGTTAAATTTCGTGAAAAATTGAGCCCACGGAAAATTTAAAAAATGCAATTGTATTTGAAACTGGAGCTAAAAACCTTTTTGCTGTTGAGCCCCAGAAAAAAGTATCCACGCACAAAATTTAACGCATTTTCCGTCAGAGTGCGTTCACATTCTCTAAGCCTTTAAAGAAGGCAATACACTTCTTGGGCGGTGGTGTCTATTCAGGGTGGTCTGAGGTACGCGAAAACACTGACGCACACAGACGCGCGTGCACACACACACACACACACACATATATATATATATATATATATAAGCTCATGCAAGCAAATATATGTACATATAGATAGAGGAAGTGGTATTATCATGGGAATATACACATACAATATACATGGTCCCAAAAGTGAGACCAGATTTGCCCCGAAACAATATTATAGATGATATAAACAAATTACAGATCTAATGAACACACACACACATGCACATACATATATACACACAATGAATGAACACTATGAACAAACACACACACACACACATATATATATATATATGTATATGTGTGTGTACATATATATGTGTGTGTGTGAGTTTGTTCATAGTGTTCATTCATTGTGTGTATATATGTATGTGCATGTGTGTGTGTTCATTAGATCTGTAGTTTGTTATGTACATAAGTATGTTGCAAAATGTGATCATAAAAATCTCTCAAACATTCAAAAGTTAAGCACACTAAAAGAGGAAAAACTGAGGTATAATGGATCACGGGGCACAGTGGATCATTATTTTTTTTCACATGCAAATACACAACAGGATGGCTACAAATTCTTCCCCTCAGGCCAACACATCTGCCATCTTATTTTGTGAAAGACTTGCCTGCTTGAGTATTGTTGTGCAATGTGCAAGCTATGGGATCTGATTTCAAGCTTTCAGAGGTAGTCTTATTTTCATAATAGCGCCACAACTATTCAGTCTCTTCTAATTGTGCCTAAATGAGGTGAAATTGAGATTGTGTTTGAATTATTTCCTGTATAAACTGCAATCAATGTGCTTGCTTTTTAGAGAAATGTATGGTCATCTTCTTCAATGGTATGTGTGGGTTACAATGGATCAGACTTAGATGAGCTTGTTTCTGGTCACAGAGAGTATTAATATCGAGAGTTCTAGTTGTTATTTGTAATCTTACATAGGCTTCTCTATCTGTCTCTTTCTAAATTTGTTTCCGGTGACTGGATAGAATGAAAAAGTTCTTTCACCTGAATATATCGTTGGGAATTTCATTTTCTCTCAAAAAACTTTTATGCTTATTGCAAAGTATTCTATTAATAACTCAATATAAAATTTTGCTGCTTCCACATGTTAAAATGTGGATTGTAATGTATAATATGTTGCTATAATCAATTGGTCGTTCCTTTTCTCCTCGTGAAAGATTACTAAAATTCAATGACTCTACTAATGGATTTTGAATCCCAAATTGACTCTCAGCATCAGCTGGGAAATATTCTATTGTTTTACACATATCAGACAAATGTTTCCAACATGTATATTTTGTTTCTTCACATGGAAAAGCTTCATTTTGAAGTGAAAAAAAACCTGCTGAGATTTTCAAGACACTCAACATCATCGTCTGCATCAGTCACCTCAAACTTCTATTTTACGTTGACGTGTATTAATTTTCCCTTGAACTTTGAAGCATGTCACGATGGTACCATGCATTGCAACATTAACCTGATTCAAGTAAGTGAATATATCAGAAAGATATTCCATTTTCTTCATCCTACACTGATGTTTTAGTTTAGATGAATGTTCAAAACGATGCTCAGATAGAAAGAATCCTATTTCCTCGCACAATTAGAAAAAAAAGCTCTTCGGTATGTAATAATAGAGTTGAATACAAACTTCTCATCGGTGTTACTTTCAATAATACTATTGTATATTTTTTTTCTGATATTTTTTTTATTTGTGGTTTATCTCACGCGTTTCAAACAGAATGAATTGTTATAATTAGAAACCTTCCCGGTGTACGGTGTACAATCGTCGCTACGTTTGGGCGCGTTTCGTTTAAAGACGAGATACGTTTTTGCAAGCACGATATAGTACGAGTTTTAAATACAAAATTAGTTAAAGTAAATGACTATGGTTATTCATACTTAAAAGGAGTCTTAATTCAGGATTAAACATGGCTTTCTTAATAAGAACCGGCTACTCAAGTCTAGCACAACGTACGTATTTTAATCTTTTTTAGCATCTATACCACATAATATTTCATTCAAAACTGCGAACGGTTTATTTCTTAAAATAGTGTGGTATAATTTGTTTTTTGATTATAAAAAGTTCTACTTTATTGAATTATTGTTATGATCCTTTTCTAAAACAAGGAGTAAAATGTTCTTCCTACAAACATGCAAAAACAAACTTTCTCTCTCTCTCTCTCTCTATCTATCTATCTATCTATCTATCTATATATATATATATATATATATATATATATATATATATATATATAAGATTGAAGAAAAATGTACATATATATCTACATGAACACTCAGGAAGTGATGTAGAGAGATAGAAATTTCTCTCTCACTCACATTGATATATTCATAGATGTGAACACACACACACACACACACATATATACATATATACATATATATATATATATATATGTATATATATATATATATATATATATATATATATACATATATATATATATATTACGAATGAAATGATTGGATATATATATATATATATATATATATATATATATATATATATATATATATATATATATATATATATATATATATCCAATCATTTCATTCGTAATGTTCGAATTCAGGATCAGATAAATTTTATCAAAAATCAGTGTTCAATTAGAATTTATTCATCAGCAAAGCTTCTATCATTATCCATAATCTCATTCCAATGATTTAGAAGCTCCATAATACCCTTTTTCTGCAAAAGTCATTCGATTTGGCAGAAAAAAATGTAAAGAGCTTAGTTTCGTGTATTTCAAGAACTTGTCCATCAAGAAGGTTCTATAAACCCCAGAATAGTTTGTAATTAGATGGAGCAAAATCTAAAGAATAAGGGAGGGGTGGATTTTCTCTCATTCGAGAATTTCCAATGTTTGAAGATGTGATTATTGCCCTATGGCAAGAATTATCAAAGTAAAGGTTGGACCATCCCCGAGGGTCGTGTAAAGATTATTGGAGATCGCAGAAAATAAATAAAGAATAATTATGTAACTCGTGTTTTTTTTTATCATATCTATGCAAAAGTTTTCTCCTTCTTGTGCTTCTTTCAAAAAATTATTTCTAGTACATAAATTTCTTTTTGTTACGTTTTAGCTATTCATCTTTAAAGAAGTATTTTCCGTTATAAACACGGTAAAACTTGAGATATGAATGGATATACTTTTGGTGTTGATGAAGATTAGCTAGGAATGTGCTACACAGATACTATCCAAAACTTCTGAAGCGTGCACCTGAGCCTAAGTTGTACCATTCGCTGTATGCAAGTGTATGAGTACTACTTTGGAGGAGACGGTGGAAATTAGGTGTTAGGTTGAGTAATTTTTTAATGGTCGATTCTCCAGACTTTTGTTTACTATCGTGTAGTATCGAGGAAACTTGCTGTCACTTGATGTTCAGCTGCAGCCACCAAAATATACTTGTGTAAAAACTCAACAAATACTTACCACAGTAGACGTTACTACGACACTCTCAAGGATTGGCGTCATTAGGAAATTTCTATTATAATAAGTGTTTTTTTTAAAACCAAATTTATCAATAATGGGCAACTGAGAGGTACAGACAAGAATAAATATTTATGACTCTTTCGTAGACTAATGCCCCATGTTACTTTGCACTGTAGCATTTTGAGGGTTTACTAATTTCAGGTTTGAAAACGATGCCCTGAAATCTCCATATGTTGTTGCTGTAAACTAATCCCCGACAACAGTCTTGAGAGAACATAAAAACAAAAGTACCGTTAGAACGCGTGTGTCATTAAATCTTGCTGTTAGAACGAGCGCCGTTTACTGTTTCATCGACATTAATTCATTACGACAATTATAGAGGGTATGTTTATTTAATCTGTTTGAAATTGGTGAAGTTTCCAGCACTTTTGAGACGAAATCATACGACCACATCATACTGAATATTCCGGGTCTCGTAAGATCACCAACGTTGAGCAATGTCGATCCTGGTCGGAACTTGGACGAGTGACCGCTTTGAAATACCAAGTACCGTAAGTGAGTAAGAGAGTAATGAGTGACGCCACTTCGGATGCTTGCCGCCTCTAAGAATATTTCTCTCACATCTCAGGCTGAGAAGAGAAACGTGTGGAGCTCGGGCAGGACAGGTTGATATCGTCGCCAGCGTAAATGTACTTCTTATTAGGAAAGCTTTGCTCTCTTCAAGCCTGCTCTATCAGTCAAACTACTCCATAAAGTCTTGGAGAACTGGTGCTAGCAAAGACGATATCGTCAAATGAGAAGAGGTAAAGGGTAACAAAAATGTGAGGGAGAGGAAAAGAGAGAATAGAGTGAGAGAGTGGAGGAAAGATTGGAGAATGGATATGAGAGAGAGAGAGAGAGAGAGAGAGAGAGAGAGAGAGAAGGAGAGAGAGAGAGTTGGAGACAAAATTAGGTTGATAAAGAAATAGATAGATAAATAGATAGATGGAAATATAGATAGATAGATAGATAGATAGATATGAAGCAAATGTAATACACACACACACACATATATATATAGAGAGAGAGATAGAGAGAGAGAGGGGGGGAGAGAGAGAGAAAGATGATGGAGATAAAATTAGGTTGATAAAGAAATAGATAGATAAAAAGATGGATACAAAGATCGATAGATATTAAGCAAATATATATATATATATATATATATATATATATATATATATATAGAGAGAGAGAGAGAGAGAGAGAGACGGAGAGAGAGGGGGAGAGCAGACTATGTTAGATAGAATGATACTTAGAAACACTTATACTTATGTAACATATTTAAATAGGGAAGGAAGACTAACATAGGAACTGGATTTAGATCGACACTAGTATTCTCGGCATCCTAGGGTGATTCTCCGCTTGATTTCTTCTTCTTTTGTTGATTTCATAAGTAGATGTAGTGGTCTACTTTCCCAGTTTTGCATCACTCCAGGATGGCAAGCTTTCGGCAAAGCAAGCTCAACCTTTAAAAACAAGAGGATCTCAATAAACCTAAAAAGAAGAGTATACAACTAATGCATCCTCCTGATAGTTACTCAAGAAGCTGAAACATGGAACCTAACAAAAAAACAAACCTGCAAACTGAGTAGCATGCAACGTGCGCACGAGAGAATCATGTTCAACCTCACATGGTGAGATCACAAGACAGCACAGTATATCAGAAAGAAAACGGGGGGGGGCAGAGATATCCTAGAATCCATTAGAAAACTCAAATGGCAATGGGCTGGTCATGCTGCGAGAATGAAAGAAAACCGATGGACATCACAACTCACAACATGGATCCCCAGAGACCACATGCAAAACTGAGGCCGACAAAAAACAAGATGGAGAGATAAACTAGACAAATTCAGAAAGTACTGGCTCCGCGACGCCCTTGATAGAGAAATGTGGCAAATCCTGGGGAAGGTCTATGTCCAACGACGGACGTTAAAAGACTAATGATGATTATGATGATTATTCTTGGAGAACTGGTGCTAGATAAGTGCTTCTCGTCTTGTAAGGGTCAATAAAGATAATAGCAATAAAAATATATGGTTAAACGATGCAGGCAAAAATAGACGAGAAAATGGAAACATTCAACTACATAAACAGTCTTCGAAAAATTGACAAGAAGAATTTCAATTAGTACTTTCACCCGTTCTTTTCTATTCTCCTTCATTTTACTTGAGCTATCTATTACAATCCAATTCCGACTTGCCAGGCCCGTAGGAGTTTTGAATGGTGATTTGGCCCTTTTGCCACACTGCCCCATGATGAATTGTCAGAAGGGGGGAGAGATGGGTGCTTGGCTTTCTGAAATGTACGATTGTGATTTCTCGGACGGCGTTTGAACACGGCAAGCCAATCCCACTCTCCGTGCCGTCAAGCACTCCACAGCTCACACCTCCCTTCGAGAACCGGTGCTTGCAAAATGTCTTTCGTAAGAGTCGGTAAAGGGAAGAGATATAAACAAAGATATGATTAGACGATGTAGAAAACATAGACGAATGAGAGTATATAAAGGGGTAAAAGTGTATGTGAGCTTGTGTGTGTGTGTGTGTGTGTGTGTGTGAGTGTATGAGAGAGAGAGGAAGAGAGAGAGGAAGAGAGAGAGGAAGAGCTATAGCGTGAGAAATAGAGGGAGACAGATGGGAGAATAGATGAGAGAGAGAGGGGAAAGTGGGGGAGTTAGGTTCAGAAATAGATGGAGATGAACCAATGTATACTTAAATGGTGAAAAAATTAGAAACCAGGCTATGATTGGTAGCTCAAAGAGGGTGCGACAGATAGATTGAAATATAGATCAATAGATAGATACATAGGAACCAAATGTATGAGTCGAATCGCGAGAAAGACCAAAATAGGAAGGAGACATGGATAGAAACTATCAGTCTTTGAGAACTGGTGCTACAAAGTGCTCCTTGGTTCGTAAGAGTCGGTAAAAGGGAAGAGAAATAAACAAAGACATGATTAGACGATGTAGACAAACATAGACTAATGTAGACAGGAGAGAATGGAATCACAAGAATGACACTTTGACATGGCTGTGAAGAAGAGAAACAGAATTTATACAAACAGATCAACTCTATACAAACAGCAGGAGAATGATGTTGGCTATGAAATGAGTGAGAGTGAAATAGAAATAAAGATGACAAAGAGAGAGAGAGAGAGAGGGAAAGAGAGAAGGAGAGAGAACAGGTTATAGAGAGAAGTAGAGGGATAGAGATAGAAACAGTGATAGATATATGAAATGAGAAAGGGCGTTACTGAGAGGGAGAAAGAGGGATAGAGAATGAGTGAGTGAGAGAGGTGAAGAGAATAGATAGATAGACTGATGGATTGATAGGTGAAATATTTAAATGGTGAGAAAGAGGGGGAAAGACCAGATCATAATAGATGAATAGGTGAATGGAAGTTAGATAGACGGAGGATAAATAGATGGATACAGAGTGTATAGCCTATGGTTGAGAAATATAGATATGAATAGATTAAGATAGCTCGGTAGATTAATATGAAGACACATATACGCACACACACACACACACGCACACACATACATGAACATACATACACACACATACAAAATATTAACTTAACAGCTGCCGGTAAGAGCTCAACGATAAGAGCAACGCTAGGTTGAAGCTGCCACCCTCATCAGTCGCAGGTTTGATTCCTGTAGCAGTCATATTTTCTTTGATTGCTTATTCTATGTACGAAAATATTGTAAGCTTATGCAATACTCTTACATAGGAATAGAGCACTCTGGTGGATGGGGAATTTATGCGAAAATAAATATATCACTTAAATTCTTACTGACCGTCCTGTTCCGTAGCTCAGAGGTAGGATATTGGTCTCTAGGATAATGGAAAGTAATACATGGAAACAGCTGTCTGTGGATGACACAATATATATATATATATATATATATATATATACTCAATATATGGGGTACAGATCAGGCTAGCAGTATAACATAATACAATAATATATCAATAATTTATAGCCACTTGAGCCTGATGAGGTCCGAAGAGGGCAGAAACATGAGCTAGTTTGTGTAGCGAATCCACATACTATATATATATATATATATATATATATATATATATATATATATATATATATATATATATATATATAAGAACCTAAAATAATATACTGAACAGTTATAAGACAACAGGTCGAAATAACATAGATCAGATTAAAAGCGGCTTGAGTGACACACGGTCGTGGATACTTTGGGACTATGTATAAAAATCGATTACAGAAGTTCTTTTTCAATATTACAATATGAATAGTTTACATAGCTATATATATATATATATATATATATATATATATATATATATATATATATAGAGAGAGAGAGAGAGAGAGAGAGAGAGATGGGTGGATTGAAATAGATGGGTAATGAGATGAGTCGCCTTCCATTGCTAACAAGGCCGGCACTACTGGTTTTGGTGCCCCGGGTAAGATGAACCTCGCCGCCCTTTAAAGTATACAATTATCTTATTTGTTTATTAATTCACTCGCAATCTCGCCTCACTCAACTTGCCTCAATTCCCAGGCCCTATCTCTTATGAGCACACTATATACACCAGATTATCTAAGCCTGGCTGGGCTTGTCGGTAAGTGACAATTGTTTTTCTTAGTTTCACCTTAACAGAAATATTTCAACTGTCAAATATTCTTGAACAATCTGACTTCACATCGTGGAATTTTTTTATCTTAACTGTTTTTATTTCGATTAATTTATTTGTTTTACAATTTTTTCCAAAGGTATTTGGAAAGGATCACTGTGTCAGACACATGGCAGACGCCCCCCAGCACTTGACACCCTGGGCGACTTCCTTGGCTGGTGGTACCTAAGGCCGGCCCTGGTTGGTGAGCTGGTCATACAAGCCATTTCACTCTCTAAGTAAACATAATCGACAACAACATCATCACCAGCAGCAGCAATAGTAACATCAAAAAAATTATTGTCACCCGAAACACACTTGCTCTTTGGATGAGGATCTATGAAGCTAGACAGAACGTCATGATGTCTGCATCTGAACCGAGGTGATTTGGTATTTTTCGTCAAAAAATCTGGAAAAAGTGAGTTTTTGTCACATCTATATTTTGAATTAAAAAAATACCTTATATGAGCCGAGGGTTCGACTCTGATCAGCCGCTTGTCATGCCCAGAATTCATTATGCGGTCTTGAGAAAGTACATTAGCTCAGTTTAGGGGCGGGGCGTTGGCAAACTCCCTGGAGCATTTCTCGTTGGACTGACCTCCAAACGACACTGTTCGCGCGACCTATGAATTTTCTGCTTTTGTCCACACATACACGTATAGGCCCTCACGTTAAACCGAACCCACGTCAAATTTGTCCTTGTTGGGAGGCGAATAAATCAAATACTCTCTTGTTGCCTAAGTATTGTGACCTCGTGCCTGACTTGTCTGAGTTTAGTAAATAATTTCGAGGGCAACCACCATAATCCGATGGTTTACAAGCTAGTCTGAAAAGCCAGTTTGTTTGTGCTGGTAGTCTGATCCTCGCTTGTCGCTTAATTTTCGTGACCGAGTTGAGCTTAGTGAAGGACGTCGATCGTAGGATGATGATACCAAACTGGTCTGCTAAACAAGTTCTTTCTTGTCCGGAATTCGGGCCTCCCTGGTTATCAAATTATTATTGCCTTGTACCATACCAGACTAAACTAAGTAAACAGCTGAAAAGAAGAGGTCCCATGTGGAGCTCTTTGAAGTTGGACCATGGCGCTATTGTCCGAAAAGGGCTATTTTTTCGTTATTATCAAATGGTCGAGTATTTTCCGAACAGACATCGTAGATTTCATTCTTTAATCCTCATTCAATTTAATTGATATCCCTTTATCGAGTTTCGCTTCACATTCTTTCCACATTCACTTGAACATTTCATTAGTTTCCTTCTTGAAAAAACAAAACAAAACAAAAACAACTCTTTATTCAAAGAACCAATACAATCATTCAGAACTTCACCAATTCAACCCGGAAGTTCTTGCCAACAAGGAAGCGATCTGGATATGGCCTTCTCAAAGTAGTTCTCTGGGCCCCTTCGAGACCGCGTAAAGATTACTGAAAGTCACAGAAATATTTGAAAAACTTTTTTTTTCATAAGACCAATTCCGTAACTACAGTTCTCTTCTTGGTGTTTATTAAAAAACTAGAATATACCCGTCAGAATTTACGGGGATATATGTGTATGCATCGGTATTGAAGAGCCAAAAGCTATTAGCTATTATTAGGTAAATAATTTTTTATAATTCAAGTAACCTAATTTTAATTTATTTGAAGTCTCAATTCATCTCAAGCAGTTTTAATATGAGATGATCAGACATGAAGTCTTGAGAATTTCTGTGACATGATTTTTATTGTTATGTCATAATAGGAAGATAATTCAACCAATGAGATCATCCCATTTGAACACAAACAAATAAACAGACGTATAAATGAATAGTACTTCAGCTTATGAGCTCATCATATGATTAGATTATTCTATGCTATTCACTAATCAAAAATGATTTTCGTTTGTGTGACATGTTTTTATTTATATATATTTTGCAATAGACACTGTATAACTTACCATAGATTATGAATACATAGCTATTCTCGACATTTGTTTTTTAGTTTTAAAAAATCTGTTTAGCTATTGTTATATTACGACGAATTACTATTATGTAGTCTAAACACCTATTGCTTTTATAACAATGACTGAAGTGCCGGGATTTTGTTTTATTCTGGATGTTTGAAAATATGGCAATGAACAGGAGAGTGTTCGTACGAATAGACAAGGTGAAATAAAGTCTCCTCCTTCAACTGAGTTAATTTAGGGAATATGACTTTTGTAATGTCATCACACAACATCTCATCTCCTTCCATGACGACTGTATATGCGTCAACTTCTCGGACATTGTCCAGCAGTGGACTTATAATCGCTGCTGCAGCTAAACTCATTACAAAACCAAATCATTTTTATTCACTTAACCAGCCACTGTATATTTGATTTTTTTTTCTGTCGTTCCGACATCACTATTTAATGACACAAGCGTTGTAATGGCACTTTTATTTTTTATAGTCTCTTGAGATTGTTCGAGATTGGTTTGCTGCGACAACAAATTATGGTTTCGGAGCATTTAAAAAAAACAAAACGAAACAACTTCCTATTTGATTCATTTTATTTGCTGACCCGTGAGCTGTATTTAGAGCATTAAACAGAAACAGTGATAAAAAGTCATTTTTGTCTGTATTTCTTTGATTCCTCATTATAAACATGTTTCGTATGGAATAACAGCATTCCTGAATGTATCATAATTACAAATACGAGTTTACAATAATTACGAGATACTACTCTATGAATACTTTGTTACTGTAAGCACCAAACATTGTTACATCGTGCAAGATAATTCAAATAATTAGAGAAAGATTTTGAGAAATCAAGAAAAAGAGTGCTGAAGGGAGATAATCATTAAGGAAGAGTAACCAAAAGGAAGAAAGATGGAAAACAGTTCAGAAGGAGAAATAAAAAATAGAAAAAATACAAATAACAAATTTGAAGAAAAAGAGAAAAAAAAATATGAATGATAACAAAAATGACAAAATTAAGAAAGGAAAAGAAAAGAAAGGAAGCTGACCAGAAAGCTATAAAGAGAGAAAGAAAGAAAGGAAAGAAGAGAGGAAAGAGGATAGAAGTAAAGGAGGGAGAAAGGAAGGGAGGAAGGACGGAAGGAACGAAGGAAGGAAAGAAGAGAAGAAGAAGAAAACAGACAAGAAAAAAGCGGAAAATACAATTCTGTTCAATGTATTCATTTTCCAGTTTTTCTATTTGAATTTGGTAAGTTCTACTGTCTTCAGCACATGACAAACGCTCCCTAGCTTTTGGCGCCCTGGGTGACTACTTATGTTAACTCTGCCTTGTTTCTAACATGGTACGAGGGTTAACAGTAAAATGGGGGTGGGTAAAAAAGCGAAACAAGAACGAAACAGCGAAAAGAGACGAAAAACAAGATGGCGGAACTTAGCGGGGCAGATTGATCCAGCTGCTTAAGCAAGATGGCCGCTGTCGATAAGAAGCGAAATGCACTTTGTGTCAGAGAATGTCAAATAAATAAGGAAGTAAAACAAACAGAAACGAAAGAGAAAGAAAAATAAAAGGCGAAAGAAAATCGCCTAAAAATTCAATGCAAACAGAAACAAACGTTCTGGACAAATGGTAAGGTTTTCTGTTGGAGGGTAATCGCCTGATAGAGTTTCAGTCTGTCTCTCTCTCTCTCTATGACACTCTGTCTGTCTGTCTCTCTCTATATTTATGTATATATATATATATATATATATGGACTGATGGAAATAATTTTAAATGTGTTATATTTCTTTGAAACACTATTTGAAATGATTTTTCGTGATTACACAATGCATGTATCATTAAGCCAAGATAACGTAAATGAGATAAACAATTCCTACCACAGGAAACGAACCTGCGACGAATAGGGTTGCCACTCTCACGTAACGTTGCTTTCACCATTGAGCCTAACAGCAGCTGGTTATGTAAAGGCTCAAATAATTGCTTTTTACTCCAAATTTTCACTTTGCTCATTTGATGTCTGTATCTGCTCCATTTGTTTCGAGTATATAACTAAGGAAAGCATATATAATCCGATAAAATTGATTATAAGAGCAATTGAATCAGTTATTTGGGCCTTTGATTCAATGGAGGTTGTTTAGCTCTATGGAAAGAGCAAAGTTACGTTGAAGCAGCTGCCCTATCAATCGCAGGTTCGATTCCTGTCGCAGTTCCACTTTCTTTGATTGTTTATTCTATTCACGCTACCTAGGTCAAATAATGCACCCACCGTGTAACAACAGATGATAAGTCAAATAATATATTGCATTTGTAAAAGTTAATCAATATATCGCCTAAATTCAACGTAACTAACCGTCCAGTTCTGCAGAGGGCAGAGTAGAAGATGCCAGCCTCTGGGTCTGGATGGGATAATGGATAGTCTATGGAGAGTTGTAATACAACGAAACAGCTGTCTGTTGGTGACACAATTACACACATATATATATATATGTGTGTGTGTGCACGTGTGTTTGTAAGGAGAAGGGGTCAGAACCATTTATATAAACAGGTTGTTTGTATGGTAGCATGTATATAGTACCGCTTATAAGTATTTGAACAAAACAGAAATTTGCATGTGTATTTTTTCTACCTTGCAAAAGTTGTGTCCTTAATCGATCAAGGAGATTGAAAAGGCTAACTAACACTGTTGCTTAGAAGAGCTGTCAGACTAAGATAAATATCCTTGAACTACACCAATATATATATATATATATATATATATGTGTGTGTGTGTGTGTGTGTGTGATGGTTTATATATGTGTATACGCGTGTATTATGTGAGGATATATTGAATATACATTTTTTACTTTCTGCACACACACACACACGCACACGCACACACGCACACACACACACACACACATATATATATATATGTATATATATATACGCATTTATCTATCAATATCGGATTCGGACCACCCTGATTGCAGTTAAATACACTTTCCGAAATCCACACCGAAATGAGTGCATGGATGCGTTTTTATAGTTGGTCGTCTTCAATTCCCCAAAGTAAATATCGCTTTCTGTTCGGTAATTATTTTTAAAACGAAGGGGGAAAACCTGGAATTTCCAAGGTTATTGCCAAATATCAGATTTGTATATGTTTTTGTTGGTTGGAACATTTCATTATCCTATTATTGTACAATACAGTGTGTCTCAGAAGTAACGCCTGATTTGAAGCTGATCTATCTATCTATCTATCTATCTATCTATCTATCTATCTACCTTGACCTTCGGTGTAAACATGATATGATTTCACTTTTAGTAACTTTTTGCATCGGTCTCTGAAATAATAGTGCGTCTAAATGCAATTGAAGATATGTGTGCGTGTGTCTATCTGCACGCATGCACCGCGATTACTCGACAACTGTAGTATGAAGTTTACATTCGCCAAATATATTAAGCAGAACACAAGGCAGTGCAGTGTCGATTTTGAAGTTTTGAGAATCGGTGGTTCTCGAGAAATCTAATAAGTATAAACGTCTATGAAATACAATATGAATAGAAGGCTATTCTCCAAGCTCACTGCAATGCAAATCTCAATTACCCATCCATATAAAATGCAATGTATATAGATGGCTATTCTCCAAGCTTACTTCAATATCAATCATTATTATTCACGTATATAAAATGCGATGTGTATAGAAGGCTATTATCCAATATCACTGCAGTGCAAATCCCTATAATCTATGTATATGAAATGCAACGTGTATAGAAAGCCATTCTCCAAGCTCACAGCATCGCAAATCTCTATTATTCATTTCTATAAAATGCAATGTGTATAGAAGGCTATTCTCCAAGCTCACTGCAATGCCAATCTCTATTATCCACGTCTATGAAATACAATGTGTATAGAAGGCTATTTTTCAAGCTCACTGCAATGCAAATCTCTATTATCCATGTCTATAAAATGCAATGTGGTCAGAAGACTATTCTCCGATCTCAGTGCAATGCAAATCCCTATTATCTACGTATAAAAAATGCAATATGTATAGAAAGCTATTTTCCAATCTCACTGCAATGTAAATCTCTCTTATCCACGTACATATAAACTGTAAGATGTATTCATATAATTCATACTTGCAGTGTCAACAGGGCTTTAGGTTGCAATATAACTGAGGAGACCTGAAAATTATAAAAAAAGTAATCTGAAAAATCTAAAAAAAACAATCTAAAAGAATCTGAGTAATAATCTAAGAAAAATCAGGGATACAATCGAACCTTGCGCCTCCACTGATTTTCTCGACGGTACGTGTAAACTAGTTAACAATAATGTACGCCAGTCTGTTGCTTACTATCTATCTATCTTGATAGATAGATAGATAGATAATTTTCGCACACACATATTCTCTTTCTCTCTCTCTCTTCCAAAATACGCGTATACTTGTGTATAACCATGGGCACCAGAAGCTTTTCAGAGAGGACATTTAACGAGGATATTTTTTATTTATTGCGATGGCTAAAATAGTTAAAATCGGCTAAAGTTTTCAGTTCTAGCTAACTTTATTTATAAAACCATTTAAAGTTCACTTATAAAAAACAACATCATCAACAAAACAAAAACAAAACAAAGAAACGAAATAAAGAATAATTAGGACGATTTATTAATGAGTATAAAACGTTTACTTCAATTAAAGTTAGAACGTACTTATTTTTTAAAAGAATTAGCCAGATTTTTGGTTATCGTAGATTTTTATCTGATGGATTCGATGTAGGAGAAAAAACTGTCAAATGTTGTCGAAAATTCTGTGATTTGGCAACACTGGGTTGTCTCTAATGGAACACGCGACTTCACGATCGTTTTCATGGGGGACCATTTTATCTTATTCTACGACTCACCGACCCCTCGCCCAGTTAGTGCTTTTTCGTAGAAGATCAAAAGAAGAAATAGATGACATCTTGTTTGTTTCACAAAGTGAGAGGAAATGAACTTGACGAGACACAGATGTTTGCTATTCTAGAGATTTAAGTAATAAGGTTGTTTTGTTGTTATTTTTAAAATTTTCAACTGTAAAGTATAGAGGACTCTTGTTGCTATAAATAACGAACCATAATTGGCAACACTTAAACAACCACTAAGATCTCTCATTCTCTAATCAAGACTTCTGTTTAAAGCAATTGATGCCAAAATTGCTCACGCTGGAGAACTTGGAAAAGCCTAAGCATTATAAGCAGGACATTTGCCAATGAAATAATACAGATATTTTATTTTATAGTGAAATGATTTTACAGTTATAAGAACATTTTATTGATTTTTATGATTAAAAATTAATATTTGATTTAATATGTCGAACACTTTTCTTTTTTCATAGAGGGGCATACGGATGTCTGCATGCCAAGAAGACAGGTTGTTTGGCGGCGTCCACCGATGTTACGCTAGCCATAGGTACGTTAGTTTTTGCCTAAATCTTGCCATGTCAGTATTTTATAGGAAGGCAAATACGTTTATGTACATATGTCGCTTTGGACACCGATTCGCATGAGGAAATATTAGCAAAAGATGATTGATATGTATATATATATATAAATAGACTCGATCAGTAGATATAGACAGAAATGACATCTAGTGATTTTATCTCATTTGGCTCGTATACCTATCCATTCAAGATAGATTTGAACAGACCATCTATTTATACACCTCAATCTTTTCGTTTCTATCCTTCGATAAGTTTATCCATCTGTGAATGTTAAATAAGAAAACGTAGGGCGTAGCGTGGGAGCATTCGTTATTTACTTTCGTCTGATTCCCAACGCCCTACCTAACCTCAAGAGGAGAAACACGTTTAGTGTTGACGTTAAAAACTCTCTCTGGGCGTTTGTTTTGCTTTTGTTCAGCCAATCGAATTGCGCAATCAGGTGGAACGCAAGGGGAGAGAACTCCGTCGTCTGACTATGACAATCGCCATCTGTTCCAGTTGTTTACATGTTCGTCTTTCAACAAATGTGACAGGTCACTGGATCAACAAACCAGTTGAGAATGCCCCCGATTAGAGCATATTTTGTAAAATTTTGTTCGAGTCTATTTAAAGAAAGAAGAGTATACAACCAATGCATTCTTCTGATAGTCACTTATGGAGCTGAAACGAGGAACCTAACCAAGAGACAGACACGCAAACTGAGAAATATGTCGTTCGCATGAGAGAATCATGCTCAACCTTACCATGAGAGATCACAGGACATCACTGTATATCAGGAAGAAAACGGGTGTCCGTGACATCATAGAAACTATTTAAAAACTCAAATGGCAATGGGCAGGCCATGTCGCAAGAATGAAAGTCAACCGATGGATATCATGTCTCACAACATGGATCCCCAGAGATCACATAAGAAACAGAGGCCGACAGAACACAAGATGGAGAGTTGAGAAGGAGAGATGAACTAGACAGATTCAGGAAATACTGGCTCTACGACGCCCATGATAGAAAAGTGTGGCGAATCCTGGGGAAAGTCTATGTCCAACGACAGATGTTATAAGACTGATGATGATGATGATGATTGGGATCAGAATGGGAGAGTGCAAGGCAACCGAGCGGTTGACGTCTCGCAGAAGTATAGGCGAGATAATCTGCTTTCAATTCGCACCAATAAGCTAGGGAAAGGCACGAATCCTTCTCTTTCTTGTCAGGGATATAATATTTTAGACTTGGTGTCCATGGAGTGAAATTATACGTCTCGATGCAGTACCGATCTGTTATATTGAACTAAAAGAATTATGGATAATGAGTTTTATCAAGAAAAAATAATCAAACCACGAAATCATATTGGTCGACCGTGGGTTTTACAGCATGATCATAATCCGTCTGCGTTCACTTTGCACTAAGGCCCTTAGGTGAGGCATGCATAGTCATGAGTGATATCTGATAACAAATTGTTAAAAAGTTCCAACAAAAGCTGCTTTGAGTAGAGCACTGAAACGTATTGTTAAGGTTCTAGGACTAATCTAGTGTCTGGTAGCGCTGACAAAAGATTTCAGAAAGTAGAGGGATTAGATTTTTAATTCCCCCAAATCCAGAAGAACGTTTGGAGCGAAAAAATTGTGTAATTTTTGGCCAAATGGAGGTGGGGGTCAGGGTCCGGTAGCACCGACATAAGATTTCTATAAGATTGAAATTGAGACGAAAACTTCCATTATGCGGGTAGAAAATGCTCAGATCGAGCAACCGTGTGTTGTAGTAATGAACTTGAATGGAGCGTTTCCATGCAGAATTGTGCGCCATGAGTTACAATATCTGAAATAGTTAAAAAATTTTTCCAAAGCTGCTTATTCCTTTTATAATCACCCTGCATAATCTGAAGTTCAGTTCGTGTGTATTTAAAGATGTCTGCATCTGAATAGGGGGATATGAGGTGGCCAAGAGCTTAAGAGCACATGTTGGGATAGCGTTGCCGGGTTCAGACTGTAACTGAGGTAGTTGGCGAACACTTCCCATAAATGCCCCCGGGAAAGGCAAACATAGTAATATATTATGTCCATTTTGAGCAGTGGTTTCAAACCTTTTCAAGCTCATTACCCACTTTTGTTAATGAGATTATTAGTTTTACCCTCTTTCATTCAAGGAGGTTGCAACAAAGGATTATTTCAAATAATCATTTTATTTTGCGTAGGATTAGACACATTTATAGTGAGAATTAGTTTGATTTCATATTTGTTAAACTACTGCTGCTGATTATTCGTTACTGAAAGAAAGCAAGCGAAAATAACTAGGAACTCATCATTTGAAATTTACACTCAAAAAAAAAATTTTGCCATCGTAACCGATATACGCAATCAATGTGATCTTTGTTCTTTTTTTAACTGCGACATAAGTCGACAGTTCAAAGAAATGAAGAGATATCACCTTAAGACCAGATTTTGTATCGGTTAAAAGCGTTTGTAAGAAATTAAGTTCCTCGAAGAGAGGGTGAGTAAAGAGTGCAACCTTCAGTCGAGACAGTGGGCTCATTCCGTAGAAATGCCCTTGGTGAAGGTATGATTCCATCTTCTCTCCCTCTAGATAGTGGTAAATACTAGGATATATGTATGGGCTCTCTAGGAGACGAACAACTAGAGTGCGGAGAACATGGTGTGATACGTAGAGTACCCTGGTCATCCACTGTTTCCCGGTCCGCCCCTAGACGTCCTGATTATGTTTTGCCGCTGGATCCTGGGCTGGAAAAGGTTGAGACTGGCGGTATTGCACAACTCTCTCTCTCACAATAATCTTAGTCAAGTGCAAGCCATGATTTCAGACCCTGCAGTGCGGTCACGCCACTCTGTGCCACTCAGATTAGAAGCAATGGTCTCCAGGATGAAGGATACGGCGAACT
This sequence comes from Thysanoteuthis rhombus, assembly GCA_963457665.1. Classification (NCBI taxonomy): domain Eukaryota; kingdom Metazoa; phylum Mollusca; class Cephalopoda; order Oegopsida; family Thysanoteuthidae; genus Thysanoteuthis; species Thysanoteuthis major. The sequence goes on from OY735230.1 coordinate 7,187,624, forward strand.
CATCCTCAACGATACATCCCCAACATTTTATCATCATCATCATCATCATCATCATCATCATCATCATCATCATCATCATCAATCTTCAACGTCCGTCGTTGGACATTGACCTTCCCCAGGATTCGCCACACTTTTCTATCGTGGGCGTTGTGGAGCCAGTACTTTCTGAATTTGTCTAGCTCGTCTTTCTATCTGATTCTCTGCCGGTCTCAGTTTTGCATGTGATCTCTGGGGATCCATGTCGTGAGTCGTGATGTCCATCGGTTGTCCGCCATTCTTGCAACATGGCCAGCCCACTGCTATTTGAGATTTTTAATGGATTCTATGATGTCCCTGAATCCTATCTTCTCCCGGATGTATTGTGCTGTCTTGTGGTCTCTCCGTGTGAGGCCCAGCATAATTCTTTCATGTGCACGTTGCATGGTTCTCAATTTGCAGACCTGTCTCTTAGTTTGGTTCCATGTTTCAGCTCCATAAATGACTGTTGGGAGGATGCATTGGTTGTATACCCTTCTTTTTAGAATTAATGGGATCTTATTATCTTTGAAGGTTGAGCTTGCTCAACCAAAGGCTAACCATCCTGGTGTGATTCTTCGCTTGATTTCTTCTTCTTTTGAGGGTCTCATGGAGATTCGTTGTCCTAGGTAGATGTAGTGATCGACTTTCTCCAATTCTGCGTCGTCGATTTTGATCTTAGTGTTTTTTTTATCGCTGATATGGTTGTTGCACATTACTCAACAATTCATTTCCAACAATTAATCTCCAACAATTCATAGCTGCAGATTATAGAACATCCATCCCAAACAACAGCTGACAACGGAAACTAGCACCTATGTTACAATAAGTATAATGAAATATAGTTTATTGTAATGAATATTGGATTTTCACGATTAATCCATAGTTAGTATTACCATTGTTAAAGAAGGTTGAAGATAGATTGTGGTGAATGAATGTTCCGTAAGCCACAACTATGAATTGTTCGAGATGAATTGTACGGGATGAATGCTCTCTGGACAGGTAAGAATTGTTGGCTATAAACTGTTGTAGATTAATTGTGGTAAATGAATCTTCCGTAACCTGTACGATGAATAAAATGATTAATGTTTGGGTCTGTATTTTCATTAAACAATTTTTTGGGCCCTTGTCTAGGTTGACAATGAATGTAACAGCATTTTCCACAATTACCAAATCGGCGAAACGAGTTCGAATTCAGGCTGAAACATCTTATGCTCACTTAGCACTAATACTTTTGTTCTGACAAAATGCCTAATCACTGGCCTTTTGTAGAGGCTGGCACTGGAGAAAGTGAGTGAACACTTGTGCAAACCACTGCCCCATCACTACCACGTCTGCCCAAACAGCAGTAATAGTGAAAAAACAAGAAATCAGAGTGTAATACTCGTTATCGACCTTTCTTTCTTTCTTTTAATAACTGCAAAACAATCAGTTAACATAAGTTTCTTCAGTTATTTTAGCTTAGCTGACTGGCTGGTTATGTATGTATCACACGTACAGGCCGCCCCAATGGAGCTTGCAAGATGAAAATCAAAACTCTTATTCCTTTATGTTGAAGGAAAAACGTCTTTCCTTTTTTTTCTTTCTGGAAATCTGCACCACAAATTGGTTTTTAGAAGGAGATCCAATTTAGCAACAAAAGTTTTTGCTGAATTGATCAAGTGGTATTCCGGCTTTTTTTTTTTTTTGTTGTTAATTCAGATTTTTGTTGATGATCACTGCCCAACAAAAGGCGAGAGAAGTAACTTACTCATTAACCACTCATTTTCCTTTTTTTTTAAAAATTGTTCCTCCCTAACGTGACAGTTGCTGGTCGCGTGACGGTTTCTATTGAGTGACTAACCAGACCTTTCTTTCTTTCTTTCTTTCTTTCTTTCTTTCTTTCTTTCTTTCTTTCTTTCTTTCTTTCTCACACATCCTGTTTAATATTTCCTATAACTTTCTTTCTATGGAATTTTATCACTTTTTTCCCCGTTTCATTTTTCTGTCACTTTTACCCTTGTTTCCGGTTTCTCTCTTCCTTGCAGAGTTAACTCCCTTCTTCACTTCAATGAGATCAGTTGTTTGTGCCCGACTTTCTTCGGTCCTTCACTTTTTTTTCTCTCTCCATACTTACCTATTATCTATTTGTACATATCTCTTTACGAACTCATTTACAGGCAAAGAAAAAAAATGAAGAATGTTTCTTTCTTGGGCGGTCTTCAAAGAACAGAGAAAAGTCTGCCCGCGATAAAGGCTACTTACCTCCCCTGTGAGACGCTCTTTAGCGTGATGAGACAGCGATAAGGCATGGTGGCCGGATCTTCACGATGAGAAGTTTTGAGTGACTCTCTTGTTCACAGCTGGGGTAAGTTCAATAATTAGGATTTTTTTCACGGTCGTCTGGGATGGGCCAAAATGATACTGAAAACATCTTAGTCGAAATGAAGAAGGAAGGAAAAGATACATTTACAAGTTCTGCGATCATTGGATAAGGAACTTAGCCACTTTGGTGAAGAGATCTTGGGGGTGTACGCTAATCAAGACTAAAGGGCACAGACAGAACATCTTAGTTAATCCGAAATAGGAAGACGTGAGAAAGTTACACGTTGCAGCTTGGTAGGAACAGAGCATTATATATATATATATATATATATATATATATATATATATATATATATATATATATATATATATATGTATATATATATGTGTGTGTGTGTGTGTGTGTGTGTGTGTGTGTGTGTGTGTGTGCGTCTGGATATGATATCCGACAATATTTTTGAGTGGACAAGTGCAGTTTCTTCGTAACTTAAAATACTTTGCGTTTTTGCTCTCGTGGTATGATATTACATGACATTATTACTTGTAAAAAGAACATTGTTTCAACTATGTATCTATCTCGGTCTCCGTCTGTCTCTGTCTGTCCGTCTGTCTGTCTTATATATATATATATATATATATATATATATATATATATATGTATATATATATATATATATATATATATATATATATATATATATATATATATATGTGTGTGTGTGTGTGTTTGTGTGTGTGTGCGTGTGTGTGTGTGCGTGTGTCTAGTGTATGGATGTAGATTTTAATTAATCCGACAATATTTAATGGAGGATACAATTTGGAAAGCCATAATGAACGTAACAAATGAGATTCCTCCATTCAATTGAACATGTTTCGTTGATCAATGTAATTGCCTTAAGACTGCTTACTGACTGAGCTAAATTGATTGGTCATAGATATAAACAAAAGTTTATCAAACGGATACGTGCTGTATTATATCATTCTAATAAGTAAATATATATATATATATATATATATATATATATATATATATAATACAAAAGTTGCAGTGATCAACTTCAGTCGAAATAGAAGTTGGAACAAAGATTGACCCTCAGTTTCGTTTTAATTGATTTTTTTCATTTATATTTGAAGATCACATGAGAATTATCATTAATTAATGATACAGAATCATTTTGGTAAGCAATATATTCCCATTTATTGAAAAGTATGAATCTGACTTACAAGTATCTCAAAGACGCAAATACTTGCTGGTCTCAAATTAATCCGCGAAATATGTGACACTCAAAAGTACCCTTAGTACACGAAGGGTTAAATAAGGTTTTCAAAATGCGTATTCAAAATCTCGGCTTTTATGTGGGCTCGAACACTGATCACAGACAAAGCTAGAGAAAATTCCTACACTTCATACAGGCCAGGCCTCATTGCAATTGTTCGCTATTGTTATCTTTCATGCTTTATAATGGTCGTCATTCAAGCCTTAAAATGACAGACGTTGATAACTGATTTGAGTACTTCTAAGGTGAGTGTTCTGATCAGTATTTTTAGGGATAGGATTGTATTTTCAGGGTTAATGTTATGATTATCATTTTTAAGGTTAGATTAGTATTTTTAGGGCTAGTGTATTTTCGGGTTCTTTGATTTGAGATTCGGCGTCAGAGCCTTTATTTTGCAGTGGAAGAGTGGCCATTTTGAAGTAGGAAAGGTAACATTTGCCCAGTTCTATTAGTATATTCCCGTCGACTCCGCAACCACAGCTGCAGTTTCTGTAGCATTTAGGTCTTTACGGTGTGGAATTGCTAGCGCCCCACCCTTCTTTTTTTTACCTAAGCTCAGGGTCAGCAACTGCCAAGTTGTAGGCTGTTTTTCTGCAAGAGTAATCTTCTCTTAGATGGACTGCCTCACAGGGTTAAACGGCACCAATTGCCCAGCTTGTTACGCAAAGAAGTCTATTCATGCCTTTACAAAGGGCTTTAATGGGAAATGATCGTAAAAGAGCTTTGCCCGAAACTTGACCTCCGCTGACAGCGATTTCCATGCCAGTAATCGTTACGCCAACCCGCTCCTCCCCCTTGTACATTTAATTACGTTTAAAATCTGCGAGGCGCACTTAGTGTAAAATGTCTATCTAAAATGAGTATGAAAATCAGAATTAGTGTTTATTGGTATTTTATGTAAAGACATGGTTGGGGTAAGTTAGGAAACAGGAAAGAAAAGGAGACATTTTGAATTAATAAGAAAGAATATACACATGTATAGAGATACACTTAAGACATGAATCATATGCACACGCATACATAAACATATACATATATATATATATATATATATATATATATATATATATATATGTGTGTGTGTGTGTGTTTGTGTATGTGTGTACATTTACACTCATACATGTATATACATGTACATAGGTACACATATATATGTATGTATATACATAAATATGTGTGTGTATGTATTTATGTATGTATGTATGTATGTGTGACTGTGTCCCATGTTAGCATTGTTCTATTTTACGATTATTTTATGCATATTAAAAAAACTAAAACTAAAAAAGCGATGTATCAGTTTCCAGGGCAAATGGCGGGAATCTTAGGAGGGAGAAAGAGAAGCAGAAAACGAGAGAAAGTGTGAGAGAGGGGGAAGAAGAAGAAGAAGAATGAGAAGGAGAAGAGAGAGAGAGAGAAGAATTGATTGATAAATAGAGAGACAAAGATGGGGAGGGATTGAGAGTGAAAGAGAGAGAGAGAGAGAGAGAGAGAGAGAGAGGGAGAGAGAATTTGGTACGTGAGAGAAAGAAAGGTAGAAGGCATTTCTTATCGTTCATACCGAAATCGAGGGTTGTCTACTGAGAGAGAGAGAGAGAGAGAGAGAGAGAGAGAGAGAGAGAGAGAGAGAGAGAGAGAGAGAGAGCACTGATGGGATGGAGGAGAAGGTTGGTTGGACGGAATGGTATATTCCCTACCGGTCCATATATTGCAAATCTCAGTGGTGGTGTGCCCTGTCAGTCTGTGTACATAATAGACTGTCAGATGTGACTGGAAACCCACACCATCGACCCTTGTGGTTCTCCAACAATTAATGCTATTTAATTCAGTTGGTCGCCTTCTGCTACGAGGAATTGGCGCCAGACAAAAAGACAATCTGTACACTTAGTGCTAGAGATCGAAACAGAAGTGCCGAGGTGCGCCAAAGAGCGAACACACACGCACACACACACACACACACACATATATATATATATATATAGAGAGAGAGAGAGAGAGAGAGTGAAACATAGAAAGAGAGAGAGTGTATATACATATACATATATATATATATATATATATATATATATATATATATATATATATATATAATAACTATATATATGTACATGTATATGTATGGGCTTATATATATTTACGCATATACATATGTACACTAATATATACATGCATAAATTTCTTGATATGTTATGTACATGTGTATTTCTCAAAAAATTGTATACTTATGTACTAAAATGCACACACACACACACATACATATAGAGGGAGTGAAACATAGAAAGAGAGATAGTATATACATATACATACATACATATATATATATATATATATATATATATATATATATATATATATATATAATGACTAATTATACATATATATATATATATATATATATATGGGCTCATATATGTTCATGCATATACATATATACACTTATATATACATGCATATATTTGTTGATATGTTATGTACATGTGTATTTCTCAAAAATTGTATACTTATGTATAAAAATGCACACACACACGCATATATATATATATATATATATATATATATATATATATATATATATATATATATATATACGTTAATATTTTGCAAGTAGTTGTTGATTTCCCACTATTACAAATTTATAAAGTTCCCCTTCAGAATCTAGATGTTTCCAAATGTTTTTTTTAAAAATCTACCTGAGATGGTCTCTAGTGGAAATAACATTTAGATTCTCCAGAATCTAAATGTTTCTAGATATATTTTACTCCAATTTAGATGTTTTTCAGTGGAAGATTCCAGTTATGTCATGAGTAGGGTTTATTCTGATCATATTTATTCTCCATCGAATTTTTTCTTACATGACTTCAATTTTTACGCAACGGTTGTTCAATTATCGACTGTGATGGCGAGTGCTATCTTATTAAAGTATTCTAAAAAGGAAACCTATTGCAGATGGCACAACTTTCATTAAATTCAAGAAAAAAACCAATTTTGATGATATTGTTATTACGTTAAACAAGAAATCATCGGTTTGATGTTCTAATAGGATGAACAGTCATCTGTTAATTGCGAATATTCGTTAAATCCGTTATATTGGAGTCCGCTAAACCGAAGGTTTACTGTACTTTGAAATATCCATAACATTGCTGCTCTGCATTCTCTGGTTTATGTTTAACTTGAATAAGAATAAATAAATGAATGAATAATTGAATAAACAAGGGAGACTGCTATATAATCAGGATTTAACATTTATCTCCCTTGACGAATATACATACAAGCACTGTACATGCAAATCATTGTTTCTCACTGGCTTTTTCCCTAGTTGAACATAAACAAGAGAATGCAGAGCAACCATGTTTTTCATATTTTATAAGTACACCGTAGCTCAAGAACAAGATATTGCGTGTAGGTTTTTGATCGGAGTATCACGATATTACATACTTATATCCGTTATTTTGTAAATAAATGCTGAACGAGTATCTTGATCCGTGAGTTCAAAGTACCAACTATCTGCCTAGTTATCTTACAATCATTTCTAAGTGGATTGCTTTTTTTGATTAGATCTTTCAATTTCGAAGATTTCATGGCAATGCTATAAATATAGATCTAACACTATTCCAAACAAATAGAAATAATACAATTCCGGCCATTAGAGACTTGATGATTTTAGAATGCGACAATAGCTGAGGCTTACCAGAGAAAAAAAAAGTATAAGAATCATCTATTTTCGTTTTGTTATATTTCTGATTGCCACAATGATAAAGGATTTTTTATATCTTGTGTAATAACATTGTGATCTCAATAAACTCCAGATTTCTGGCGAACAGATCTATGGTAAAATTATTCATATATTACCGTCATTTTTCGACGGCAAGAGTAAATTACTATCGTTAATAATGATGATAGGTCCTTCAATGCAACCAAGTATATTGGGAAATAGTTTTTTGTCTCCATTTGAACGTTCCATAGCAGATACTGCCTTCTTTATGGTCAATTGATTAAATTAGGATTTGCTCATTTGAGATTTTTATTCATTGTTTCTGTCATAATTGTGATTTTTTGCGGAGCCCGACCAATTTCTCAACTAGCCTTAGGACTGATGCCAGACACTCAAAACTCATCCATTCTCAACTGGTCTTGGGAGGAATATGGGACACCCAATGCTCAACATTTCTCAACTGGTCTTGGGACTTATGCCGGACTCTCAACACTCACCCATCTTTGACTCACCTTGGGAGGAATATGGGACATCAAAGGCTCACCATTTCTCAACTGGTCTTCAGACTGATGCTGAACACTCAACAATCATCCATTCTCAACTGGTCTTGGAGGGATATGGGACACTTACTTCTCTCCATTTCTCAACTGGTCTCCAGACTGATGCTTGCCACTCAATACTCAATACTCACCCATTTTGTCCTCGGAGTGATATGGGACACTCAATGCTCACCATTTCTCAACTGGTGTCGGGATTGCTGCAGGACACTCAACACTCATCCATTCTCAACTGGTCTTGGGAGGGATATGGGACACCAATGCCCACCGTTTCTCAACTGGTCTCCGGACTGATGCCGGTCACTCAATCCACACTATTTTTCAACAAGCCTTGGGGCTGATAACAGACAGCCCACCTTTCATATTTCTCAACTAATCTCGGGACTGATACCAGACGCCCAACCTCTCATGTTTCCCAACCAGTCCTGGGACTTCCAAGCTATATTTTTTTAAATGTTCTTCCAGATGGACTGCCTCATATTTAGAAGAGGTACAACTGCCCTGGTTTTCACTCATACCCAGGAGTAGAACTGGATTCATGTGTTTTCCAAGGGCATCAGTACAAAATAAGAGTGGAAAGACAAGGGTGAACCTCGAGCTCGGTTCACAAATTCTGTGTTCCGTGCCGGTAACCGCTACCCTGAGAAAATATCAAGAGAATATCTATTACATGGCTCAATGACAGAGATAATTTCGAATTCATTCTGTTGGCCTTTTGAATATCCTTTTAAAAATTCTGGCATTAAACACCATAATAGATTAGTCTTGAAAAGGTTAATCGAACCTTTCACCACTAAAAGTGTTAAAATCAATTCCATTCTTTCCACCCCTTTCTTCGTGCTGATCCCATAATTACAACCACTTGCTCGACTTTTTTTCCGCTACCAGACATACGCTCGATATTTCATCCAGTTCTGATTGTCTTCCCACTGTCGCCAAAGTTTGATATTGCAGCCCCACAATCTACCGAGCCCTATCTTCTTCCTCCAGCAGTGTTCGTTGAGGGTGGTGCTTCGAGTGGCTAGACTTGAGTATGTAACCTAATTGTCGCCATTCAGGGGTGGTCCCGACTTATACTTACCACCCGCCATATTGGTTTTTCGGTTGTAAGACGCTTGTTTCTTTTTTTTATGAAACAAGAAGCGGGCGCCACACTTCGTAAATCTTTGAGTAGACATTAATATATGGGAATCTCTTGCAAATGCTACATTTTCCTGACATCATCATCATCCTTATCATCATCATCATCATCATCATCATCATCATCATTATTATTAATATTATTATTATTATTATTATTATTATTATTTGGATTCTCACACCAGTTGCCTGGTGGTAACCGCTGGAGTTTGTGTGACAGCAAGTCTCCTCAAGTCTCCAGCCCTCCTCTCCTAGTACTCATAGGTCGCAGTAATTCTACGATTTACAGTTTCACACCGGTTGCCCAGCGGTTATCGCTGAAGGCTGAGTGACAATAAGTCTCCTCAGGTCTTCAGCTAACGTCTCCTCCCTCTTTCGCATATCATGACAGAGCTACTATTCGTTGCAGTACTTATATCTCTAGCACCTTCCTCAGTATCCGTGCAGTTCCAAGTAGCGCTGTGGTCTGTACGGTCTCTATCCTCCCCCTAATCCCGATCTCCTCCAGTCTCTCCCTCAGCATTTGGGGGACAGCTCCTAGTGCTCCAAATATGACCGGTACTACCCTGGTTTTCATGTTCCACATTTTCCTTAACTCCCTTGCTAGGTCCTGGTATTTTTCCCTTTTTTCACCCTCCTTCTTTTTTACTCTATGGTCTGCAGGTACAGCAACGTCTACTATTTGGCAGGTCTTCCTTTTTTTGTCTACTATTACTAAGTCCGGCCTTCTTGCCTGGATGAGGTGGTCAGTTTGGATGTCAAAGTCCCACAGTAGTTTGTGGTTGTCATTCTCCAAAACTGCCTCTGGCTTGTGCTGATACCACTTTTCCCCATGGTTGAATCCCATTTGTTTACTTAGTTCCCAGTGTATCATCGTTGCTACTCTATCGTGTCTATGCTTATACTCCTTCTGGGCGAGCTGACTACATTCACTAGTTATGTGGTTTACTGTCTCATCTCTTTCACCGCACATGCGGCATTTGCTGTTTGTCTGTGTTCTGTCGATTTTTGCTTTTATATAGTTTGTCCTTATGCTTTTGTTTTGGGCTGCCATGATGAGCGATTCTGTTTCTCTCTTAAGGTTTCCCTTTCGTAACCACGTCCATGATTTCTCGTCTGCTATATCTTTTATCTGTCTTTTAAACTCGCCGTACAATTTTTTCCCTTCCCACTTTTCTTTTCTAGTTTGCTGTACTGTTCCATTGTTTTCTACTTTATTGTTTGTTGCACTATCCCTCGCGCTCTTTATGATTTCTTCACTATTTGTTTGCACATATCTATCTAGGACTACTTTAGCTCTCTGGACACAATCTTCTATGCTGATGAGCCCCCTACCACCTTCTTTTCTCTTAACGTATAGTCCATCTGTATCATCCCTAGGGTGTAATGCTTTATGCATCGTCATAAGTTTCCTTGTTCGCCTATCCATTGATTGGAGCTCTTCCTTTGTCCATCCTAGGAATGGTCCTGTATACCTAACTACTGACACAGCCCAGGTGTTCATTCCTTTTATTAGATTTCTGCTATTTAATTTGGTTTCAAATATTTTCCTAATCCTTCTGAGGTATTCTCTCTTAATTTTCTCCTTCATCTCTTCCCGTTTTATCGTGTCACATTCAAGGACACCTAGGTACTTGTATCGGTCTTGTGCAGTCAATGCCCTAATCTTGTTGTTGTCCGGAAGTTCAATTCCCTCAGTCATTGAAAGCCTTCATTTGTGCATCACCATGATTGCACATTTTTTATCCCAAACTCCATTCCTATGTCCTCACTATATTCCCTTACTTCGTTGAACAGAGTCTCAAGCTCTCCCCTGTTTTTTGCAAACAATTTAATATCGTCCATGTACATTAAGTGGTTGACCTTTCCTTTAGTTTTAGAGAAGTGGTATCCTTTGCTGTTTTCAGGATTCTGTTAAGCGGTATCATTGTTAGAACAAATAATAGTGGGGACAACGAGTCTCCTTGGAAGATTCCCCTTTTTATCCCTACCTCGGCTAGTTTGTCCCCTGCGGCTGTCAAATCTACTTTCCAGTCTTCCATCGAATTACCAATGAATTTAACCACCGGTTCGCTAATTTTGAACATTCTAAGGCATTCGAGTATCCAGCTATGTGGAATCATATCGTATGCCTTTTTGTAATCTATCCATCCCATTGCGATATTCTTTCTCCTTTTCCTCACTTCTTTTAAGATCATCTGGTCTATGTAGAGTAAATCGTTTGCCCCTTTGGTTCCTATCCTACACCCTTTCTGTTCTTCTGATAGTAGTCCCCTTCTATCCATTGACATGTATATTCTCTCTGCTATTTGCCCGGTCAGGATTTTCCACATAAGTGGTAGGCACGTGATTGGTCTATAGTTGCTTGCTATGTTCCCCTTTCCCGGGTCTTTTTGGATGAGGGTGGTTCTGCCTTTAGTCATCCATTCTGGTGCTTTGCCTTCATTTAGACAATTTTGGAGTAGGTGAGTGAGTCTGCCATGTAACGTGGTGAATTTTTTGAACCAATACCCATGGATCCCGTCGGGCCCCGGTGCTTTCCAGTTGGCTACTTTCCTAAGAGTATGTTTCAATGTGTTTTCATTCAGTACTATCCGTTCCCCCTTGTCTATATCTTCTAGTTCTTCTTCTTCTTCATCTTCTTCTTCTTCTTCTTCTTCTTCTTCTTATTATTATTATTATTATTATTATTATTATTACTGCTGGGGGTTGAGAGACAGCAAGTCTCCTTAAGACTCCAGCCCTCCTCTCCACATTCTCATAGACCACAGTAATACTGTGGTTTACAGTTTCACACCAGTTACCCGGTGGTCATTGCTGAAGGCTAGGTGACAGTAAGTCTCCCCAGGTCTTCAGGCTACATCTCATCTCCCCTCACCTATCACGCCAGTGCTGTGGTTCACATCTCCGCTCCCATTTTCCTTCCTCTGTTAGGCCACTGTTAACATTTAGTGTCGGAGACCTTATATTTCTAGTATTGTCTTCGGTATCCATGTGGTTCCTAGCAGAGCTGTGGTCTACACAACCACAATCCTTCCTTTTATCCTGAGCTCCTCCAGTCTCACCCTCAGTGTTTTGGGGACAGTTCTTAATGCGCCTATTATTACTGGTACTACCCTGACTTCCATGTTCCACACCTTCTTCAGTCCCCTTGCCAGATCCTGGTATTTTCCCATTTTCACTCTCTTTCCTTTTAACTCTATGGTCTGCAGGTACTAAGTTATTATTACTATGATTATTAAAAAGAGAAAGACACGTCTTGTTATTCTTTCTTTTACATTATTATTATTATTATTATTATTATTATTATTATTATTATTATTAGGAATCTCACACCAGTTGCCTGGTGGTAACCGCTGGAGTTTGAGTGACAGCAAGTCTCCTCAAGTCTCCAGCCCTCCTCTCCTAGTACTCATAGGTCGCAGTAATTCTACGATTTACAGTTTCACACCGGTTGCCCAGTGGTTATCGCTGAAGGCTGAGTGACAATAAGTCTCCTCAGGTCCTCAGCTAACGTCTCCTCCCTCTTTCGCATATCATGACAGAGCTACTATTCGTTGCAGTACTTATATCTCTAGCACCTTCCTCAGTATCCGTGCAGTTCCAAGTAGCGCTGTGGTCTGTACGGTCTCTATCCTCCCCCTAATCCCGATCTCCTCCAGTCTCTCCCTCAGCGTTTGGGGGACAGTTCCTAGTGCTCCCACTATGACCGGTACTACCCTGGTTTTCATGTTCCACATTTTCCTTAACTCCCTTGCTAGGTCCTGGTATTTTTCCCTTTTTTCACCCTCCTTCTTTTTTACTCTATGGTCTGCAGGTACAGCAACGTCTACTATTTGTCAGGTCTTCCTTTTTTTGTCTACTATTGCTAAGTCCGGTCTTCTTGCCTGGATGAGGTGGTCAGTTTGGATGTCAAAGTCCCACAGTAGTTTGTGGTTGTCATTCTCCAAAACTGCTTCTGGCTTGTGCTGATACCACTTTTCCCCATGGTTGAATCCCATTTGTTTACTTAGTTCCCAGTGTATCATCGTTGCTACTCTATCGTGTCTATGCTTATACTCCTTCTGGGCGAGCTGACTTCATTCACTAGTTATGTGGTTTACTGTCTCATCTCTTTCACCGCACATGCGGCATTTGCTGTTTGTCTGTGTTCTGTCGATTTTTGCTTTTATATAGTTTGTCCTTATGCTTTTGTTTTGGGCTGCCATGATGAGCGATTCTGTTTCTCTCTTAAGGTTTCCCTTTCGTAACCACGTCCATGATTTCTCGTCTGCTATATCTTTTATCTGTCTTTTAAACTCGCCGTACAATTTTTTCCCTTCCCACTTTTCTTTTCTAGTTTGCTGTACTGTTCCATTGTTTTCTACTTTATTGTTTGTTGCACTATCCCTCGCGCTCTTTATGATTTCTTCACTATTTGTTTGCACATATCTATCTAGGACTACTTTAGCTCTCTGGACACAATCTTCTATGCTGATGAGCCCCCTACCACCTTCTTTTCTCTTAACATATTATTATTATTATTATTATTATTATTTTTATTTGGAATCTCACACCAGTTGCCTGGTGGTAACCGCTGGAGTTTGAGTGACAGCAAGTCTCCTCAAGTCTCCAGCCCTCCTCTCCTCGTACTCATAGATCGCAGTAATTCTGCGATTTACAGTTTCACACCGGTTGCCCAGTGGTTATCGCTGAAGGCTGAGTGACAATAAGTCTCCCCAGGTCTTCAGCTAACGTCTCCTCTCTCTTTTGCATATCATGACAGAGCTACTATTCGTTGCAGTCCTTATATCTCTAGCACCTTCCTCAGTATCCGTCCAGTGCCCAGCAGTGCTGTGGTCTGTACGGTCTCTATCCTCCCCCTAATCCCGATCTCCTCCAGTCTCTCCCTCAGCGTTTTGGGGACAGTTCCTAGTGCTCCCACTATGACCGGTACTACCCTGGTTTTCATGTTCCACATTTTCTTTAACCCCCTTGCTAGGTCCTGGTATTTTTCCCTTTTCTCACCCTCCTTCTTTTTTACTCTATGGTCTGCAGGTACAGCAACGTCTACTATTTGGCAGGCCCTCCTTTTTTTGTCTACTATTACTAAGTCTGGCCTTCTTGCCTGGATGAGGTGGTCAGTTTATTATTATTATTATTATTATTATTATTATTATTATTATTATTATTATTATTATTATTATAATCACACCAGCTGCCTGGTCGTCATAGCTAGAGATTGAGTGGCAGCAAGGTCTCCATCCCTCCTCTTCACACTCTCACAGTCCACAGCAGGACTGTGGTTTACAGTTTCACACCACTTGTTCGATGGTTATTGCTGAAGCCTGGGTGACTGTAAGTCTCCTCGGGTCTTCTACCCTCTCATCTTTCCCTCACCTATCACAGCAGTGCTGTGGTTCGTACTTCTACCACCTTTGGGGCATGTTGTGATTTTTTTTCCATTTCCCTCCTCTTCCCTCTGTTACGCCACTGTTAACAGCTGGGGTCGTTGATCTCATATTAGGGTTTTTTTCCTCAGTATTCGAGCAGTCCCCAACAGTGCTATGGTCTCTGTAGTCAAGACCTTTCCTTTTTATTTCTTGTTCTTCCAATCTCACTTTCAGTGTCTTCGATCATTATTATCATTATAATTATTATTATTATTATTTGCAATCTCACATCATTGGCCTGCTGGTTACCGCTGGAGGTTGAGTGACAGCAAGTCTCCAGCCCTCCTCTCCGCATTCTCATAGACCACAGCAATACTGTGGTTTACAGTTTCACACCAGTTGCCCCGTGGTCATTGCTGAAGGCTAGGTGATAGTAAGTCTCCTCAGGTCGCCAGCCCACATCTCATCTCTCCCTCGCCTATCACGCTAGTGCTGTGGTTCACATCTCCGCTTCCATTTTCCTTCCTTTGTTAGGCCACTGCTAATATTTACTGTAGCAGACATCATTATTATTATTATTATTATTATTATTATTATTATTATTATTATTATTATCATCATCATCATCATCATCATCATCATTATTATTATTATTATTATTATTATTATTATTATTATCATCATCAACAGATGTGTATTGGATATCGCTGGAGATAGAATGACAGCAAATCTCTTCAAATTTCCAGCACATTAATCAGTATCCTGAAAGACTCCGGTGTCACTCTGGTTTGGATATTCAATTCTTGCTCAAAGAATTTTCATTATTATTAGTTTTCGAAATAACATATTATGAATTTCCACCTTCACAGCATGTGCCTCGTGTTATGACTGGGCTCAATATCCCCCCAGAAGACTAGCACCTCGTGTATTTTCTGTCTCAAACAGACATTGAGGATGTTAATTCGAAACCAAATTTCTTCCACGGACAGAACATTTTTTTTCAGTAAATAAAAAAAAAAAACAAACCCCGAAACAGTAAGGTTTGAAGCCATAAGCATTAGAAACTCGAAGTTTTCGCCGTCGAGTGTATAGAAACATTGTGTCGGGCTTTCGATAAAAGTCGACTGTTCTGGGAACGGATGAAATATCAGGTTAAGACCAGTTTCCAAATTGGTTAACAGCGTTTTTGAAGAATTAAGTGACCCAGAGAGAGAGAGAGAGAGAGAGAGAGAGGGGGGGGAGAGCGTTCTTTTTAATTATGGGTCGAAAGATGGAGAGATGTGATATGGTGAATTGGTAAAAAGGGAAGGATATTTTTACGTCACACTATGTCATATCATTCCTTTTTTTTAGACAACCTCTCCAGATAGAAAATATGAAGTATAAGAAAAAAAGAAAGAAAGAGAAGATAAATAGATAGAGAGTGAATGTTATATATATATATATATATATATATATTGAGAGAGAGAAAGCAATCTATACAGTTTTTATATCTAATGTACACACTCCTCAAATACATTTATAACTTTGTCAATGCATTATGCAGAATTTAAGACGATTTTCGTTTATTTTGGCTTGAAAACACAACTGGAAACCAATAGTCTTATTACAGAACCAAATGTGGGTACAACGTCACAGGTTTTGAACAGAATTTTTTTTTTCTTGTTTTTATATAATGATGAAAATAGAATGTCTTTATTATGCGTTTAAAACAGTTTTATTTTATATTCATTTTATTTTCATACGAAACAACATAAATGCACCACAGAATATCTAAAACATGCTATATATACATACACATATACATGAGAAAAAAAAAGAAAAGAATATCACACTATATCGTGAAACGAGTTGACACTGGACGAACGAATTGGTATGACGAGTTATTTCGTCCGTGTCACTGGACTGACGACTTTCTAAGACGAGTTATCTCGTCCGTGGCAGCTAACGCGTCAAAATAGGATTAAACATTTGAAGCCTAAAAATGTTCTGATTGAAGTCACACTGAGCAGAAATGGCTGGCCACCTGTGTCTATGATGTTGTTTTCGGCACCCCACCCTCTCAGCCAATTGGGGTGGGGCTACCGTCAAGTTAAACTTCCAAAACACTTGACGATGGGTGTTGAAAGGGGATTCTTGCCGAAAGGGGTTGGATTGGTTGGTTAGGGTTCTTTTCCAAGGGATTTTTTGTTCCTTTCGTGGGTCAGTGTTATCTTGGTGATTCCAGTTGAGTGAATTGAGATTAAATCAATTCGGCAGAACCCAAACTCTGGGGACACGTGGATGTCAAGACAATTCCGACTTGCTGGGTCCTGTTATTGGTCATTTTGGATGACTTGGTAACACACACACACACACACACACACACACACACACACTCACGTGCACACACGCACACACACAAGCATATATATATATATATATATATATGTGTGTGTGTGTGTGCGTGTGTGTGTGTGTGTGTGTGTATGTATATATATATATATATATATGTAAAAGTGAACAATGACAATTATACAGCAAGCGTATGTATATATTAATGTATTAAGTAGATCTACGTCCCCCAAAAGTGCTGAATACTATTAGTAGAGCGGTTATAAAATGAGTAAAGATTTTTTTTGCAGTGGTTCATCACAAATCGTACATTCTGTTTCACTTGAAGAAGATTTTCAAATGAACTCATTTGAAAATCATGTTCAAATTGAACTGAATGTACATTCTGTAATGAAACAGAAAAATCTTTACTCATTACGCACACACACACACACACATATGTATATATATAAACTACTCATTTTATGATACTGAAAGAGATAATTTCTTTTAAAATCAATTTCTATATATAGTCCCAAAGCATCAACGACCAAATGCCATACAAGTGATCTTGATCCAACCACTGTTATTTCGACATTTTCCCTTATAACTATTTGAATTTCTGATTTCAGTTTCTTGGTACATGTGAATTTGGTTTATTGTATTTTTTTAATAATGTAATGTTCTTGATAGACTTCGTCAGCTGTTTTAACAAAGCCTTGTTTCGTGTGTGTGTGTGCGCACGCTCGCGTCTGTGTGCAGGTATATCTGCTATCCGGAAGTTCGGTTTGCGCTGCTTTCACGGCCAGACTTTCGCTTATGATCTCTGGGGATCCACGTAGTGAGTCGTGATGTCCAGCTGTTGTCTGACATTCTTGCCAACATGACCTGTCCATTGTCATATGAGTTTTATAATGGATTCTACGATATATTCGACTCATATTTTTCAGATCTGGCAAACGAGCTTGGAAACCAAATTCGGTTAGTAAGTACGTGTCAGGCTACGGACATGGATCCCCCATCAGATATATATACAGGGTGTCTCAGAAAATATGTGAACACTTTTTGCTGATCTGTTTTTTTTCCAAGCAGCAGATTAAACCCTTCCATGAGAAAAATTGTTTTATTCTATTTATTCTTTCTCGTGTGAGAGTTTAATTACCTTTTGATTAAGAACCAGAGCAGTTTTCAACAAACAAAATTTGTATACGTATATACATACATATTTTTTTTCTGAGACACCCTATCTATCTATCTATCTATCTATCTATCTATCTATCTATCTATCAAGAAAATGTGTATTTATTATTCTGAGATACCCTATCTATCTATCCATCAACAAATGTGTATTCATTTTTCTGAGATACCCTGTGTATGTATGGGTCTCTCCCTTTCTTTCTTTCTTTCTCTTTCTCTCTCTCTCTCTCTCTATATATATATATATATAAACAAAATGTGTATACATTTTTCTGAGATATTCATAGTAGCTTTGTCCGTCTGTCTATCTCTCTTTCTATAAATATGTTGAGAAAAATGGAAGAAAAGAGAAAAAGGTAGATGAATGAATAGATGGATAAAAAGAGAGAGGGAAAGAGAGAGAAAAAAAGGGGAGAAGATTAGTACACGAGAGTGCCATCAATTGAGCGATTGAGAAAAGTGTAGAGTGAAAGAAAAAAAGGTGAGAAGAGAATGGGAGACGAGCGAAAAGGCGACCCAATCATAAGAAAAAAGAGAGAGAGAGAGAGAGAGAGAGAGAGAAAATATTATCGTTTTCATAAAGAAATCCTACCATTAAGTATCTTTAGTAAAAGGTTGTTTGTATTTCTTTTATGTTTCCTCTAAGTGCCAAAACAGCAACAACATTGAAGATCGTTTTGCGCGTGAAACGGAAGCCATTATGGTTAAAAGCGCGGGAAAAATAACCAGCCGAACAAAAAAAAGAAAATAAGAGTGGAAATTCGGAATTTTTGACTTGAATGTAAAGGATTTGTAGTTCTACGTGTTTATTCATGAAAGTACCTTTTTTTTCACCCTTATCCACGCACGTACATGAAAGACGCACATGCATAAGCACTCTTGTAAACACATTTACAAATACATATACGCGATAAAATGGACGTGTTTACACAAAAAACTAAACACTCACAGAGAAATAATTGTGAGAAAATACATTAAACTCTCATTCTACCGGAAATCTGTCTAACGGCACTATATAGTAATACACGCGTTCTAATGGTGCGTTTGTTTTTGTATTCACACAAGACTATTGTTGGAGATTAGATTGCAGCAACAATTTATGAAAATTTTGGTGATTTATTTAAAAAAAAACTTAATTTACTCAACTCTTTGAATAATATCGTTTTTTTTTTGTCGGAACTTTTCTGTTTTTAATTATCAGTACACTTAGAGTGAAAAAGCCACAGGCCAATTTATTATAACGGTACCCTTGGATCCCCAAGGGTGCCGTAATAACGGGGGTCTACGGTATAAGTTGATCACAAAGTTCGTTCGGTTTATTAACTAAAACTTAGAGACATATCTTCTTCGATTGAATAACATTTTTATCTTCATCTTCATTTATAAATTGCTTTTCTTTCTTATCACAACTCTTACTCAGACCGATTTCCTTCCGGCTGTGTTAAAATACTGAGACTACCAGAATGTAAACAAATATGTCTGCCGATTGGATGGAAGGATGTCTTCAAGGGTCTTATTTGGACTTCTGTCCAGTCTTGGTAGACCAATTTGTAGAGTGGGCTGTCACAAACAACATTTCTCGTTGGATATATGGGTTTCAATTCCACTTTGAGCTTATTCTTTATTTTTTGATCCGTGCTATCTACTCACCACCGGAGGGAAATCGACCCGATTAAAAGTTCCGATGAAAAGGCATCAAATACGTTGAGATGAAGTTGAAAAAAAAAACAAACTTGTTACAATAATTTGAAAAATAACTCGCTGTCATAGTCAATTGTTGAACAAGCATGGCGTCAACATTTGAGGTCAATTAAACAAAGTATAAAACATGGTCAGGATAAATTCTGATCATGACATCACTGACGTTTTCTGCTGGAAATCATCAAAAATAGAGTAATCACTATCAATCTCAAGTGGTATATCCGACCGTGGAGCATCATTCAGCGAGAATTCTCTTGCCCGAAAAAACTTCGCTAACCACTTTTGACACGTTCGATCATCCACAGTACCTTATCCTCACAAAGTTTCCTTTGCGTTTCGTCAAATTTTTACCTTTCTTAAAATAAAAAAGTATGATTAATTTTGTTTAATTTCTTCCACCTTCAATGATAAAATATAAAAACGACAAGAGCCGAAAGTTCAATGGGGCATCTGCTATCAGTTTTACACGCCATCATTGTCAGATTATGTGTCCCTGAAAAGGAGATGATTTTAGGTAAGAAGCATCTCATGGGAAACACAAAATTTTCTACCTAGTTTCAAGTAAATCTGACTAAAAACAGCCAGGAAACAATATGAGGTCCAACCAACCGATCGATGGACAGAGCCTCTTTTAGAGAGTCGTTGACACCTCTAAAAATCCGCCAATTTTGGAAAATTGAGAAAAAACGCTCGCTGATATGAGAACTGTGTCAATACAATCGAAAGCGATTATTTGAATGAAAAGATCCCGTCCCAAAGTAATCACAATAACCAGCTTCTTCTATTATAGCAAGAAGCTGTTACTCCCCTTGTTAACCTTGATAGGATACAATCACAATACTATTCAGGATATGCCCTTCGCACAGCCGAAGTCCAGCGGCCACAGGATCTCATAATTTCAAACATTACTAAACATTTCATTTTATGTTCTGGTCAGGGTCGCTTTTCAGTAGAGCTTCATGGCTGAGATTGTCGAAGATGGGTTGAATATGAAAAAGACTTAATATCTCCTTCGCTCGGGGCCATGAGAAGCTTTGCTTTTGGGATGACGATAGTTAATAACATTATACAACAAACACATTTCTTCTTCCTCTTCCTCTCTTCCTGAATCTCCATTTTCTTCTTCTCTTTCGTCTTCCGTTTCTTCTCCGATGGCTCCTGCCAGATCTCTTCTTCTTTTTTTTTTCTTCTTCTTCTTCTTCTTCTTCTTCTTCTTCTTCTTCTTCTTCTTCTTCTTCTTCTTCTTCTTCTTCTTCAACTATGTTATCATTTTCTTTTTCTACACCCTTTTTCCTTCTTTTTCTCCTGTTCTTTTTCTACATATCGCTTTTCGTTCCTTCTTCATCTCCCCATCTTATTTTTCTTCTATTTCTTGGTTCTGTCTCTCTAACGCCTTCCTTTTTTTCTGCAGCTTGTTGTTGTTGTTCTTCTTCCTTTCTTCTTCTTTTTCTTCTTCTTCTTCTTGTACTACTACTACTACTACTACTACTACTACTACTACTTTTTCTTCTAATTTTTCTACTTCTTACCTTTCGTGTTTCGAGTGATATATAACAATTCCAACCCTTTTTTTCTGATTCTTCCTCTTTACTCTTTCGTCCCCTACTTTCTTTTTTTCATTTCTTTCTCCTTTTTCTTTCTTTCTCTTCTTTCATTTAGTCTTTATTCATTTCTTTCTCTTCTTTTCTTCCTTCTATCTCTCATTCATCTTCTTTTTCTTTCTTTCTTTTTGTTCTTTACTCCTCCATTTCTTTCTTCCAACTTTTTTCATTCTTTCTATCATCTTCTTCGTTCTTTCTTTTTCCCTTCTCTTTTCCTTTCTTTCTCTCTTCCGTCCTTTTCCCCTTTGCTCCCGCGCCGTCTTCTTCTTCTTCTTCTTCTCGAAACGTTAAATAATATCTGATGGCTTAAAAGAATACAAAAAAATGATTTATCTGAATATTTCTTCCGAGCTTTCTATCTCGACCAAAAATTCGTCCGATTACGGCGACGGTTCAATTGATTTTTCGTTTTTCCTTATAAAGAATAAAATCTAATATCTTCACATCATATTGGAATTTCATTTTGCCTTGGGGCAAAAAAGAAAAAAGAAACGCTCCGTAAAGAAATGAAATGGGAAATTGAATTAATAAATACAAATATTTTATGCAAATAGTTTTATGGAAGCTGCAAAGATAGCTGGAAATTAATTTTCAATTTCTGCGATTTGCCTTTAATTAAAATTTATTACATTTTATAAATTTTAATTAAATTTTATTTTACCACTTCCCGATATCAATTTTTATCTTTTTTTTTAAAACCCTACCGACGAAGTTGGGAGAGGTATATGTATTCACTCGTGCCCATCTGTCTGTCTGTCTGCCTGTTTGTTCACACAATATCTCCATGAGTTCTCAATGAGTTTTGCTGACATTTTGTGCAAGAATTAGCCATCGGGTGAGGGAAAAGTGATTAAATTTTGCAGCGCATCAAAGCAATTCTCTCACGATTACTTTCCCTTCAACGAAGCCAGAAGTCCACACATTATCTCCAAAAGTTCAATCAAAATTTCTGGAGTTTCAATAAATAATGACCGATAACTTCAGTTTTGATAGTTCAATGTTCCCCTCGAGATAATAAAAACCTGCTATCGAGATTACATGCGAAACCGAGGCCAGCAGAATATTTGATGGAGAAACGAGCTAGACCAATTCAGAAAGTACAGGCTCTACGACGCCCATGATAGAGAAATGTGGCAAATCCTGGGGAAGGTCTATGTCCAACGGCGGACGTTGAAACACAGATGATGATGTTTGGTGTAGAAGAAAATTAACTCTCTATGAAAAATACTGGGGGTGCACTCATTTATAGGTGACACCGTATGTATGTATGTATCTATGAATGTATCATTGTTTCCTGCTTATATCCACACAGAGGGTGTGGCAAGATTTGGTGTGCTCTGGCAATTGTTAGTTGGACCCACTCTCAGCTGGCCAGGCCTGCCGAAACTTCGTTCTGCTTACGGCACCTGATATTCCTCAATTATCACTCACCAAGGTACTGACTAGGCTTTACTTTGCTTAACTTCGGGGATCTTATACGTCTTGTATCTCCTATGGGATTTCGGCTGTCACTCCTCGGCCTTGGGTGGAAGTTCCTCAGTCCTTGTCCTAGTGCTGAGTGCTTAGCAGAGAAGCATTGAGTACCATTTTAAAAGTCCTTGGTATGATTCTGTAGTGGATTGATCAGCAACCTATTGAACCGTAGGCAAGCGTCTCATCATCGGGGTTACGGCGATTGATAACAGTTTATATAGTTACTAAAAATTAGTGATAAAAATTAACCTATCATCATCATCATCATCATCATCATCGTCGTCGTCGTCGTCGTCGTCATCATCATCATCATCATCATGATCATGATGTTAGCGTCCGTTATTGGACGTAGACGACCCCAAAGATTCGCCAGACCTCTCTATCATGGACATTGCAGAGCAAGTACTTTCTGAATTGATCTAGCTCGTCACACCATCTTACTTTCTGTCAGCCACAATTTTGCATATGATCTCTGGGGATCCATGTTGTGAGTCGTAATGTCCAGTGGTCTAACATTCTTGCAACATGTCCAGCCGATTGCCATTTGAGTTTTCATACAGTCTGTATAATGTCTCAGACTCCTGTCTTTTCTCTGATATACTGTGCTGTCTTATGTGAGGTTGAGCATGATTCTCTCATGGGTGCATTGCATGGATCTCAGCTTGAGGGGTCAATCTTTCGGTTTGGTTTCATGTTTCAGCTCTATAGGTGACTATCGGTTGTATATCATAGTTGTATACACTTCTTTTCAGGACAAGTGGGATTTTCTTGTTCTTGAGAGTCGAACTTGCTCTACCGAAAGCTTGCCAACTTGGCTTCATTCCTCCTTCTTATACCGAACAGAAAATCTTATTCTCCAGCAGATTCACTTTTATATTATAATATTGAAGGTTGTCCTGGATCTGGATTGAAATTTCGGAAATTGTAACCTTTTCATTATTAGATTCGCAACAAATGGACAGCGTAAATTATTTTTTCCAATGGCAAAACTACTATCGCAATAATAAAAACATTTGACTTGTATCCTTTGTAGTTAAATTTGATAAAACACAGTTTTAAATGTTCAAGTTTTCTGTTTTCATTTGAAAAAAAATCACGCATAACGTTAAAAAAAAAACGTAAAAATTGTGATCAGAGAAGATTTCAAAAAGTTGTGTAGAAATGCCATTCTGGGGTCCACAAACTAAGACTGTGAAGCGGTATCTGAGGCAAAAATGTTTTGAATTTAATGCGGAAAACGTGACATTCACCAGAATTTCTTCGTCTTGGATTCTCGAAATCGCCAGTGATTATCATGTAGGGAAATCAATTTCTATCGAACAAGAAGAGAAATACAAGTAATTAAGGATTAACCCATGTTTCTTCCTATTAGTTTATCTGCTTGAATGTGCTTGAAAAATGCCTTTTGACAGCTATTCAAGGAAGAAAATTGGCAGTTAAATTGAGGATGGCCGATATCAGAATTGGGATGAATTGAAAGAAAATATTGATATTCTTAGATGAGACCGTCTTTTCACTTAGGCTGTTCTATGCGTTTGATACTCTGGCTGAGAAGATATTTTCTCTAACACCAGTGGAGGTCTAAATTTTTAGTTTATGACTGTGTCCTCTGGTTTTACTGCAGGTAGATGAAGGTAACGTGTTCTTATCAGGGAGATTAGTGCAATGAATGTCAGTATCAACAGTTTGAATACTTTCTCGGTTTCTATTGACTTGCAACAGATCAGAGCGTTTTCTTCTGTATTCCAATGTCTTTAGAAGTTTTAATCTTTTTGTGTAAGATGTATCTTCAAGGATCTTTCAGTGTCAATGTTATAAAACATAAGGTTGTCTTGTTCACAGTTTAGATTTGCTGTGGTACAATTATGTCGATTATTTCACCTTTAATCATTTCCCGCTCGTTCCCTGGCTCTTGTTCCCTCCTTTGCTTGCGGGGTCTCTTGTTTTTTTTGCTTCGATTCGCTACTTCTTGATCTGGACTCTTTTGATGCATATAGTTTTGTTTTAAGTTTTTTTTTTGCTTTAGTTTGCTGCTTCTCAGTCTGATCTTTGCTGATGAATATATTTTTGCTATAAAATTTTTACTTCAATTCACTGTTTCTTGGGCCGGCCTCTGTTGATAAATATGCTTTTAGGTTTTGCTTCAATGTGCTGCTTGTTGGCCCGATCTTTCTTGATGGGTTATTTTTTTGTTTTAAGTTTCATGTTCTAATTTGTTGCATCTTGGGCCTGTCTGTATCGATGAATATGTTTTTATGTCGAGCTAATTTTTCTAGTTTGTGATTTTGTAACAATTCTTCTATTCCATTGCATTTATGAAACATCAGAAACATTAGGTTTCTCTGGATTTCGAGGTTTCACGTGGCGTGTTATATCAGTAGATGCTGTATTTAATAATAGAAAATCAAACCTTGTTGTCGCTAGTCCAATACTCTATCGACTGAGAAAAGAAGAAGAAAATGGAAGGAATTTTTTTCTAGTTCTCTCGAGAACAAAATTAAATTCTATCTATTTATTTTTGCAATTTTAAAAACTCTAATATTGAAAGATTTGTGGCTAGCGGCAAACCCAGTCTTGAAACTTTTTAAATATCAAATACATGTATATCAAACATATTCTCATTATGTAATATATTATATATATTTGTTATTAGACATATATCATCATTCCATACACACATATACGTACAAATACATAAACACATGCACACAAATACACACACTCACACACTCACATGTATATATTAAAAGAATATTTATATATATTATATATATATATATATATATATATATATATATATATATATATATATATGAAAACATTCAAATATCAAACATATATTCCTGATTCGAAGTTTCAAATTTGAAGATTACCTGATTTGCAGTTTTGGAGGAGAAAGGTCATTCTCAACACAGGAAGAAAATTGAACAATTGCAGACGATCAAAAATAAAAGGAAATGAATGTAGGAATGGAAGCGTCTGTTGAAAATTTATTTTTGAAACAGTTTTTTATTTTAGCTTTTGAATAATTTTGAATGAATTTATCCATTTATTTATTGCCCAGGTTGCAGTTATTAGTCGCGTTCTTTTTTGCTGTTGTTGTTGTTGTTGTCATTTTTATATATAAAAAAAGCAGGCTGCTGTTGGTATCATCATTGTTGCCATTGTTAACTTGTCATGTTTATTAAGAATTTTGTCGCCATAATATAAAAGTTCATTCAATAAATATAAGATTTTGGAAACTTTCAAGTTATATATATATATATATATGAGAATGATTTGTTCTTTTCATATTAACTAATGTTGTACGTATGTCAGTCTCTTCGTCAATACTTAACTAAGTCCATCCATGTTTATCTATCAATTCGTCTGAGTTCTTTTTTGTCTTTTGGTCCGTATGATACGCCCATCCATTTCTCTGTCTCGCTATTCATCTACCTATATACCTCAATTCGTTCAAATATATGCCAGTTCGTTCATACATACCCATCTCAGACTGCTCATTATCTATCAATCTATCACGTTTTTTCCTAGTTTTCCACTCACACTGGCTAAGATGTTCTTCTCCCTTTTACCTACTCATACATCTCACATACACATATAAACGCCCACATATCTGACACATGACAGTATTCACGCATGCATACACGTCACACATGTATAAACGCCCTCACATGCTACCTTTTATCGATATATACTCCTGCTTACACATACACACTCCTGTAACACCCATTCATATTCCTGGAAAAGTAGAAAAAAAAAAAAGATAATGAAGCAAACCTCCCAAAATGGCGGAAAATGTAGTCGTAGTCCAAGAAGCCGAAATAGGATAAAATACAAAAGGTTGAAGAGAGGTACA
This sequence comes from Thysanoteuthis rhombus, assembly GCA_963457665.1. Classification (NCBI taxonomy): domain Eukaryota; kingdom Metazoa; phylum Mollusca; class Cephalopoda; order Oegopsida; family Thysanoteuthidae; genus Thysanoteuthis; species Thysanoteuthis major. The sequence goes on from OY735230.1 coordinate 7,214,142, forward strand.
AAATGGCAGCCAATATTCCACTCGATTGATAAGGCTGAAGAGAGCGATCCTTCCCACTTCCGTTCATCCGCCAAACCTTTCTCTCTCGTCTGCTTCTTTGATTGTGTCTTTATCCCATTTTCAACCGTTCGCCATTTTGCCTCGGGTTAATCCTGTATTTGTTTCTAAAGGTTTAGTCTTCACTTTTTTATTTTATTGATTGTTGAAAATTTCTCAAAAGATCTTTCTTTTTATCCTGCATTTTTTTTTGTAATTTTTATCATTACTTTTTTTTCTTTTGGCTTAATTTTATTTATATGTTGAGTCCATCCTCTTACTTTGTCGCTTTTGGGTGTTTTTCTCCCATTAACGTCTGTATTTTCTCATCCTTCTAGTTTTTCCTTTTCTTTATTCCTACACATTCTTCATTCCTTTCACACGTTTTCTCTCTTTTCTTCTCTCTTTACATCCTCCTTCATTTTTCTTCTTCTCCTCTTTTCTGTCTTCCCTCTTCTCTCCCATCTTGTATCTTCTCTCTCCTCCCCCTTTCTCTCACACACGTTTTCTCTTTGTTCTTTCTATCTCTAACGTTTCTAATTTTCTGAATCTTTCTCCCTCGCCATACATGCATTCCTTTCGCCCCTCTATCCTCTCTGACTTTAACTCTCTTTCTATCTCTATATTTCCTCCTTTTTCGTCCTTTCACTTTCTATCAATCTTTCCCCCTTCCTTCCACACAATTTCTCTCTATCCCTTTCAGTCTCTTCGTCCCCCTTTCTTTTACCCCTTTCTCTTTCCTACGTTTAATCTCTACCTTGTCTTTTCCTTCTTTTATTCTCTCTCTTCACTTCTACTTTGACCTCTATTTTCTCTATCGCTGTCTTCCCTTTTCCTCACTTTCTCTTTTTTCTCTCTCTCTTTCTTTCTTTTCTCCGTATTCATTTTTTTCTCTTTGTTAGAAACAACCAGCCACAACTGTCAACGTGGGTTTCTTCAGTTTCTGAGCTAGTCTGGCAAGCTATCTGTGCATGTATGTATGCTCAGGCTGCACTGATGGAGCAAGAGGACTGAAAATTTAAACATTTGCTCATTATGCCTAGAAAAACGTTTTTCTTTGAAACACGGCCTCCTAGATAGTTTTTTTGTGAGGGTCAATCTGCGATGTAAGTTTATGCTAAACTAGCCCCTTCGTTTGTACCCAGCAGCATTCATGCTTGCTTATTGGGGAATTCAGACTTTTTCAAAGTGATAACTACCCAACGAAAGATGAGAGAAGTAACTCATTCACGGACCATCCCTTTTTCCATTTTTTTTAATTGATCAGTCGCAACATGGTATGCTGCCAAGAGACTTTGATCATGCAACGGTGTCTATTGTGTTACTGACCAGAAATGTCTCCTTTGTCCCTTTCTCTTTTTATTGATATCTTTCTTTCTTTCTTTTCTTCCCACCCTAATTCTTCCTGTATTTCTATCTTCCCACCCTCGCTCTTTCTCTGTCTTTCTTTCTTCCTTACTATTCTCTCTTCTCCTTGGCAGCCATTTTCTATACGATCTATCACTTTTTAAAAAATGCTCCCTTATGTTCTGTCTGTGTTGCCAAGCATTGTTTGTTATTTATATCTAAAATTGTTTTGTTTTGTTTTAGAAATGGCTAAAATGGAGTAAATTTTACATATTTGATACATTTCAAATGTTACACCGAATCTGCAAAATTGCCCACTTGGCAAGTTTTAATTTTTTTTTTCACAAAGAAATAGATAATCAAGTAGAATAAGTTCGATCAAAAGTTTATTT
>OY735230.1:7220916-7223416 GCA_963457665.1 Thysanoteuthis rhombus
TTTTCCATCTTTTACTTTTTCTTTTCAGTTTTCATTCTTTATTTCCTTTTATTTATTTTTCTCTTTCGTTTCCCTTTTCTTCTTTCTTTTCTGTTGTTCTATTGCCCTTCCTCTTTTTTTCCTGCCATCATTCTTGCTTCATTTTTTTCTCTTTCTTTTCTTCTTCCTTCCTTTTATTGTTTCTTTTTAAAATTCTTTCATTTTTCTCCGTCTATTTCCCATGTGCTTCTATCTTTCTTTTTTTCTTTCTTCTTGATTCTATCCTTTCTTCTCTTTTCTATTATTCTTCTTTTTCTTCTCCTTCTTTCTTCTTTACATTTTTCTTTTCTTTTGTTCTTTTTCCTCCCTTTATCCTCTGTTTATTCTTTTATCCTCATTTTCGTCTTTCTTTCTTTCTTTTTTTCTTTCTTTCTTTCTTTCTTTCTTTCTTTCTTTCTTCTTTTTTCTTTCTTTTCCCTCTTTCTGTCGATTCTTTCTTTTTCTCATCCCGTTTTTCTTCTTTTATTCATCGGTTCTTTTCTTTTCTCTTTCTTCCTGTCTACTCTACCCTTTCTTCCTTACTTCTCTTAATTCTCCTGCCTCGCCTGCCTCCCCCTTTCTTCAGCACCACCCTTGGCCCCGAAAAAAAAAAGTCTTCCCTTTTCGGCAGATCCCACCAAGTCCGGAAATACGATCACATTAAAACGGAAAACAGAAAATTGCATTTCTCCGAAGGGACACTCCACTGACTCCGGAAGTCGAGCAAAACGATTGCATTGTGGGACGGTGTGAAAAGCCGATTCGATATAAACTCAGCCAATTTGTGAAAATATCAATCTCGAGGGGGGATGGGGCGATTGTCTGCGGGCCAAACAGACCCCCTGCCCCCACCAGCTGCACGCACATGCATGCATCCTCGGATACGAGTGCACACAGAAATATACGCATGCATACTCACACACATGCATACGCACAAATATTCACATACACACATACATGCAAGTACGCACATGAATATTCATGTAAACACTTACATGCTACAATACGCATGACTATACACATACGCAGAAACATACACATGGATATACATATACGTACATACACACAAGCTTACACTTGAATATTCACATATACACACACACGCAAACATACACATGAATATACACGTATACACATACACACGAGCATACACATGAATATTCACATACACACATACATACAAACATACACATAAATATACACGTATACACATACACACGAGCATACACATGAATATTCAGATACGCACCGACATGCAAGCATTCAAATGCATACACGAATGAATTCATGTAAGTAAATATTCACATAAACAGGCACGTATTCTAACATTCGAGCACAGATAAATAATTATAGATGGGGAGATATGAAGGTATGTAGATAGATACATAGATAGATACATAGATAGATACATGGATAGATATGCACTAACTAAGAAAGACAGACAGACAGACGGACAGACAAATACACATAAAGAAAAGAACAGACAGATATAGATATGATCAGACTGAATCATATACACGCATCCACGCGCGGGCACAAACATGCGCACACACAAACTTGCACGAGCACAAACACACACACACACACACATATGTATATATGTATGCAAGAGAGAGAGAGAGAGAGAGAGAGAGAGAGAGAGAGAGAGAGAGAAAAGAAAATTAGATCTGTAAAAAATTAAGAAATTGGAGAAACTAACGATATTACAAAAGAAAAAGAAAAAGAAAGATTTCGCGGTATACCCAGCCAAAAACATCTGCATCCTATGCTGTCGCTATGAAGAAAAAAAGATTGTTTGCAACGATAGCAAACAGTCTTGATGCTCCTAGTAAAAAAGGTTCCCCCCCAACCCTTTACATTCAGATCGTACACCTAAAGAAGGCCGTTGAATAGGTCGGCAGAAATGTGTGAACAACAAGGAGTACTCTTCGACAGGTTCGTGAAACATGATAAACAATAGAAAAAAAAACTCTTTAATCGGAAAACCCGATCATATCCATGAGAAAAGGTATCATTTGAAGATCCAGGAGGCGGTCTTCTTGAAAAATGTCAAGCAGATAGGATTGTTTTTTTTTCATCAAGTCATCTATGTAGACTGCTTAAGACAATTTCCATCCAACTGAATGATTCTGCCAAAAAAGTACACTTATCTGAGGGAGAGAGAGAGAGAGAGAGAGAGAGAGAGAGAGAGAGAGAGAGAGAGAGAGAGGGAAGGAAAGGATATTTCCGAAATGGGGTTAGTCTGGTGCAGGGCAACAGTTATCAGATTCCTAGTCGTGATTGAATTCTCAACACGAACGATAGTTTGCAAGACTCATGTACTAACCATCGTTCTACGGCAAGCCCAGGGCCACACTTGAGGGGCACCTGGTTTGGATCGAACTTACTTTGCAAGCAATAACCAACTATCACGCTACGACTGGCATCTTAAATTTACAGAACTTAGTCCAAGACAGGGCAACATCGGGAGGGAACCTAGATC